>JAPDOI010000029.1:600000-980000 GCA_029168955.1 Aplectana chamaeleonis | reverse complement strand
AATGGTGAAATTTGGAAAGGGTATCCTAAAATAATTGTAGAAAAAATTTCACAGACGAGAAGGGGGCTCGTCAAAATCTCTGACCTTCTCGAAAGTTTCTTAGACCAAGGGCAGGGGATAGTGGCTCTCGCGGCGACTTTCGCTACGCCTCGCTGAACCCTGCTTCGCGACTAATGAGAAACCGACAGACCTTGAGTGCGGATTGAACTCGACCGTGTGCAGCGAAGGCAGCGCCTCCTGCCATTACACCACACCAGCAAAACATATTTGAGCCTCCACGATCACGAAGTAAAATCCCATTCGGGCTTGAAGACGACGAGTCTTGATGTTTATTTCTATCTAACCTTCCTTGTAGTCCGAGTATCGATAGATGGACCTCAAATTCGTTTTTAAGCCCCAAATATGTAACTCCCGCTGATAGGTTTTGAATCGATGAATCGAATATCGATAAACGGACCTCAGATCTCGGAATACTCTTTGCACAAAAGTTTCGAAGCAAATAAATTCGGCATGAATCCTAGTGATACTTTACGTTCCATATTGAAAGCTGGCGCAAACTCGGTGCCATATACTATAGCGTAGGTGCACCGAGTTTGCGCCAACTTTTTTTAGTGGGAAATGCGGAGTATCTCTAGAATCCATGCCGATTTTATATGACGTTTTGTGAATTAGCAAAAATCGCTTCTCCTCCTCCAAAAGTATGCATTCGGTTCAAGGCTCTGGATCAAGAGTGTTGAAGTTTTTCGAGGATCGGCCAATGAATCACAATCTAGCAATCACGATTACCTCATAAGTGTCAGAATGAAGTTTTAGAGTGAAATCAGAAACCATTTATCTGAACATTCTCAGATTTTTATCATTTATGTACCCTTACCTTTTCGCCCAACTAAAACCGCCGTAACTCAGTTCAAGAAATTTTTAGGCAGCTACAAACATAGATTCGAAAAGTGATTGGAAGATATTAGTGGTACGAAATTGGTTGGAAACGGTCTTTTTGATCAGACGCGATTCCCCTGAGAGGGCGGAGTCCTTCAGTGAGATATCACACACGATCTCTCGAGCCTATGGCATATTAACATCCAAACATGCGTTTCCACATCTTTGAATTACTAAGGCATTTTGGGTGGAAGACAGACAGAGGGGGCTCACTTTCCTCAAAAGTTCAATTCTCTGATCCATTGCCGACATTGCAAGCTCTGCTACACTACACCAAACAAGCGGGGTTGCGGAGATAGATCGCTCTGGAGAATGTTCAATTTTTTTCACCGCATTAGGGATTCCGTGGCGCTTCATTGCTCTCATCCTGTACTTCATGGGCCTATGTACGCAATCACTCTGGAAACAAGATGGTATTTCCCCATATAAATGCTGCCTTCGAGATGAAGCTTTTAGCCAACGTATATCTCGTCTGTTTTGGTCTAGGCTTGCCGAGGCATATCGTTTTTCAACAATGTAGACTTTGCTATGTTCTCTTTAGTGGCTGTGACTCTGCTCCCTGGTGTCCTTCATGTTTTCCCCGTTAATGTATTTAGAAGGGCATTATGTGCGATAAACAAGATCTACAAGCCTTCACTGCCCTCCTGAATATCCATTACTCTCAGTCCAAATAGTTTTGCTAGCCACAATTTGTCTTCTATTTCAACATTACTGGGGAAATGCTGTTGGACCAACCGGCCCTTTTCATCGGAGTATGTGCTATTCTTCAAGTGTTCTTCTATGAGCATTTGCAACTCTTCATAAGTTTTGAGCTGCTACAAAAATTTTTGAGCCGGGTTACGGAGGGATGTTTTCCGCAAGACCAGGGGCATGCATTATTCAGGGTGTAAAAAAATACTTTAGATTTGCTCAAAACTTTTTCTCTGATGTTAATCGGGGTGCTAAACATGAAGTTAAGGCAAATTTGTCGGTTTTCAATAAACTTCAACAGGCTTGACTCGAAGCCCACTTCCACCGGGTGCAAAGTTTTGTGGCAAAATGATTTTTGAAGTGCTACGACACATTTCCATCGAAACTATTCTATTAGGGTTATTTGAGGTGGTCAGCATCAATCTGGAGCCCTTTTATCAGTTTGCAAAATATGAAGGTACAATACGCCAGGTAAAGGGTATTGTAGATATCTACAGTTACGTACAGAAAGCCTAAGATAACCCAGCTAAACCATATAGTTGCACACGAACGAAATTTTCGAAAAAATTCGTTTGGGAAGTTGTCGAAAAAAAATTTTAAAATTCTGTTCGCTCGGAATTTTTTCGAACGAATTTTTTTTCAAACTTCATTAGTTTCTTCGAAATTGTATAAATATGTCCTCTGTTCCATGTTTAAGAAACCAAACTACCCACAGAGAAAGGTTTTGAACCTAATGTGGAATAATATTCCTTAACACCCTGCCTGATGCTTTTTCGTTCAACTGAGAAAACTTCATAACTCGGCTCAGAGTATGTAGTCTATAGCGCCTACAAAAAGAAATTTGAAAGCGTCATCAGATATATCCAATTGCTAGGATTTTCGTTCGAGACGGCGTTTTCAACCAAATGTGATTTGCTACTCTGGGTTTTCGCGGACGATAGCCACGAAAAGATAGCCGAGAAATACCTGGTTACCACCAAGTATCCGAGAAACAGCCGCCAAATAATGCTAGCCGCAAAATAGCCGCTAAAAATGCTATTCAAGGAGGTTAGCGATGCAATGTTGAGGCTTGATTCATATGGATTCAAATACCCAAATTTGAGGTGTTTGAACTCCGCCCAGCCTCTGGAGGTCCCGCCCCGATTGCGGCTCAGCGAGCCGGCGACGTGTCGGTGTGTCGGCCGGGACTTGGTTATTTCTCGTGAGTTCCTGAAGATTGCTCGGCTATTTCTCGACTTTTTCGTCAACGACTGTGGAATAGCCCACCAGGAGCCGCCGCGGAACCTGGTGGACTATTTCTCGGCTGTTTCTTGACCAAAACTCAGAGTAATTAACGTGATAGTCGCATTCTGCCCTAAAAATTTCCTCCCGCTGGGGGCTTCGAACCAAACCTGCAGAAGAGTTTTGGAAATTGGCGGATGGACCTTAGTATTCTTACCAGAACCCCGAATAATCCTCAGGAAAAGGAGCCATAATCTTTTTGAATACATACTTTGAAATTTGCCTGATCCCTAGTAAATGACCGGCCCAACTGATTATGAGAAACATCATCAGTAACTCATCTTCTAAGATCTCCGTAGCGGCTTGAAACCAAGATTTAAAACTATCCTTGAAAAACAATTCTTCAGAATATATTTGTTGCAAACGGCCGGATCGTTCAGCATTACCTCACTAGTCAGAGAGCCCGACACTGTGCCTCGTGACACTTTAATCCCACAAAAGCTTTTTGAGAACACGTCAACCGTCCACTTCAGATTTTGCATTGGTCAATATGTACTATTTTTTCGAGTAGCATTAGAGTGCATGCTAATCTATTTTTTCTGAGGTGATTTGCACAGTTGGATGTCTATTTGTGCGTAATCTTGTTGGTGTTCATGCCAGCTATTGCAGTGCGGCTTACTGTATTCATTGACACCCTGCTTGTCTATTAAGTTAGCAATATCTGATTTCTGCCATACGTCAAAAACTGCTCTGCTCACTGCTGTGTGGTTAAAATGGATAGCTAGAATCAAATCAGAGTTTTCACTGGTTTTGGAGTTTCCCTTATCCAGTTCCACTTATTGATGTCAGTCTAGGAGTCTCGGCTGTTAGAAGCCGATTTGAGAGCTACTCCCGGCCAGCTCCTTTCAACTTGTTCGTTTAGTCAGATTCTTTAAAGCCAGAGATCTAGCAAGTATTTGTGGACCTCACACCAATTTGTTTCTGGATTGCGAACTCTGTGGCCCTTGCAGGAGAGCTTGATTGAATCTGGCCTTTCGGGACACGTTTTTCGCTTCTTTGCTCTTTGCGATCATTTGAAATCTGCAGAGATCAACAAGGAGTTTGTCTTCAACAAATTTTTAAATATCGTCTTGAGACCCATACTGACATCTCCTGGGTTCTATACTGCGGATTACAAGGAGACCAGAAGTCATAACCGTTTGCTGCACTCTTGCTACATATCTACGCACAATTACAGAATGCTTCTTGAAAAAAATTGTATTCTATTCCTGCAAGAATTCCAGGGACTCTGAGAATTGCGACCTTCAGCCCAACCCTGGAACGTTTGCCCTTTTCCATTCTTTTCTGGGAATCTCGTTCTTACGCCTCACTGTATTTGGCTCTCAACTTTATCCGTTCTTAGCTATCCATGACCATCAATCTTTGTACTACCCTTATGACAGTAATCCGATTTATTATAGGACAGTCATACATCTTCATTGAAGCCAATAGGATTGTATGTAGCATTTTGCAGGTTTCCAAAATAGATTTCTTGAGTTAGTGACAGTGCGCGCGTTTCTCTTCAGGTTCTTCAATTATTTCGTCTCCATTCAGTCAAACTGCCTCAACTTGACACGCAGGCATAGCATAGTTTGATTCTTAAAAAAAACCAAAATCCACTAGGTGTACGACTGCTTCTGCTTAATCCGATAAAGAGCAGTCGTCGAGAAATGCTGATTTTCACCTCCTAGGCATTCCATTTCTAGACCCTAAGAAATCAGGAAAACTCAACATTTTCAAAAACGAGAATGTGGCAGTCTTGCAGAGCAGTAAAAGGTTTCCAAACAGTTGACTAGCACTGCCATTAAAGACAGCTGATACTCTCGAGAAAGTTGTTGAGATGGCGAAACTAATCGGGCCGTAGGGCTTCTAAATGAATCCCCTCGTCATTGCAAGTGTAAAAAACTAGTCAAAATGATCAGGGGTGATAGTGATCCCTCCGAAACTGCGAGTTTCGAAAATATCGAAACATGCAGGTATTCTGCGAGTTTCGATCTCATAAGAGGAGCCTATTTTGAGGCGATATGGCAATAAACAGACTCCAAACCGTATCCATAGGGTCCCCCCACCTCAAAATGACCTATATCCCAAATCTGGTGCAAAATGGTCAACTGCTCCCAATCCTGTGCTCCGTTCTATGCTCATTGCGGGTTTGCCTCATGGTTTCGGGCACCCTCCCGAGAGGGTTGGAACTGGCAGCAGTCTCTGCCTCTTCGCCAGGTGGGCAGAGAAATGAGAAACAGCGCAGCGGCGGTGGAGGCGCGATAGACTGCCAGTTTGGGGAAGAAAAAGTGATGCGGAGGACTTTTTCGTCGATCATGCGAGATCGTCGACCAGCCACGCAGCTGTCGACAGCCGGCTGGCGGTAGTCGCCGCGCTCGGTCATCCTGGCAGTACATCGACACCTCCTTAGATGATTGGTGATCGACTGAGGTCATGCACATAAATCACCGTTTGTTGGAGCGTGCAATGCAACGAGCAATACAACTTTTGAGACACTTAAAACAGGTTTTTGGTCTCGGTAAAGCCGTAGATATTAGGGGATACGTGAAACTGATGGAGAAATTCACCAATTTTTTTAAGGGCGTGGAACTTCGCGTGGGCACAAATCCTACCTGAGTGCAAAACATTCTCCAATTTTTGAGGGTTGAACCCCGTGGTCCCAGCACGATTACCTTCGAGTTGCGTGCTGCAACCGTCGGACCAGGATTTCGTTTTCAATTTTAGAAAACTATTTCCTAAAAATCAAAGAGGGATGAAAAAGCACATTCAAACAATTTCCTAGTTAGGCGAAAACAAACTTATTTTGTTCGAACCAACCAAGAGGAAATATTTCTGATCCTGCCATCGTTCAGACGAACGAACAAAGTTACAAGCGAAATCAGAAAATCTCATTCGTTTACGGGTGTAGCAGGCGATGAAAATGGTTAGGGTAGGCTTCACACAAGAATCGAAAGGTGAAAAATTGTGGCAGGAAATGACAGCAATCATATTTGCAGTAAAATCAAAAAAGTATAATAAAATTCGTCGAAGAATGGTGAGGAAAATGAATACGCCGGAATCTCAAGTTATTGAGATCCTGGTATTGTTGTCCGGTAGGTGGACTGAATTCGGCATGTGGATCGAATCCACACCGCGGGTGTGGCTAAGGAGCAGCTCGGCTGGTACACACGACGCGCGCGACGGTTAAACGCTGTCCCTGCTCATCGTCCTTGGGGCGCGTTAACCGAGGGCACTCAAAAAAGTTGTTGTTGTTCCATTTTAGCCGTTCCTCTTTATCGTTTTTTGCATCTTGTTGATTCTTGTTGATGAAGGTTGATGTGTCAGACGTAGGGTCGGCGACAAGACGTTGAAGCTAGGACTTTTTCAGGCGTCACCGTCTACCGTTACAGACAATCGTGGCGGGAACGTTTCGCCATCCATTGACAGCAAGCCAAGAGAGCGAAGCGAATGTTCCAGAAAATGACTTGCGACAGCGAATACGGGTGTTTGGGTCCCTTTTTTGTTTGTAAGCAGTTTATTAGTTAGTCAGATTTCGATAAATCGAATAGACAGACTATAAGTATAGGGCTGCAATATAGACTAAAACAGGTTAGTGAGCGGAAAGTACACATTCTCAACAGAATGTACCCTTATCTAGCAAAAAAAATGATAACAAACTTGTGCTCAGCGTCGAAGAATACTTCTCTGTTTCGGTCAATTTAGGGTCACAGGCGTTAGTATCCTTATGCATCGACACACAATTGCCCGTAAATCAGTGTAAGAAACTCGAATTCATGTTAGGTACCTGCCAAGGAGAAGTTTAAGGCAAGCTGTGTCATTCTGTGGGTGCCCCGAGCGGTCGGTGTATTGCGAGCTCTGCACATCGATTCCCTACCGTCAGTTCAACCCTCAAATCTCGTAATTCTGGTACCCTTTTCGCCTCTCCTCATCGCCGTTAATTCCTATATTCTGCTGTAACCTTCAACTATGGTCATGACTCGTTCTGCTATGAAGAAAAGTGCATCCCAAGGCTGTCCTGTGATGACCGGAAGTGGCGGACTTGCCGTGGCCATTGATCGACTGAAGGAAGACGAGACATTGCCATTTCATGTAAGAGATATCTTGATTCATTTGCTTGACTCTCAGCATGAGTTAGAATCTCTTGTCAGAAGGAATTTGGATCTCGAAGCCAGAGTTGAAGTTCTCTATGCTGAAAATGCTGATTTGAAACGTACGATTTTGCAAATTTCTCAGTCAGCTGATCATGTCTCTTCTCCTGCTACTCAGTCATTGAATTTGTTCGCAGAAAACGTACATGATGATGAATATAATGCAGCCATTATTGTTGAGAGGCGTAGATCTTTGGTTTTATCTGGTGTGCCGGAGCGTAAATCGTGGCCTGTTAATCGTCGAGTCCATTACGATTATTTGAGTGCTTGCAATGTTCTTCATTTCCTCAATGTTGAATGTACACCTATCACTGTTTACCGCTTAGGGAAGCCCAAGCAAGGGTATAATAGAAAGCTTAAAGTGATTCTTCCATGCTCAGCAGAATGCTGACCGTCTTCGGTTTTTCCCTGAGAGAGGAGTCTCCATTCGAGAGTCTCTTCCATTTGCAGAGAGAAAGCGAAGAAGGGAGGCTTATCAGGATTCACGGGGCTTGGGCCTGAATGGGGAAGCTGGTCCTTCACACTCCGCTTGGGGTGGTGGTGGGCCAGTCAATCCTAACACCAGGGGCCGAATTCATCAAAGCGTGGGTTTGGGTAGCGGTAAAGGCGTCGGCACTTTTGATGGTTACTCTGTGCAAGCGGGAGATCGCTAACCAGTCGTGCCCACTTCTAACCCAGCTCAGAGGCAGGGGCAAGTGAGACACTGCTCGGCTACGAGACGGTCTGCCCTTGCGGTTAATCATCAAAAGTGCCGACGCCTTTACCGCTACCCTAACTCACGCGTTCATGAATTCGGCCCCAGTGCCCATCCTTCGGGGGGATCCTTGCAGTCGCACAATCAGTTGCCTTTAAACTAGTGGGATCGGATGCTGAGCCACCACAGGGAGTCATCACTTGTTTTTATGCCAATGTTCGTTCAATTCCGAAAAACGCGAACTATATTAGTTTTGTATTAAGTAACAATTTCGATTTATATGTCTTCTCTGAGACGTGGCTCAAATCCGATCACTCTCTTTCGTCGTTACTGTGTAATTTGTCTAACGAGTATCAAACTTTGCGTTCTGATAGAAAGAGAAAACAAGGGGGTGGTATTATTTGTCTTTTGAGGAACAAATTTTGTCTTGTAGAGATTATATCCGAATCAGTTCAAGAGGCGTTCGAAATTTTGGGCTTCGATATTATCTTTGAGAATCGCAGTGTAAGAATGGTGGCTGTGTACAGAGCTCCGTCTTGTCCGGTTCTTTCAAATGAAGTGCTGTCAAAAACTATCAGCGACATTGTTTGTTGCGAGTATCCATCAGTAATTCTTGGTGATTTTAACTATCCGGAAATAGACTGGAATGATCTCAGAAAACCTTCGCCGCCCTGTTCCTCTATGTTCGTGAACACCATTGTTGCTCATGATTTCAACCAACTAGTAAGAGAGCCTACTAGAGGTGTTAACTGCCTTGATCTGGTCTTTTCTAATGATGATACACTCGTGGGAAATGTAACAGTTGGACCTCCCGTGGGAACTAGCGATCATAACAGCGTCAGTTTTGTTCTCAATTGTCCATACGTTGGTAGTCCTCTGGTTACGCTCGTTCGTGATTTCGCTCGATGTAATTATGAAAATCTCTGCATTTACCTCTCTGCTATTAACTGGAGAGATTCTCTAGAAAGCGCGTCCTCCTTTGATAGAAAGTACGAGTTATTTTTGGATATTCTGAGCAATGCTTTAGATATCTTTGTACCATTCAAGAGCATATGCGCGACTCGTTCTCTACTTCCTCCTTATCTCCAAAACATGTCAGACCATAGAAGTTGCCTGTTCAGATTGGCATCTAACACTCAATCCCGTATGGATTGGGACAAATTTCGTAGCTTTTCACTGCTTTTTGAACGTCGACTTTCCAAATACAATCGAAATTTGGAGAAAAAAGCCATTAGTAGTAGTAATCAGCAGGGTTTCTACAAATTTTTTAACAAAAAACTCGGAAAATCTAATAAAATTCCCTGTTTGAGGAAAGGTGATCGCTTCGTTATCATGGAGACAGATAAGGCTAACCTGCTAGTTGACAAATTTTGTGAGGTCTACGGGGAGGTCAGTGATGTATTCCCTCCTTTCTGCCCAGTGATCGAGTACCCAATGAGCAGTTTCCCATTTTTTGAAGGCGATGAGATTTTTGACATTCTCAGAAAGCTGCCAAAATCCTTGTCTGTTACACCGGACTTAATACCGACGATTTTTGTGAAAAACATTGCTCATGTGATTGCTGGACCTCTTGCTTATCTTTTCAACCAGTCACTTTGGTATTCGGAGGTGCCACAAAGGTGGAAACAATCATTTGTGACTCCCTTGTTAAAGAAGGAACCCTCACAAATGGTGGATAACTATAGGCCAGTAAGTATCACGTCGATTTCTTGCAGAACTTTCGAAAAGATCCTTAAAAAACATATAGTAGACCACGTGGAAAAAAATTCAATTATTCCCGAGAATCAACATGGGTTTGTGGTAGGGAGGTCGGTCGAAACCAATCTGCTGGAGTGCATCAATGATTGGAGTGAGTACGAGGAGTCGAGGAAGGCATGTGGTATAATTTATTTGGATTTTTCGAAGGCTTTCGACAGGGCAGACCACCACAAACTTATTTTGAAACTTGAGAAATTGAAATTTCATCCATTAGTGTGCGAGTGGATAAAAAACTATCTCCACGACCGTAGTTTCCAGGTGAAAGTGGGTTCTAGTTTTTCATCGAGTAGATCGGTTAGTAGCGGGGTACCACAGGGTGGTGTTTTATCACCCGTTTTGTTCGCTATCTACACAGCTGAGCTTCCCCTGCTTCTGGAAAGAACTGGAGTGATCTGCAAACAATTTGCCGATGATGTGAAAATATATAGCAAAATAGAGTCGCCCGGGGATGTTGAAAATGTTCAGGCCGCTTTCGAAAGGATGCTGGACTGGTCTAATGTTTGGGATTTACCACTCGCTCCGGAGAAAACGGTTCACATGAGAATGGGAGACTCCAGTATTCCGGTTACTTACATGCTTGATGGCCACTCGCTAACATCTGTTTCGAATGTTAAAGATTTAGGTTTTCAGTATGACAATGAGCTTGATTTCTCAGCTCACTATCATGCAATCTGTAGTAAAGTCGCAGTGCGCACATTTCATATATTCAAAGCCTTGTCGACTTGCGACAAAAGAGTCTTAGCGCGTGCCTATCAAGTGTATGTTAGGCCAATAATGGAATCGGGAACTTCAGTATTCTGTCCGTACAAGAAGAAAGACATTCAACTTTTGGAAAGAGTGCAAGAAAACTTTACTCGTAAAGTTTTCTTGAGACTGATTGGATTTTCTTATGCTAGAGTTCCTGGTCTCTCAAGGAGGAATGAAGAACTGACGTTACACTCGCTTGAGTCTCGCCGTAAGCGAAACGATGTCTGCATGATCTTTAAAATCTTGAGTGGAATATTGAGAATTGACAAATCGAAGTTCTATAAATTCAACGCCTCTAGGACACGTGGGAACTCGGAGAAAATTTCTTTTAGTATTCCCAGAACTAACCTCAGATTGTAAAGTTTCACATGCAGAGCTGGCTCTGCTTTCGCCTCTTTGAAATTAAACTTTATGAATGTTCCCCGTTCTTTTCCATCTTTCAAACGCAAAGTTTCGAATATTCTTCTTGCGTGGTAATGTTTCACTTTGCTTTTCGGCTATGTATATTTTGCCCTATTTTCAATGTCTACCTTCTGTAGCGCATTAAATAAATAAATAAATAAATAAATTCTCAATCAACAGAACAGGTCTGCAAGAACCCTCACTTTGCTTTCGCGGCGGTTCGCTGCTCTTTGCTGTGTCTTAGCTTGCTGCCAGTGGATTTTCAGGTGGTCCCGAAACGAATGTCTGTAACGGTAGACGGTGACGCCTGAAAAAGTCCTAGCCTCAACGTCTTGTGGGTCGGCGTCGGAATCAATATCATCATCTTCCATTTCGCTCCAAGAAGTAAACAAGAAGAACTCTAAAAAAGCTTTTATAGAAAGAAACGAATCCCATTGAAACGATTGTATAAGAAGCATTGCGTTTAAAAAAGCACCTCATCAACAAAAAAAACATGAATAAACTGCAAAAAATGAATAAGAGGGACGGCTACAATGAGACAACGACTCGAAGGTCCTCGGTTAACCCGCCCCAAGGGCGATGAGCGCGCACAGCGTTTTTCCGTCGCGCGTCGCGTGTGCTAGCCGAACTGCTCCTTAGCCACACTCGCGGTGTGGATTCGATCCACATGCCACAGAATTCATTTGAAAAAGGTACAATCAATATAATCTACCAAATATGTGATATACATATGACTATGTACTCAGATATTCGTGGGAAAGTTCCCGAGAACGACAGCAGAGCTTTCCTCGGAACAACTGGGGAACTTCCCCCGAATAGGGGGGAGGCGAAGGGGACGTCTCGACAGCAGAGTAATGGGGGAAGTCCCCACAGCAGGAGTTCTCTTGTTCTCCCGACTGCAGGTCTTCTCGCGACTTTCCGACTGCTGATCTTCCCATTGTTCAATGATTGATCAAAAATCAGCTTGCTAGAACTCGTTGTTTTCGACAGTCTCCTGTTCCTGAAAAACTGCGATCGGTCAAAAAATATTCACCTCTGACTAAAGGATGTAGAGAAGCTTAATAGCTCCTCTAAAAACCAGGCAGAGACGCCTTACGTAGTCCTTGAGTGGCAGATCTACCCCCTTAAATTGCGAAGTGCGAGACCACCTCGCGACTAGGCCGTCTGCATCACCGTATACGCTGCGGCTTTGTTTTCGCGTTCATCATGTTCGGGGTGAGGCCATGGGAACAACCGTTAAGCGAGCTTACCTTGTTCTCCCCCCGAGTTGACTGTTTTGAGCGCCTTATCGTTGTGTGTAACTCGAGGGGAGAGGGGCGAGACAACCCCCTCCGGGGGAACGTCTCGCTCCGCTCCCCTCGACCGAGTGATAACGACCAAAATCAGGCCTATTGCCCTCGGGAACTTCCCCACAAACTTCTTAGTAGAGAACGAGTTTTCCATTCTGCTGGACCAGCCACTTCATTAAATACACCTTGAGTGATTAATTTTATATGCGTCATTCCTCTCTTGTTTTAGCGTTCAAAGTAGTTACTATAACATTAGCTACTACATAGTCTGAATCTCTGCGGTGGCCCAATTCACAATGCTGTGTTTGCTATGTGAGCTAGCTACAGTGGTAGCATCACGGGCTGCTCGTGCAATCTTAGTGCAGCGCCAGAGATCGCGGCAATGGCTCTAGCGCTGGGGGTTCAATTCCTCTTGAAGTGACGAGGTTTTGCAAGGAAACCCAACAACTCGCATGACGATGCGCGTATGGTCCAGGTTTCAATCAGTCCATTTTGCGAGTTTGGAACGCTAGCTCGCAACATTAAACTGGTAGTCTCGCAAGGATTACTACCGTCCCACATATACATATTGAAGTACAAAACCATGTATCCTCCGCCCACTTATTTTGCAGTTGTCGTCCTGAACATGAACTCGTCCGAATTAATGGCTCGAATACGGCCACTTCGGCTCTTTTTGGTCTTTCCAACGACGTTAGCATTCTAGAGCAGGTTCTATGAAGTTGTTGGCTCAGATCTCTAAACCATTTTGTCGCTAAATTCTCTTTTCAACCGTATGGGCATGCTGCGCTGTAACTCTTCCACTTCCATTGCAATACAAAAGTAACCCGTTGTTCCTCTATTTGAATTGGGTTTTTGTCGTTTTCTGGTTTCCAATTCAACGGCTCCGAGCCTTCGATTTACTGTCGTTCTTGGAGACAAACTCCGTTCCGCGACTGCGCTTTCGACGCTTAGCGGCCGCACGCGTCTCGAGTCGGACGAGTTTCCAACGCCGCAGCCTCCAATCACCTGACCAGGCGGGTTCTTTAGTGTTTTTGTTTTTGTTTACCTTAACTTTTCTACTTTTATATGTAATAACCTGTTAGATATTGGTGCTTGGATGACTTTTTTCTTTTTCAGAAGCCCCTTATCGTTCTCTTAAGCTGACAAATTCTGCGACGAGGACTAATTAAATTGTTTATTGTTTGTTTTTTTAGGATCCAATCTCATTCGCCTATTTATTTTATTCAAAAGCTTTATGGTTTCCGTTTTCGATTTAGTCTGACGCATGATTCAGGCGGCTGGCCGTGCGGGGTTGGCTTCCTCACTGGGGAATGGTGTTTCGATAACCGCGGAGTGATCTACCGTCGCAGCCCCGTCCATCCATCAGACTGGAATTATGACGCGAATTCTACCTTAATTTTCTTCTTGCAAATTTTTTCGGCTGCCCCAATCGATCGCATTCGAAATGGAACCGCAACTGTCCTGAAAAAAATTTCGCAAAAGGAAAGTTAGGATGAAAACAATCTAATGCATCTTTTTAACGATTTAAAAATGGGATTGAGGAAAAATCTCCGAAACCAAGCGGGAATCAAAAATAAATACTGACTATTGCTAATTTTATCTTACGAAGACTTTACGGGGGCATCTAGAAAGGAAAAACACCTTGGCGTCAACGCCTAACATGATATTACATACAAAAACAAAATTGCATGTAAAAACAAAGAGAACCTTCAGACATTCGAGGAGCGCAAGGCCGGGTGCCAACATAGCGCGGGGCACTACCCCAATCTGGCCTGGCGCCTTCAACACCCCGGGCTCAGGCGCCTGGTGACCGAATGGCGCAGGGCCGGAGAAGTTCGATCGCGAGGCGCAGGGCCAGGGCCTGTATTTTTGGGTTCTTCCGCTCCTTACAGTTTTCATCCATTGTTCGCCTTGACAGAGGGTGAGACAGGACAGTATAATAATCCAAAGGCAAGGAGATTTTGATCTGTATAGCCACTGATTTTTCACGTGTCCCAACGCTTGTTTGTATAACCTCTCTCAACACTCCCTTGGCAAGCTGTGAAACTCTTCAGTATTACCTGATTTCCCTTTCACATTGCATGCTATTCATTAGCCACCTATTCATAGAAAACAAACTTTGCAAAAATTAGATGTTGGTTTCAAGCACATTAATATACATTTATTAAGTAATCAGACGTTAGAACAGAAACAGTGAACAGTTATGGAAATGGGATGTTCTGCACCTCTTCTCCACCTCTTCTTCCTCCGCCGTGCTTCTCCTTACAGTGCTAAAAGAGTTACTTTTATTCAGCCTTCTTTATTCAAATTTGATATAGATAGCAAACTCACGTTCATCGGAGCTCATCCTTATACTTCTCCTTTGGCCACATTCGCACCGGCACGTTCCTCGCGTCTAGAAGTCATAAAGTTCATTCATCCCATTGACTCGGACGGCATACCCGTGTGCCAAATGAGGCGAAGTCGCCTGAAACGACAAGGAAATCGGCATTGATATAGGAGTAGGCAAGGAATATAAAACAATAATAACACTAGTTCACACTGGCATTGCGAAAATCAACCTTTCCAGATTCTATAGGCTGTGGGGGACCAGGGGGAGCAAGCTTAAGATTTCATATGCAGCTCCGAAGAGCAATATTAGAGCCTGTACCTTTACTTGTAGAGCCGGATCAACTTTTGTCTCTCTTAACCTAGATATTACACCGGTACCAGTACCTTCTGCTTTGTGGAGTTTCAAACGCATTGCAGGGAAGAAGCCATTGTGTTTCTAGGTCCACATGGAGAGAAAAAACAGTATTTGTCCTTTTTTATCCGGTTCATGTTCTATGTTGTTACTTGTATTGTAGTACTCGTAGTATCGATGTTTTTTACGTTTGCCTTATGTGGCGTACTCAATAAATAAATAAATAAATAAATAGTAGTGCTAAACAATAAAACTTAGTTTGCTTGGATGGGTTCAGGCGGAGCTACTTTATGAAACTCTAAGTGATCACAAGGTCTAGGCAAGACCAAACCTTTCCAGCCGCTTCGCGGCTAGAGCGATATCAATGCCACTCTCACCACTGCCAAACTAGCAACTTACTCACCCAAGCATCAGTGTACCCCACGAAACGAAGAAAAAGGAAACATGTAAAATCAAGGAAAATCGGACTGTCCGCGAAAAAATCCATGGTGAAATGAGTCACGAATTGAGTTCCTAGCGAGCGCCGCGCAGTTCTCCATACGGGAACTTACGGAAAAGCCCTTTAAAGTGCCTCCCGGGCCCACGCTAGGTGCTCAGAATTCCCTGGGCCCACGCCCTCCGATGTTTTGACTAACCGGCCTCGCGTGAAATCCCTCGAAATGCATCCCGGGCTCACGCTAAGTACTGGTGATTTCCCGGGCCATTGCTCCTCGACTGTCTGAGAAGTAGGAACATCAGCTGACCGACGGCTGCGGCGCTGGAAACTCGTCCGATTCGAGACGGGTGCCGCCGCAAAGCTTGGAATACGCAATTGCGGACTGGAATTTGGCCCCGAGAACGACAGTATGTCAGAAATTGATATAGTTTTTGAGCGTGTATGCTGCTTGCAACATAATGCCTACGCATTTTGAAGTGTCAAAAACGACCCACAATGCCGCTACATGAGTTAGAACTTGGCCCCGCCCTGTTTTTCAAGCCCCTGTATTTTCCTTTTCCTCCAACGCAGGGTTGGTGGGTCATCTTCGCCGTCAGTGACGTGTGTGGTTCACTTGTTAGGCAACCTACCAACTGTACGGACAGTGAATATGACCCAGCAACCTTGCGTTGCAGGAAAAGGGCAAATACAGGAGGCGTGAAAATACAGGGCGGGGCCAACTTCTAACTCATGTAGCGGCATTGTGGGTCGTTTTTGACAGTTTAAAATGCGTAGGCGTTGTGATCCGGGTCATACCATTCTATTTCCAAAGATATCTCAATCACGTTTACGAGCGTGTATGCTGCCTTCCAAGACACCGTTCAAGCTCAGGGACGAAATCTGAGTTTTCCACATTATTGTGCAGTAGACCCACCCTACATAGCACCTGCCAAGTACGAGATATCAAATCCTCCAAATGAGCGAGATACGAGCGACCACCACAGGCCCGACCTCCTTCGCTCACCAGCACGTTTCCTGTGTGTTCTATACGTTTAATGCTTAGGTTATAAATACATAAAGACGGACACAAAACCCTACTAACCTATTCCCAGTCCGATATTTTTTCCTGACCATTTCTGTTTGTTCACTCCTGCTTCACGTTGAGCTCCCCTCAAATGCATATAAAGAATAAATGAATAGCAGTTGATTTGAAATAAGGCAGAAGCTTGTTTCCGAGCGATTTCAAGTGTTAGCGTGTCAGTAATGAGAAAGCGTTCAAAATTTCGTTGCTTTTTCTGTGTATCAATGGCATCCTATTGTTGTTTTTACTGATGCACCATGTGTTTCACCTACACATGATGGAACGGGCCCCACATTCACACTTCAAGGCTCGTTCTTCAGGTTAATGTGAGCTGTCATAACAAACCTTCATCATTTCCTGCAAGATTTTTTCTAGTTTCTCAACTATGTTCAGGGTTTACACTCGGTTGTTTGAGGTTATTCAGGAAAGCTGCACCTATTTTTTCGAATCTCAGTAAGTGTATAGAGGAATGTTTGCACTATTCTTTGTTCCGCTCTGAAAAGAATCTATGTTTTGGTTGTTTGTAGTCTGACTCTTCTCTTGCTTTTGAGTTTCTTTGCCCTAGACTCATACCTTGCTCTTGTAGTAACACGTGATGACTGCACATTCAGGTAAATATTTTTGCTCAGGGGTCAATAATTTATGGAGTACTCTGCGTGAAGGAAGGGAATAATAAGTTCCTCCATTGGCAGCAACTGCAAGTATTATTTTCATGACATGCATACATATCAGCTAACTGCAACTGTTCTATTCTTGAAGACATCGTTCGCGCTGAAAACCAAATTCCGCTTTTTAGGCTCAATCTCATGAATGAGCCCGGTACACCACAACAGTCAGCTTCGGCGCGTCAGTATCTGGGGTAATGAGGTTGGAAGGGGTTTAAGATGAGGGTCCGCCACCAGTTCTCACCAGTCATCTAGCACATTTCCATAGAATGTTGATGCGACCGTCAAACAACATAAAAAACAGTTACGGCACAAGCCCCACATGCAAAAAAAATTCGAGAATGACAGCGACGAAGCCTCCGAAAGCAGAAAAACTTCAAAAACGATTTTGGCGGGAAATTCGAATTCGTATTTACAATGTGTTCCGATCGACTTTTTTTTTACAAATGAAGGTTTTTCATGAGCCATTTCAAAATCACTAGAGAGGCCAAGCTACACAAAAACATGAAAAAATAATATACGGTTCTCTGCGCGCACGATGCTTTTAAATTCTAAAGAGCTTCCCCAGAATATCCGTTTTTCATGCTCTATATGTATGTACCTACAGATGCTACCTGCGTTTGAGAATTCTACATAAAATCACGTGCGAAATACGTCTCGCTGTTCACGATTGTGTTTGTCAAAGTTGTTGCCACACTGAACCAGAAAGGATATGTAGATAAGACCACAGATAAACTTTCGGGATATAGCTGAAAGCCTCATGAATTCCGAAGAAAGTCCGCTTGTACCTACCTGTACAGAATATGTGAACAGCTATCCCGTTTGGTGCTGCTGGGAGAACTATATATCTATGTTTAGCGTTCAGCTTCTCTTCACAAGAATTCCGCCTTTTCTGCGGAGGCTGCTTCCGTGCAGGAAGCCATATCTTATTTTCCTTATTCAGTGCAGGCAGGACTGCGAAGTAAAGGAGCAATGTTTAAATGTCCAATATGACCCTCAGTTTGTGGAGAATAAACTTTCAAAAGCTTCCCTGAAAAACGGTAATATTTTCGGCCTTTTAAATGCTTGTATCATATTAAAGGCTTTGGTCGCGATCAAATATGCTTGTCGTCTTCTTGTCTCGAAACCCTTTTCTGGGTCTCGAGTAGTAGGACCTATAAGAAAAAATTGCGAAAAAACACTGTTTTGGGCCGAATTTGGAACCTGAATTTTCTTGTGTTTTGATGGTGGACGAGCCCACTCCACATCATCGACATCGATGACCTCTTATATCAAGAACACCAGGTGGCTTGAAATTGAATTTCAATCAATGAATCTTCGAATTTATGTACACATCTAGTCAAAAACATTGACTGAAATGCTTTCTTTCATTCCTCAACGGTTTTTATTAGGTAAATTTGCATTTATTTCTTCCTCTGAATGTCGATGATTTTTGACTGCTCGGCATGAGACTGCGATCTTTTTGGTCGACGCTGTGCACGTGTGCACGAACTGACATCTTTGGGCCCTAGAAACTCCAGTTCTGGCCCGTTTTTCGCCGCTCTACCATCCTAGTTTTTCAGCTGTTTTCGATCTAAGCTGATTTTTGTAGTTTCCTTCGATAACGTTTTTCATCGTGACCACTGCCTTTAACAGAGTTTGCAACGTAAGCATTAATTTTCCACTCTAAAGATATCCTTCGCTCGAAGAGTAACACTCGTATTTTTCTCAAATCCATGCTTGAACTAATAGGATAAATTCTTTCAGTGTAGACCGAAATAAGCCAAATGAAGCATATGTGAGCTTATGTGCTTTTGCAACTACATACATACATATGTATGCATGTAGAAGTATAAACAGTGATGTAGTGTCAAACAGACCGTGGTACTGAGCCCTCTAAGGAACTAAGTTTCCCTCCTTGATCCCCACAGCTTCTAGAAAACGTCGACACTTCCTACGTTCTTCTAGGTGCGGATTTTTTTTCTGAAAATTTTGGGCCTGAAAGATTCTGAACGAAAAATAAAGCATTTGTAATTCTCGTATCATTTGCTTTGTAGTGATTTTGGAATTTCATGTTTTGCAATCATTGCTAACCTATTGGCGAGCCCCGGAAACTGTTTATTTTTTTGGCGAAAAAACTATTACGTCCACCTCCCGAAACATCTAATAAAAAAATCTCCGTTGTCCGACGAGACAGTATCCTCGCAACCCTGCAGTGAGTGTCTCTTGCCTTGTTTGTATCCCAAAAAGTTGCAAGCTCAAACGGTGGACCACAAAAGTGAAAATTTTAGCTTCTCTGTTCTGATTCTCTCTAGGGATGTTATTTGTTGTGCTGAACACGAATACAATGTTTGTTGCAAGGTTTTTCGAACGAGAACGGAAGGCTACAGCAGAAAAATGGCAGTCTATGTACCTACCGCTGCCTACCGTGAGCGTCTGAAAACTTGAGAATGGTCTTCAAATTCGTGTTCAGCAGCTCAAATAATGCAGTGGAGACCTCTTCGTCGAAGTCTAGGTGGAGCAGGAAAATCTTGATCCTCCCGGTTCACCTACCATTTCTATTATGCACCTGTATCGGATATAGGTTACGGCAAGGGACACTAACAATTTTACACCTATGTAGTAGCAAGAGCATCTTTACAAAATATTCCATTTTGCACATCTCAGTTTGCGCTATAATTATTTTCTTCTGAGTCGAGGTAGTTCGCAGGGTTTGAGACATCTTTTGATATCACGGCTAATGAAATCGACTCCGTGGTCTCGAAAGGCCATCTAGCATAATTCATCTTTCATAGTCCTCACCGCTAGGACGGCTTGCGCGGGATGGGCGATGGACAATAGAACTTTACCCGCGCGATGCCGCCCATCCAGCACCGCGATAGCGGCGCCGCCCATACCGCAGTGGCGGTTTCACCACTTGAAACACCTCCCTCTTCTCAGTTTAAGTCCATTTCGACATGAATAATTCTGGGATTATCCTACGATACTATATTGCCAAATGCAAGCCAGAAGTGTCTGTGCATTCCACAGTTGAGGCCCAACTTTAGTCGTACCGCCATGGCGGTGCCACCGGAGATTTCATAGTTTCTTCCCGCTTGTCCCGCGCGTGCCGCGCCGGGAACTTTTCATATTTCTCCGCCCACCCCGCTCGCCACGCGCGATCCGCGCTTACGTTGAGGGCTATGAAAGATGCCTAAGGAAGAGCTGCGCGATGACAGGAACAAAGGATCCGGCTCTATGCACTCTTTATGTAGCTCGTATAGACCTATGTTGCATCCAAATATGCTTAACAGAAGGTTCTAACTTTTCAATATATTCTCGGTAGAAAAAAGACAAAAAGAGTTTACAGATTCTGCACCGAATCCAATCTAGCTAATGAACGAGGCGCGCTCATTTGCGACGAGCTGTGCAGCTTTAGTGACACCACTGGTTAGCCGGTTTCGAACGCAAACGGCGATCTATCTGCGCACTAGATTAAATTCAGCGATGAAAGCATGATTTAAGGCGCAGAGTCATTTCTGACTTTGCGAAAATTGTTGCAGACGCCGAAAATTTCCACTACTTTGTGGGCCTACCTGCGCGTAAAAGTTTCACATAAATGCACGTTGCCTTTAAAGGCAGCAAACACGCTCGAAAAAGTTGTTGAGATAACTACATTAGTGGGGTCTTGCAGGCCCTAGAAGAGCCCTCACGAAGTTGCAAGCGTTAAAAACGAGTCCAAATGACCGTATTTGAGCCGTAGTCAGTCACGAAATCATCCTTGCTCCGCCCATCGATACGGGCTCCGCCCCTCCATACAGGTATTCAATGCTCGATTGCGGCCACTTTAGATTACTTTTTAGGCTTCTAACGGCGTAAGCGTTCCAGAAAGGGCCGTTCAAATACATTAGCGTCGTTTTCCCAACAAATTTATTGCTAGCCCCGCTATTTCAGCCAGTGCCGTACAACTCGTCCATTTCTGGCCCAATATAGAACGTACCGTTATATCTTAATTTCCGTCGATTTGTTTTCATCTTTTTCGTTATTTCTGAATACTAACAGCTTCAGACCATCAGTTTGATCCATAAAATTGATATCATTTTTGAGCGTGTCTGCTGCCTTTAAATCTGGAATTGGACGGACAAATTAGAAGTTTTCTTCTGGTGCGGCTATATACGATCTTTGACGTTTTAATCACAGAAATTCACAGTAAAAGGGAAAAATTCCTGGTTTTGTTATCGTACTCATTATCATCATTCATCTCTTTCCTGTCGTAAATGTCTACTTCTAGGGCAGGTCCAGTTTTGAGATATTCATTGAAAATAGCATTCGTTCTCCATGAGAAGTTCAGCTCTTCTTGACAACTTAGCCCGCCGTTTTATGATGATGTATAGTAAACCAGCTGACCTTTTTGTGATGTTGTTATTTCAAGGAAGTCAATATCATGAGCGTATTTTCTGTCCTATTACTGTCCCGTCTTATGGAGGGCATATTTCAGCCGTGATTTTATGTTACGACAACACACCAGGTAGTAATTAGACAAATGTGTGTTGCCGAAAATAATTTGCGGCTGCCATTTTATGATACTACGAATTGTTACGTACGTAACTCAAGCCTATTATTTTTATTAAAGGCACTGTTCGCGATAAGAATCGCTTTTCTGTTTTTTCGCCTATCTTGAAACCGGTCCCATTCTGATTCCAATGATGATTCTGGAATCGTAGAAGACCTTCTGGGAATGGAGTTATGGTCCCTCAAAAATTTAGCTAGGGAAAACGGTGGACGAGTTGTCCGAGGCTTGTAACTTCCTTCTTTTGCGGCCGAAGTATGCGAGCTGACCTCAGTAAAGAGAGAAATTGAGAATGAAGGAAAGAACGAGGCTTTTGATCGGAAACCATCGCTCAACTAACGATTTCGAGTTTTCCTTTGTTCATGTCGAGGGGCGGAAAGGGGCGGGACTTACCCACAGCGGCGGGGTTTGCCCACCTTTTTAAGCCGTTTTGCGGCTCCTGGGTAGCTTTTCTTCCCGGTTTTTCAACGCCGTTCTGCTTCTGAGAATCACGAGAAGCGTTTGTCATGAAAAAATCGAATATGAAGTTTATCGCGAACAGTGCCTTTAAGGAAACAACACTAGTGATGTTTTCGTGATGGCTTCCTACGCTGGTGAAAGTTCCTCTTGTTATCGCGAAGTACCACTATCTCATTTCAATCACAGCAAGTGCGAGCCATTTGCCCTCCATTTCGGAACCAAATTCATTAGGTTGGTGCAAAAGTTTCCGAACTTCTCACGACTTTGAATAAAAACATTCATTTCAAAAACAAACAAGGCTCACCCAACAAAATATTTTCCATCACACTCAAGGATTGTTCGCCCCCGACTGGGCAGATCATGAATTCCCGACGCGTAGAACTCTGGATGTTTCGAGTCGAAGTGTTCTTCTAAGGCCATTTCGACTTCGTCATCGTTAGTGAACTGTTTTCCGTCCAGGAAGTGCTGCATCGGGCGGAACAGATGGTAGTCGGAAGGGGCAAGTTCTGGGCTAGATGTAGGATGAGGAAAATCTTCCCAGCCCAGGTCCAGCAGTTTCTGTCAGGCTATCCGAGACACGTGTGGCCGAGCATTTTCGTGAAGAAGGCGAACAGAAACTGCTGGACCTGGGGCGGCATGCATGAACGCTATGAAGGAGGTCAGGGAGCCGCTCCGCGTCCTCCGTGTGAAGCGTCAAGCCAGAGGTGATCCAAAAAACATGCCGTCTCCTTTGTGTAAGGACGCAACCTCACCTCACATGGTGAACTCCCCGCCTAACTGTTTTGTCTTAAATTTTAGTCGTACATGCTCAGTTGTTGGAGGCCTCACGTGAGCTTGCATCAGGGTAGTGAAAACAAAGACAAAGCAAAGCAGGGAAACTCTGGACGAATCCCCAAAAATTTGACGATTTTAGCCACTCCTAGAAAAGAAATTTCTGCAGAGAAGGCATACGCTTTTCCCTTGAATCCTAACACGTGAATATTGGTTTGCGGACAACTACGAAAAACATGGAAAAAGGAGTCCAATTCTATGAGACTTGATCTGATCAGTCCGGTTGAGACGAGGTAAACTGGGGTGCTCGAACGAAACAGTGCGTCGCGTGCAGTGAGCTTGTGTCCGTGATTTGCACAAACTAAATCTCGCTCTGAAATGGAGGGTATGCGCCTTAAAGGCACAGTACACCCTCAGATATGAATTTTGAGATTTTCATGTAATTGTGTAGAAGACCCCTCCCGTATAACACGTGCCAAATAGGAGATCTCAATTCCTCCAAATAAGCGAGATATAAGCGACCACCACAGGCCCAACCCCCTTCCGGATTTTCGACCTCGATATCGGCTGGATGGATGGATGAATTCCAACAAGTCTTCGTTCTTCAGTCCATTGCCGGACTGTCTCCTTATCCTGGCTCGCTCCCGCGCAACGGTTGCGATTGAAGAGAAGTACAGGCCTGAGACAACTCGTCCACCAATTTTTCACCCTTAAAGGCAGTGGTCACGCTGAAAAACGTTATCGAAAAAACTACAAAAATCAGCTTAGATATAAAACAGCTCAAAAACGATGAAGGTAGCGCGGTGAAAAACGGGCTAAAACTAGAGTTATTAAGACCCTAAATTTCCAGTTCGTGCACACGTGCACAGAAAGATCACAGTCTCATGCCAAGCATTCAAAAATCATCGACACTCAGAGGAAGAAATAAATGCAAATTTACCTTACAAAAACAGTTGAACTATGAAAGCAAGCACTTCAACCAATATTTTTGACTAGATGTGTACATAAATTCGAAGGTTCATTTATTGAAATTCAATTTCAAGCCAGCTGATGTTCTTGATATTGGAGATCATCGATGCCGATGATGTGGGGTGGACTCGTCCACCATCAAAACAAAAGAAAGTTCAGACTTCGAATTTGGCCCAGAACAGCTATTTTTTCGCGATTTTTTCTTATAGGTCCTACTACTCGAGACCCAGAAAAGGGTTTAGAGAGAAAAAGACGACAAGCATATTTGAGCGCGACCACTGCCTTTAAAGGCAGCGTGCGCGCTGAAAACCAAATTCTTGTTTTTGTGTTATATCGTTCAAGTGGACCTTAGTAAGGCCACTCACAAAGTTTGCAATCTTAGAATTGAACCGGAATGGAGTTACTTCCAGTTGAAAACGTCTTTCTAGGTTTGGGGGTTGGCCTTTGGGTCGATCATCTGTTACGTCCGCCCACCAAATGAGAAAAAAAGCAATTGATCAGAGAGTGATATAGTACAAATTAGAGAAAGTTGGTAAAATATATCATATGATTATGTCATGACAGTCTTTTCTGCACATATCGGTCAATCTTTTCTCCCCCAAAAATCAGCTGAAAGAAAGACGAACGGGTTTTAATCGGGAGATCATGGGTCAACACAGCGAATCGTAGCGATCGACTGTTCCTTTCTTGTGCGTCGATTGGTTGGATTGGGTCTGAAAACGAAGAGAAAGGGGTCCGGAAAAGCAGTTTTCAGTAACTTTTCCGCGTTTCTCTCAACGTGGCTGTGGTGTAGGATACTAGAGCTTCCATTATACATTGAAAACTTGAAAACGAATTTCATCGCGAACGATGCCTTTAAAATATAGGCATTTTTAGGGATCCATAACTCTGTTTATAGGGGGTCTTGAACGATTTCTGAGATACCGCTGTGATCAGCGTGTGACTCTCTCCAAGAAAAGCATAAAATCTAAAAATTAATTTTTTGGGTGTCCTGTGCCTCTGATTCTTCTGACCTGTCCTTCTGACCATGTCAGAAAGTATCATGGTTTCGAAATAAATTTTTATCTGGATACTTCGGGTTTTTTATAATTCTGATTCCCATTTCATTTCATTCTTATTTTTTGATTTTATTTTTGATATTTCGTATATTCTATTTCTGATATTCCATATTCGTTCCTCACATTCCGCTATGACGGCTTCGTTCTAATATCATGCTCTGTCATTTATTCATTTATTTGATACGTCACCAAAGTTAGACATGAGAAAAACAGCATATATAATATAATGATGTCATAAAAACGCCCAAATTGTGTTTTGCCTTCCGAAAAGAGTATCGGAAGCTCTGCACCCAAAGGTCAAAAAAGTGAGGTGTTGGCAAACTATTTGTTCTTATGCATCGATTGAATTATTCCTCAGAGCAACCTTTATCACTGCATCTCATCTGATTTGATGGTCATCTATTTTTTCGATTGGTGTTGTTTTTCGCGTCATTATTGATACCTTAAAATTCGCTCAGATAACCACATTTGTTTTTTTTTCATTCCCAGTCCAATGGTCGAATCAAGTCATGGCACTTCGCATACATAGTTTGAGACCTCGATGTTGCATGTCCATACTATTCTAGCCCCGTGGAAACGATTCCATGATCTGGAAAAAAAAACGAAGTTCAGTGGTCGTTTCTCTAGAAAAAGGATTAAAATCGTCTAGCCAGGCGCAAACGACCCAGTGCTGGGTATTCATTAGCTAGACAGATCCTATAGTTCAAACATGCGCAGTAAAAGTTTGTGAATTAAAAAGATGAAAAAAGGACAAGAAGAGCTCGCATATGTCCTTAGGAAAATTACAGCGCAAGACCATTTTTGGAGTACATACATTACAACTCGTAGGATTTGGTCGAAAGGCGCGCTTAAACTCAGAACTTTCCAAATATTTCATCGGAAACTTTCACGCTACATTCCGTGAAGACTCAAATACTTTAAATAAAGGCGCGCTTACCATTCCGCATAGCAGCATGTGACCTGCATCATAGACACGCGCATCCTTCTTCAAAACCGCATGTAACCCTTCAATCTGCGGGCTCGATGTATGGAACAATCCTCCCACAGGAAGGTTACGTGTGTCTTAAAGGCAGTGTTCACGACGATTTTTGTTCCCAAAATTTTCACATAAAACGATGCATTGGCCTCCAATTGTTACCGAAACTACGAAGGAACGGCGAGAAACGCGCTAAAACGTCGTATTTCAGTGACATTATTCTATAACAAGGACTAGTTGTCCGGTTGGATGAACATGTTCATGATGGCTGTCAACGGTGGAAAATTGAGGCAATCGAAAATAGAAGAATATTTTATGACAAGCAGGATTAGTTAGGGCCTTAAGGAAGAACGGTGCAATAGAGAGTGGAGAATTGCAAAGGACGGGTCCACAAAAGATTCCATTGTCGCAACAAACACTTCATGTGATACTTAATAGGCGGGGTGATACTCAAAGGCATCGTATGCGCTGAAAACCACTGACCGGTTTTTGAGTTTGAATCATTGACTGGGCCCGCCTGAGTACGTGGGTAGAGTTTGTTGGGTCACCAACGCATAATAGGGAAGATATGGGAGATCGAATGCCTCCAATTCCACCAAAAGAGGCCGGCCTTCCGACAGCCATGTGGTCTCAAATGACAAAAGAAGGTAGCTTATCAACAAATGATGCATAAACTTCCACTCATATACGCGACATCGCTTGTTGAAAACCTTCTTTCTTTTTCAGTTGATGCCACATGGCTGTCAGGAGGCCGGCCTCTTTTGGTGGAATTCGAGGCACCCATATCTTCCCAATAATGCGTCGGTGACTCGACAAACCCTACCCACGTTCTCAGGGGGGCCCAACCACTGATTCAAATACAGAAAACGGTGAGTGGTTTTCAGCGCGTACGATGCCTTTAAGGATTTCGTGTACTTCTGGTGCGTTTTTCTCATTGTCTTCGTCTTTCTAGTTCTACCTGAGGGTCACCTAATCAATGTAGCGAAAGATCTCAAAATTGAAGATTATCGTGAACACTGCCTTTGAGTGTATTTGTACGCAACAATGAAGTAAGGCGCGTGCGGGTTGAGCGGCGTATGTTACATGCAGCTGTGAAGTGTCTATTATGCAGGTCACATGCTGCTATGCTAATGGTTAATGCGTCTTTAATTTAACGTATTTGAGTCTTCATGGAATGTGGCGTGAGGGTAACCGATAACATACCTGGAAAGTTCTGAAAAGGCACAGAACACGCAGATAATTATTTTTCGGGTTTCATGCTGATCTTGGAGAGAGTGACACGCTAATCACGGTAAAATCTTTAAAATCGTTCATGACTACGTATGAACAGTGTTATGCCTCCTCAAAGATGCCTATATTTTGAGGGTGAAAACTGGGTGGACGAGTTGTCTTAGGCCTGTATTTCTCTTCATTCGTGATCGTTGCGCGAGAGCGAGCCAGGATAAGGAGACAGGCCGGCAGTAGACGGAAGAACGACGACTTGTATGGAATTAAATCGTCCATCTAGCTGCTATCGAGTTCGGAAATCTGGTAGGGGGTGTGAACCGTGGTGGTGAGCGAAGGGGGTCGGGCCTGTGGTGGTCGCTTATATCTCGCTTATTTGGAGGAATTGAGATCTCGTAATTTTCACATGTTATATAGGAGGGGTCTACTACACAATCGAACGGAAGTCTCAGAAATCATGCTGAGGGTGTACTGTACCTTTAAGCGTCCTTCTCCAACATATTTCTTTAAAGGCAGCTTACACGCTCGTAATTGTGGGTGAGACAACTAAGGACAACGCCTACGCACTTTGAGGCGCCAAAACGACCAACAGTGCCGCAACAGGAGTAAGAAGTTGGTCCCACCCTGTAATTCTCCGCCCCCTATGTTTGTCGCCCTCCTCCAAAACAGGAGTGCTAAGCCATTCCCACTGCCGTCCATGTATGCGGTTTACTTTCTGTTCTTATTGTACCACCCACAAACGTCGCCGACGGTGGGAATTGTCCAGCACAACTGTTTTGGAGGAGGACGGCAAGCAAAGGGGGCGGAGAATCACAGGCGGGATCGATTTCATACTCGTGTAACGGCATTTTGACAAGTTTTTGACGCTTCGAAATGCGTATGCGTTGTTATCTGAGCCATACCATTCTCCATCTGAGCCATACCATTATTTCAAATACGTTTACGAGCGTGTATGCTACCTTGAAAATCAACTTTGGTCAAAGAACAGTTGTTCAGGATTCAGGTGAGGAGGTATATCCAACAATTTCGTCCCTGCTAGGATTCAGACTTGTACAAAAAAGTTTCGGAATGTGATTTGTAGATCGTTACAGAGTATTCATAGCGCTGTGCGGCCGCACGCTGTATATCTATACTGTTCGATACACTGAAAACTTCATCACAAACATTTTAGCTTGAATTCAAACCCTAGCAATCATTACACCGTTGGATGGCTTTTTTCATCAAGATCCAAAATAATCTGAAAAAGGCTTCTCGTCCGTGTGCTGACCAAACCCTTCGAGGAGTGGTGTAAAGCCTAGCTTGCTCAAATGAGTCCGGGCGGAGCAAGCAGTGGAGCGGTCGGTCATGACAGAATACAAAAACGATGACTTACTTGACTTAATCGGTTGGCTTTCGCCTGACGCGGTCATTCCGCATCTTCACCGAGGTGTGCCGTCCTAGTAGTCAGCCGTGTCCATTTTTCACGGTCTTCAGCCACAATTTGAACACATTCCATCCAGCTGTCACTATTCCATTTCCTGCGAAACGAAACATCGCGCCTGAACTGTCTTTCGATGCCGAGTGACTTTAAATCCTCTTTAACCACATCCGTCCAGAACTTTCGCCTACGCCCAGGTGGCCGTTTCCAGACAGGATTTGGAAGCATTTTTGAAGCGTGTTGTACGAGACGATCCGGCGTTCTTCTTAGTATATGCCCGAGCAGTCGAAGTCGACTTTCCATTGCTGCTTGAGATGGCGTTAGGAGATGCTGGCACCTCCCTCGTGTCAAGCGTTGATGTACTGCGTCGATTTCCTTGTAAGGGTCTTCGTTATGGCATACACGCGGCCAGAAATATCCAAGCAAACGCCAGAAAAGCTTCCTCTCCGTGCAATCCAACCTTTCCATCTGCGTTTTCGGTGCTGCCCACGTCTCCGATCCGTACATCACGATAGGGCGAATAGCGGATAGGTAGACGCGCAAGTTGACTTCCTTCGCGATGGTGGTAGACGTGGTCTACAACAACGATAAGGAGATTTTGACATGATAAACCAGATAAACCTGACTTAGGCCGGCTCAAAATGAGGGAGATAGGCTATACATAACAAATTATTGAAAAACGTCAATTTGCGACAACGAGGAGAATGAGGCAAATCTCTACCAATCCCACTTTCCACCTTAGAGACTGAAAATGCATTATTTCCAATCGCAGATTAAATGGGAATCCTTAGCGCAACAGAAAAACGAGGAAAAAGCACTTCATCAGAGGCATTTAGCACATTCCGGTGTAGTACAACTTTTTCTCTCAGCGAGATACTCAAAGAACATGGTAGAAATGTGTACATATGGCTGTGCATTCTTTGGACAACTGAAGACATAACTGTGACCTAAACTGGTATTGGCCTTTTGCCAAATCTAGTTTAACGAATGGTTGAGACGCAGTCATTTGCGGAGGGCCATCCGGCGTTTTTGACACCACGGGTCGGCTTGGTTTTTTATCTCGAGCAATGATCGTCTGCCGCGGCAACTTCCACTCTTCAAACGAAATTGTTTGAGCAGACAATATGTAAGATTCACGCTGTCAACTCCTCTTAGACCGGGGTCATACTTCTCGCGACGCGCGACAGCGACATTGCATATCAGGCATATCGATTTTCGGTCGACATTGATGGGGAATTTTGCGACGAGTCGCTCTTCTCCGGAAGTTTGATCCCGGATCTTTTCTCACATAAAATATGTAGCAAGTTGCCCGTTTCCAGTTGCCAATTTTGAATCGACAGGAGCCTGATGTGCAGGTGGCTCCAATTCGAGTCAGGTTTGAGGGTCTATAATTATTTGAGAATATGTATGAAAAATGAGGGCCCATTTACAATGTGTGCAGCATTTGCCTTCGTTCAACTAGAAGATAACCTTTTCCACAACGCATCTTGTAAATGACGGATATACTCTAAGAAATATTGGTGACATTGAAACCCGAGGACTTCCAAGAACTATCACTAGCATTTTGCATGGCCAACTTTGGCCGACATCAAGCACAGAGCTGAGAAAAGCTCCACGTTGTGTTTAGCTTTTTCATCCGAATCTCATTGCAACGAGTTCGTCACGCGGATGACGTTTATGGTTTCATCTAAACATACTATGTTGATAAGAAAGTTTTGTAGCACTGTCTACTTTAACGTTTAGCAGTAACTAAGGTTTTGCGGAGTGCTCGCCATTATTCTTCCAACGTGCATTTGAGTTCAATTTTCTAATTCAAGGCGACGACAGGTACATACGGCTTTTACTCGTCGTCGGGAGAACCCGCGTTTCCGAAATCTAAGTTCAAAAAAATAACCGTAGAAATACTTTTCTTCTGCATTGGATAGAGCCCAAAAAGTTTATGTGATCACCTCGATATTGTTTTGAATTGTTCCCTGATACTTGAGAAGAACGGAGAAAACGACGGTATTTTGATAGAAAAGGCGCTAATCTTCTGTCATGTAGTCTGCCCGATTAAAAGCAGTGTTCACGATAATCCTCGTTTTTGAGACTTACTGCTGAATCGATTGTTTGATCCCCAGGTAAAACTGAAATGACGAGGAAATCGAGTAAAACGCGCCAGAAGGGCACGAAATCCTTTAGTCTCACCCCGCTTCTTTCCTCTCACAGAAACTGTTCCTTGTGGCAATGACATCTTTGGTGGACCCGTCTTTCGAATTTCCCCTCTCTCTGTTGCTTCGCTCTTTCTTTCGGACCCCAACTAATACTGTTTTGCCTTAAATATTTTTCCACTTTTAATTAGCCCCATTTTTTACCGATGACAACAACCGTGAACATGTTCATCCAATCGGATAACTAGGCCATATCAGAGAATAATGCCACTGAAATAAGGCGTTTTAGTGCGTTTCTCGCTGTTCCTTCGTAATTCTGGTAACATTTGCTTGCCAACGCATTGTTTTGAGTGGAAAACTCTGTAACGAAAATCATCGTGAACACTGCCTTTAAAGGCAGTGTTCACGATGAATATCGCACTCGAGTTCGACCCAAAAATGGGATTGTCTGGTCGTGAGGTAACTATGAGTGAAGAAACAGGGAAGAAAAACGTCAAGAATAAGTCAAAATAACGGTTTCTAAATTCAGGGCGTGGACGAGAATCATGGGCCCTGCTGATTTCGGCAATCGCGCGCTGATCGCGAAATCTGCGCGAATCGATAATGCTAACTGCGGCAGAGTTGATTTGCAATTTGCTATCGAAACGTGAGCGGCGCCACAAGCTCGTCCGATTGGGGGGCGGACCGGGATAGGTAGGCGCACCGGGAGAGCTTTCAAAGCCGTTTGTATTTATTTCTGGCCAGTTTTCGTTGCTTTCCTCGACCCTATTCTCTACAGCACCTTCCAACTTAGTGTTTCATGCCGAGATCTCGAGAACGAGGTTTATCGTGAACACTGCCTTAAGGACTGTCAAAATATTCCTAGCAATCTCCCATCAATCAATATTGCTTTTTGATCACTTGTGTATAAAGTTAGGGTTTCCCAAGAATCTGAACAAATTCCGCACATTCAGTCTTTCCCAGAAATAGGATTAGTTATGGGTCCACATCTCCGAGAACATCATTTTCGAATGATGTCATTACCGTTGCTAAGGCGTCTTCTTACGACAGGCACTATATTAGAGCATCCTGAACAAAAAATGTCACCGAATAATGGCGAGATTCTAGCAGGGGGTATGCACGTCATAGACCTTCCATTTTCCATGCGTCGTCATTTTTGACTCGTTTGCTCTCCGATGTGCTGACCAGATCCTAATCTAAAAACCAGTCTCATAGTGGAGTTTTCCTTCAGTGGTCAGCACTAATCACTCCTTTATTCAAAAAAATTCCCTCAAACGAAGGCTCATCCAGCTGCATTCCAATCGCATTTTTTTCAATTATACATTCACAAGTGTTGTTAGGGAAGGGGGGATCGAGCGTTGTGCGTTCCTGGATAATTGTAACAGAGAATTTCGCGGAACTTTCCTTAAAAGAATTGGGAAACTCTCTTACAGATAGGGGGAAGCGGAGAATGTCACTACAACAGAGCAATACTAGAAACTGTTCCCATTGTAGCACGTCATATTGTTTTTCCTTTAGCACCAAAATCTTTTGTTAACCCACTCTCAGAAAATAGAAAACAAATAACTTGTAACATAAAAGACCGAAAACAAGTTACCTGTAACAAATCTGACCCAATGTAAGTTACCTGCGACTTATCTCAGGATACTTAAAGCCAGTGTTCACGGAAAAAAATCGTTTTTCTGTTGTTTTGCCTATCTTGAAAACGGCCCCAAGCTGCTTCCAATGATGTCTCTGACATCGTGCAAGACCTTCTGGGAACGGAGTAATGTTATTTCAGAAATTGAGCTAAGGAAACATGGTGGACGAGTTTTCCGAGGCTTGTAACTTCCGTCTTTTGCAGCTGATGTATGCGATCTGACTTGAGTAAAAAGATAAGTTGAGAATGAAGTGGAGAACGGGGCTAAAGATTGGAAATCATCGCTCATCTCACGATCTCGAGCATTCATTTGTTCACGTCGGTGGGCGCGTGTTTGCGCTTTTGGGGTCTGCCTTGCGCTCGAAGTGGCAACTTCGGGCTGTTCTGGAGCTTTTTCTGGCTTGTTTTCATGCGTTCTTTCGACGTCAACGTTACAGTATGCTCCCCCACTACCCATTCCTAGTGGGAACTGAAATACATTTTTTTATCGTGAACACTGCCTTTAAGCTACATTCAGCATGTCCGCGGAGTACCGCGTGCAGTGCGCCTCCGATATGTTACATGTAACTTGAATGGCACAGGATAAATCGCAAGTAACCTAAATCGGACAACAGACATTTTCAAGGTGAGCATACGACGCCTTCTCGGGGTCAGGCTTAGAACTGGCGTTGCTGCGGGTTCAATTACCCAAGTTCGAGGTACTTGAACCCACACTAACAGGGAAGGGTTCCACAACGTTATTCGCGTAGCGTGTGGTCTGGGACGTGTGCAGACGCATTCTCGGCGTTGCGTGTCGTCTTCGTCGCGTGCTGGCCACACATGGTGAAAATGGGAATGTAGGTTACATGTAACATAAGTGCAACTTGTATGTAATATAAATGTAAGTTACTTAAGACATCCAAGAATGTTACATTTATATTATAAAAAAACTTGTTTCCATTTTTCTGAGTTGGAGCACGTCACCCTGTTGCCTTGAACCCATGCGTCTCGCTCGCTGGTCGATGAATTGTTCTACTAAGCCTTGCTACTTCTGACAATACGCTTTCTGTAAGCTGAGGCCAAGCTGAGGCTTCAGGCATCAGGTCAACGAGAGGGTAGCCACCTTTTCTGATGTGTAATCTGTCCCAATCGAGTCAGCCAGTGAAGGATTCAAAGATGCGGAGTGCTCTCTGCGTCTTTACGTGTTTGTAACCACGTCACGTTAGCTGTCACATTGTATTCCAGAAAACCGCTTTTTGAAGAATCTGGATTTTCCGAATGAAGACAAATACTGTATCGTGATCTGATTGCATACCAGCAGATGTGGAGCAAGATAAAGTTTTGCTTCTTCAGACTCTTCATATGCAGACTCGATCGGGACGAGTACACGCCTGCTGGGACTTGTTCCTGAATTTTGGCGAAGTGCACCGCCCTGATTTGCTCCAAACATACTCAGTAAAAAGATTTTTGGGGCTTAGTCAAGATTCGTTAATAAATGTCTGCATATAGCCTATCTGTCACGAAGTAGGCCAACGGAGCAGCGCAGGCGGCGGCTTTGCGTGCTTGCTGAAGATCATGAGTGAGTTTTCCAACTTCACCAGGCCAATTTTTAGTTTTCTTTTCGATATTTTGTTGCATTTATGGGCTGGATGCTAAACAACTAAATCTAAACAATAAAAGAAAAATCGTGGGCGGGACCAAGAAACCTCATTTGCGATCTGCATCAGGCGCACGACGCAGCCGTCCGCGCCGCTCCAACCGGCCTACTTCTTGTAAGATAGACTGTAAGTTGGCATTCACTAGTGACTTGTTGGTTTTTTTTTTTGTTTTTTAGAATGTTCGTGCTCTATCTATGTTTGTTTGCATTTGCTGGGATATTATTTGCTGGCTTAGGGAGCTTGTTTCCAACTCAAAGTTTCTGTTACCGACACAATGTTGAAAGAGGAAAGCCTGAGCTCATTCAAGGCCAATCTAAACCATCCATGCTAGATTAACAAGGAAAACTACGAATCTTGAGTACTTCACTACTTATTGACCCACTGAATGACAAATTTGCGCAGAGCGCCAGGAATCTACTGGGTCGTGGAATAAGTCGTTGCCCTTTTTCCAATCGAGATGGAGCCTCGAATTTCGCAGATTTAGGCGAAATGTTATAGACCTTTTTGAAGGAACTCTGCTGTACAGTGAGCGTAGTTGGTTGCTCCCGTAAAGTTCAATTTTATCCATTTTCAGATCGGTAACTCACAGAGCAAAAAAGTGACTACGCTTTGTTGAGCACGAAATGCATGAACATGAATATGATACGAAATTCTAATCAAACTACCCTACAGAGCGAAAAAAATGCGTTTCAAACGATTTTCGACAGGATGACAAATGTCTGAAATTCGTTGCGCTATTTGAAGGAAAGCGCAAGAACTTTTTCTGCAACTTTTGGTCGAAAAATATGCTCTGATGCTTTGGAATATTAACCTTTATTCATAAAAATATGTAGCACTTGTAACAACAGAAAAGCTTAGCTCTTCTAGGTAGTGTAATAAAAGTTTTTGATAAAGGCCTTTTCATTGATTTTCGGATCAACAAATTAAATCCATTATTTCGCACTCAAATTTTACGATCAGCAAACCCATAAAATTTAAATTTCTGAGAAAAAGCCTATCAACTATATAGTAGCGCAAATACTTTCCTTTCGAAGGGTCCATAACATGCTGCCAAAGTTTGCAAAATCCGATACGCAATCTCCAGTTGAGAAAAAGGGCAAGCACTTATTCCCTTACCGATGATACGCTCAGATTGTACTTTGATGACGAGTTAAATGCCCTGGGAATAAAGAAGCCATATGGATACTGAACTTCTGTCAGAATTCACATGGCTTCTTCAGTCTCAGGACACTTAACTATGTTATCGTCAAACTCTCTGACACAGCAGACTTTCTTTTTTTTGTGTGCGAGTACTTTCTGGGAATGGCACAAGTACGCCCAAAATGTTTCACTATATTACCAAATTAAGGGGGGGGGCAGCCCGCGGCATTGAAGCGTAAGTTTGAATTTGTGCAGTGACTTTTGAGCAGATCAGACATCTGCATCCTGTTTTGGTGGAATTTGAATGTCTCGAAGAGTGGTGTCTGCAAATTTCTCACGCTCAGACGCTATTCTCTTCCTTCTTAGTCCAGCATTGTTACGCAACATCATAGATTAATATTGCTACGAAATGCATGAATGCAGGTTTTCTGCCTCCTCCTGAAAAGGAGCCCAAACAGCATCGACGTTACCACATTTTTGAGGCGATACCCCGTACTAAGGTTTTGTGTCAGAAACACTTATTGGTTTTTAGGTAAACTTTGCTTTTAATAGACTCGTACAGCCTCTACTAGAATGCTCACCCCATTGGATTTGTAAAGAAGAAGCCACGTTGTCCGTAATTAGGACAACAGTTTGAGGGTGTTGAGGGTGCTCTTACAAGGGAGGCCGGGTTTCGTATGGAAACTGGCGTGGTTTTACGTTTTTGAGGCTAAATATTCCTGAATGCGGCCATTTTTGGCAAATAATGAACGCTTTTAACGGCGTAAGCATTCTTGCACGTTGTACGCGTGCATGTAGAGTCTCTCCGAATGAGACTGCCAGCTCACGCGGTCGGCGAGTGTGTCGAGCAGCTGTCACGAAGGCATTTTTTGGACGAGCCTTTTCACGACTAGGATACAACTGACTTCGATATTATGCAATATCCGTCTGATACTCCTGTTAAAGGCACAGGACACCCAAAAAATAATTTTTAGATTTTATGCATATTTTGGAGGGAATCACACGCTGATCACAGTGGTATCTCTGAAATCATCCAAGACCCCCTTTGAACAGAGTAATGGCTCTTCAAAGATGCCTAGATTTTGAGGGTGAAAAATTGGTGGACGAGTTGTCTCAGACCTGTATTTCTCTTCATTCGCAATCATTGCGCGAGAGCAGGCCAGGATGAGGAGACAGTCCGGCGATGGACTGAGGAACGCTACGCGGTCGGAATTCAACCATCCATCGAGCCGCTATCGAGTTCTAAAATCTGTTAGGGGCTCGGGATTGTGGTGGTGAGCGAAGGGGGTCGAGCCTGTGGTGGTCACTTACATCTCGTTTATTTGGAGGAAATGAGGTCTGGCTTTCGGCACGTGCTATACAGGAGGGTTTACTACACAATCACCTGAAAATCTCAAAATTCATATCTGAGGGTGCACTGTGCCTTTAATCGATTCACAGGTTCAAAAATTGTCTTCGCGACGACCGATCAGCACACTCGCGGACCGTGTAGGCCGACAATCTTCACATTGTAGTTCTTCTCCTCATTTTAAATATGATTTTGGGCCGAAGCCTCGCCCGAAACCTGCGAACGGAGTTGTCATTTCTCAAACATCGTGAATCCGAATGGCGTAGATTTTGTGGGTGATTTGTCTCGGGCTTGTTTCTCTTCTTCTTCTTTTGCAGCCGCTACACAGGAGCGAACCAGAGCAAAGAACAAGACCACTAGAAGTACTAACTATATGCCTTTTCTGTATTCTTCACGAATGGAAGTTCTCGTTCAATGAAATAACTTCGGCATGGATCTTCGCAAGAAAAGGAGACGAAGAGTAAAGAGACTTCGCCTTCCCTTTTGAAGGTTGGCGCAAACTCGGTGCCATTTGCTATAACAAAGGTGCACCGAGTTTGCGCCAACCTGCAATAGTAAACGCGAAGTCTCATCACGATCCGTGCCGAGGTTACACGAGCTCCATTGTCTGTCAAGCCTACTAGACGGGACGTTTTCAGTCAGGTTGTCTCAAAAGCACAGTACACCCTCACGCATGAATTTTGTGGTTTTTATTTGATTGTGTGGTAGACCCCTCCTATATAACACGTGCCAAGTGCGAGATCTCAATTCCTCCAATTAAGCGAGATATAAGCGACCACCTCAGGCCCGACCTCCATCGCTCACCACCACGGGCCACACCCTTTACCCCAATTCCGAACTCAATAGCGGCTAGGTGGACGGTTGAATTCCCAACGAGTCTTCGTTCCTAAGTCCACTGCCGGATTGTCTCCTTATCCTGGCTCGCTCTTGCGCACTAATTGCGAATGAAGGAAAATACAGGCATCTTCAAGGAGCCATAACTCTGTTCAAGGGGGGTCTTGAACGATTTCAGAGATACCGCTGTAATCGGCGTGTGACTCTGTCCAAAACCAGCATACAAATTAAAAAATAATTTTCTGGGTGTTCTGTGCATTCAACTCAAAAATGGGGTTGTTCGGTCGCAAGCTATCGAGTAGTGAAGGAACAGCGAAGAAAAGCGCTCAGAACATGTCAAACTACCGGCTTTTAACGTTCATCGCGTGGGCGAGCTTACTGGCCTTACTAGCTTCCGCAAGCGCGTGTTAATGGCGAAATGTGCGCGAATCGATCGGGCTGGACGCGAAGGAGTTTCCTGGCAACTTGCCATCGAAAACGTCCGCGGCGCCACAAGCTCGTCAGAACGGGGCGGGGCGGGCTTAGAGCAGGCGTACTGGGCTAACAAATTCTTCACTTTGCGGCCGTTTTTATCGAACTCTGGCCCGTTTTTACTTCTTTCTGCGACCATAACCCCTTCAGCATCTGCCACCGTAGTGTTTCACACTGAAAACTCAAGAACGAGATTTGTCGTGAACACTGATTAGCAGTTACGCCTTGTTTTTGAGGGGTTTTCCCGCAAATTTTTGACTTTTGATGGCCAGATGAACCTTCTCATGAGGACAGCATAATAAACGTTTCTATTGCTAATCTTGCCTTTAATATAGGTAAATGCGCTTTTCACTTGTCTTGAACATACGCTGCAATCATTGTCTAAAACCTTGTGAGTTGCGGAACCCGGCATCTACAGATCATACAACTGCGTCTACTTCCCGGAGTAATACTAGTTTACCAATCTCCATAATCATATTCGCGTACGGAGTTGGAAAGGGTCAAATGAGGACCCTGAAATGTTGCCATTCGTCAACCACTGACTATTATGTATGGCGAAAAACTTCCAGTTGTTCATCGAACTTTTACCCAATAAGGTCAAGCTGTGGGGGTGAACTCTCTGATTGTGAGTCTACTTGATACTTACTAAACGTTGTTTTGTTGTTTGATATGGCTCGAATTTCGGCACCACCTCTGGTGTTGGCTAACGAGCCGCCTGCCATGGCTGCTGCTTCCTTATACCCAGGCAACTTCCACCCCTTCCGCTCTTTACTCTTCCGATTTTGCTGCATGAATTTGTCCGCTTAGCTCTTTCGGAGGATTATAGGATCTTGGTTTAGACTCGCTGGGAGAACCACCTCATTTCTCTTGTTCCGTCATATCGTGAAGTTTCTCCAGTGATTAGCTTCAGTCTGAGTTGTTTACAAACGAATAGATTTTTTCTACAGGAGTAGTGATTTTCACAACGATTTACATTTCCTGCTTTCTATGCTCAATCCTATCCTATCCTATCCTACTAACTATATTTGGCTTGTGTGTGTGTGTGTGTGTGTGTGTGTGTGTGTGTGTGTGTGTGTGTGTGTGTGTGTGTGAGTGTGTGTGTGTGTGTGTGTGTGTGTGTGTGTGTGTGTGTGTGTGTGTGTGTGTGTGTGTGTGTGTGTGTGTGTGTGTGTGTGTGTGTGTGTGTGTGTGTGTGTGTGTGTGTGTGTGTGTGTGTGTGTGTGTGTGTGTGTGTGTGTGTGAGTGTGTGTGTGTGTGTGTGTGTGTGTGTGTGTGTGTGTGTGTGTGTGTGTGTGTGTGTGTGTGTGTGTGTGTGTGTGTGTGTGTGTATGTATGTGTGTGACAATGAACGGAAATTAGACATAGCCACCCATCGTTAGCAATGGACACCCGGTTGTCACACACGCTGTCCACGCATGCAGCCTTGGTGATTAACCTCCCGAGTCAACGGGCAAACACTCTACTGCATTTATTAGGATTCATGCGCGCCTATTGCTTCAACTATTCATTCATATTTTTTTCATTGACCAAATGGCGGAAGGGTCGCGGAAGTGTCCCGAGGGAGTTGCGGTAGATTTGCGAAAGCTTGACCCACGGAGAAGTCGAGGCGAAGCCGCGGAAGAGGTAAGGGTTGCTGGGGAGTTGCGGAACAGTCCGGGATCGCGGTGGAGTCGCGAGGCAGTAGCGGAAGAGTCGCGGCAATATTTCTCAGAGAAAGCGCCACATCGCTTCGAAATTTACGAAATGAGTTGTGGAGGTAGTTTTCGTGTTCCTCTCAGTGAGGCAAATGTAGAGAGTCATTGCAACTCCGGTATCCTGTTGGAAAATGTGTATTTCCTTCTAAAGTTCCTGTCGACCACAGATCACAACATGATAGATTTCTGCTATCATGATCGTCTGACCAGTTCATAGTGAGGGATTATGTGGTGCAAATATTGCATTTCTCGATGCATTTCTTGAGTTCAACATATTATTTTCTGGCTTTATCGTATAGACCTCAATGAGAGCAATTCAGAAATTACGTCAGAATTTAAATCCGACCATTTTGAAGCAAGTTATGGCGATGCAGCGCTTTGTGAGCGCAAAAAAACGCAGCAATGCTTTTTCTGCAACAAATTGTGCGGTACTGAACGGGCTTAAAAGCATCGTTGGCGCTGGGAACCACTTTCCATTTTTTTTTGGCTCAGTTTCATGAATGAGCCCGATACCCCACACCGGTAAACTTCGGCGCGTCAAAAACGTAGGGTTATGAGGTTGGACGGGGTTAATGATGAGGATTCGCCACCAGTTCTCACCAGCCATCCAGCAGTTATCATCCAAATTTGCACAGTGGAAGTTTTTACTTTAAGTGAAGAAAGGCGAAAGAAATTTTCTCACTTAGAAAGTTTAAAGCGCAAAACCACTTCAGACGTTCAGAACAATTCATTGCACTGGAGACACCGAATTCGACGGAGGGGGCGAAAAATCAACTTTTCAAAAGGTTTTTGAACGCGTTTTCATCCAAATCAGAAGTTTTTTGGGGTTTCTTTGCTATTATCGCTTACCTCAGGAGCTTGCTTACTCAAAAACATAGAAAAATAAGTCACCATTTTTTGCGCCTACGATGCCTTCAAGGCTGTTGAGCACAGCGAGGCACTGCTCTGCAATTCAAATAATCCATAGAATCTGAAGCACGCCCACAAGTACGCCGCGACGCGGCGTGGGTGTACACCTTGTTTTTCATACCTGGAGAATTATGTATAAATCGGATGGTGTTAAGAGTTAGATTCAAACAACAAAGTTTAGGATGTAGTTTTGTGATAGCTACGCGGTATATATAGCGCTGTATACTGTATTCAAAACAAGTATTTCATGGAGATCTGAAAATTACAAATTGAGTTTTTTATTTTGATTTATAGGCAGCGTACGCGCGAAAAGCCGTGCTCAATTTCGCTGCTATTTTGCGCAGGTAGGCCCACCAGGTTGTGATATATCGCCTACTCAAAACATTCAAATCTCGGGGACAAACTCGTTCGGAAATCCTGGAGCATTCAGCTTCAATTTTTCACGTCTTTCCGGTGTTTCTTGTGAATACGCAAATCTCATGGCTAAACTGCTGTATGATGTGCGTCCATTAGACTAAATAAATAAAAAAGTAAATAAATAAATGAATAAATCAATAACTAAATGTCGGAAAACTGAACGTCTGGAACGGTTTAGCCCCCTTCAACTTCTTAGGTTGATTTCTTGTTTTGGTCTTTCCATTGTCAAGGGTTCTCCAAGAACAAGAAGCTTCCAATACACACTATTGAACACGTGGAGCTCTCGAACATAGGAACGTAGAATTTCGGATTCCCTCTGCCTGTCGGAGCCTGACGGGGCGCTTCTGTCCCTCGTGCTAGATGATCTACCGGAAAACGCCTTTCCAGACCACGGAGTGGTTTTCAAGAGGCTATAGCATTATTAGTACACAGTGTTGAGGTCCCAAGCTTTGCCAGGTACCTCCTGTTGTTCAAACAGTGGATTAAGAAGGAGAAACCAAATCCTGCACAGACGGTGCTATTAAAGGAAGTGTTCAAGATAAACAGCCGTATTCTAGTTTTCAATGTTTCCGAGTTGGCAAGTTCACGAAGCTGCGGATAATTGGGAAAAGTACCCTTTAGAGGCAATGCCCACGATAAATTTCACTTCCCATATCTCCACGGCTTACGGAAGGTCTGGTGCCCTATATAGCAAGGCATGCTCAAAAAGGACACGAAATACGCGTTTTTGAGCAAGAATAGGCCCTCTCTTGTTTACGCTGATTTTTGAGCGTGGAGGAATTGACCGCTAGAAGGATGATACCTATCAGTGCAATGAAGCGATCAGCTCACTTATCAGCACTTCCTTGACTTGATCATTCCTGTAATCTGAGTCTTCATTTGTTAATTCCGAAGGGACGGATCTGGGGCACCACGCGTGTCTGGGGCACCAAAACGCTTGTTTGCTGCCGTTATTTTGTCACTCCTGGCTCGTTTTCTACCGTTCTGTCAACAGTGGGAGCAGGGATGTGCGAAAAAAATTTGTTTTGGAAACAGAAAGCAGAAATCAGAAAATTCAATTTGACAGAGAACAGGAAACAGAGAAAAACCTCCAAAAATGGGCAGAAAACAGAAAACAGGAAACAGAAAACAGAAATTTTTCAGAAATCCATAAAAAGCACAGTACATATATAAGTTTTCCCACAGTATTACATTTTTATACATTTTTACGTTATAAACGTTTTTCAGCTTAATTTTGAAAATCAAACAATTGGCCAGGGTGATGAATACAGACGCCCAAAAACGCAGATTATCAGAGCGGAGACGACAATTTTCTCTCTAGCCATCCTTTCCTCAGACATTAGCAGCTAGATTACTCGATCAGAAGCTCAATATGTATGTGAAAGATATACGTAGATACAGTGATAGCGAATTTACCCTTCACTAGTTTACGTATTTTTACACTGATTTTGGGTTAACTGCTGATTTGAACAGTGTACTACTCCTCAGTGCCCAAAAGTCACGCGTAACGCGCGGCTGTGCCTTTCAAGTATAAATGGCTGGACGCGCCGCTCGCTCCACCGTGTAAAGTCGCTCGTACCTCTGTGGGAGTTTTTTGATCTGCTTCATAGTCCTATCATCAATTTCATCGCGCTTCAACTTTTTAAAATCCAGCATCGTCCTGTGTTGCAATGAGTCAATATACGCACTCGGAATTTGCGTGTATGGTACAGTTGGGGCCCAACTTTTCCTGGCTCCACTGAAGGCGCTGGAATACTGATAGCCTGTGCTCACGTGTAGAAGTAGTTAGTTATACTCGGACGCCGGGTCAGGGCGTTTCGAATAGCGGGCGTTAAGTAGGATTGATTGCTCATTATTGTTAGTACACAATAACATATTTTCGCCCCAATTTTACTGAATCACATAACTTCTAACGGATTCATCAACGACAAACCTTTTATTAACGGTAACCACTGTAAAATAAAGACAAGAGCTCGGTTTATAGATCTCTATTGGGTTGCGCAGCGCATTCATCATCGTATTCGTAAAGGCTTGAATGCTTTTTGGGGCTATTTACTGACTTGTTGGCGAGCCGACTTTCCACTCAGTAGGTTCGTCTCCCCACATGAATCTGGTATGTACCAACTCGAGAACCTAAGAGGTATAGTATGTTTGGCTGACGTTGGGCGAGGATCGAGTCCGACCGAGTATTGCGAGCAGCAGCGGCTCCTGCCACCACCCCACAAGCGCTAGGAAAGATAAAAGTATAGCGAGTTATAGTGTTTGGTGTGGGGGAACTGTAGAACACCCAGGTTACACTAACCCTCATTCTATTGGCTTACCCTTGATGAAATCGGCCTTTGGCCACAAGGGCAATCCTGCTTCGAATCGCGGTTCAAGGTTTTTTGTGTTTTCTTCCGGATTTCGCCTATTTGTACAGAAAACAGAAAACAAAAAAAATGGCCGAAAATGGGCAGAAAACAGAAAATTCCGCACATCCCTGACTGGGAGCCTAGGATCCTTCTCGCCTATCATTCCACTGTGGAAAGTCAACGAGGATGATCATCGTGAACGCTGCTTTTAAAAACTCAAATAACGGAGAAAAATCAGGAATAAATCCTCTGCAATATTTGATTACGCCTGTTTGGAGTGTTTGGCGCACTGCGGGCTTCCGACAATCCAAACGTCGAAAACGGTTTTGTGCTTCCGAAGTTTTAGGTTTAAGACTTTGTTTTTCTGTTTCTTATTGCAAAAACTCTTTAAAAATAGGATGGTTCATGACACACGCCTAAAAGTCAGAATCTTTCGAGTTTTCGAAAATTCGACATTTGTTCCTTTTGTGAAACGAACCTTGTACAACTGTTGTATAACGTGGGCGAGGTGGTCCTATGGGTTGGCTGGACCAGGAGATTTCCACATACTTCCTGGCCGTTTTTGTCGTACTTATATACTTACTCTTATTAGAGGGACCCAAATCTTGAGTTTCTGGGGAGAAAAAAAAACGGGCGACTTTTTTGATCGTGAACGCTGCCTTTGAAGGGCTTCCGCGCAGAAAACCGAACTTGGTTTTTTCTTCTCAGTCCGATGTTTGAACCAAGTGCGGATAGTTGGCAAAGCTTGAGAATTCAATGCTACGTATTGATGATGCCTCTTGAAAACCGCTCCGTGGTCTGAGAAGGCGTTTTCTCGGCCAATCATCTAGCACGAGGAACAGAAGCGCCACGACAGGCTTCGACAGTCCGTGGAAATCCAAAATTCCATAATCTTTATTCAGGGAGATCCTCGAATTCAGTGGTGTGTGTTGGAAGCTTCTCTTTTGTGTACAATTCTCGACAATGAAATGGCCAAAAGAAATAGTCAACCGAAGAAGTTACAGGGGCTTAATCGTTTCAGACGTCCAGCATTTCCGACATTTGTGTATTACACAAGACACCGTGGACAGACGTGGAAAAAAGGAAGCTGAATGCTCCAGGATTTTCAAGCAAGTTTTTCTCCGAAATTCGAGTGGTTCGGGTGGCCTTTTTGCTAAAGATCACAACCTGGTGGGCCTACTTGAGCAAAATAGTGAAAAACTTGAACGCGGTTTTTCGCGCGTACATATGCGGCCTTTAAATGCTAATACTATGAGGCGTTTTTTCTTCTTGTTGAGAATTCTACACGCAGCGAATTTGGAAGATTTTGCACTCATTCAGATTGCGGAAGACTAGGAATTCCAAGAACAGAGTGCAATTTCCGAGCTACTTTAAGTGTTCATTTGCCTAGTGAATAGGCCTTGTCGAACGACATTGCACTCATAGGCAGTAAATCGCATGTGTGAAGCACTTTGACATGCTGGATGATTTACTGCAAATGTTTTGACTCACTGCCTAATGAACTTTTTTGTAGTCTTGGAAACCAACATGTAGGACATACTTTCTTATGTATATGGTTTTAAACTTTTGATTAAGCTCTGGCTTACATAGAAGCCACAGCTTCAGCAAAACACTGTTCTGGATAGTACATATAGGGCACTCGACTGCGGGAAGCCATTAATAGTTAAAACTCTAGACACCGCTAGAAGCTCTACCATGGCTCAGATTACCTTTCCTTTCTTGAACTCTTTACTCTTACTTTAACTCACAAACTCTAGTTCTCTAGTGCACGAATCATCGAGACATTGTGCGTTCACTTTACAGAAAGTAATAAAAACCACCTCTAAGTCAGTCGTGAATCTTCAATGTAAATACACCCCCTAAGTTTGTCGGTCTCGTATTTGTTGAGCAAGATAGATTTTTCTAGTCGAAAGTACTGCGATCAGCATGTAAAATGACCCCCGTATACCTGTTTTGAGTACGATCAAATCTTTGTGCACTTTTCTAGAAATAATTTTCATTATAAGGCGCGTATCAAAAGGATAGGACACCCCTAGATTAAATCGAAATTCTCGTTCGATAAACATGTATGATCGTAAATCTAGTGGTTGATTGGCCCTCGTTGTTCCTTTATCGCGTTTAATACTCGATTTGGTATACTATCGACCAAGTTAGCCAGCCTTTGCGAGCCGATCTTGCTCCATTTCTCGGTTATGGCCTGTTGGAGCGCAGAAATCGAGTGATATCGCCGGCCATTGGCTCAGACCCGGCAATCATAAATATCCCAGAGATTCTTCATTTTGTTGAGATCAGGGCTGTAGACTAGCCACTCTGGACAAGATAGTTATTGCCGGGCGAATAAGCCGACCTAGGACCTGCTCACCTGAATTTTCTCGTTGTCTTGCTAGAAACTGTAGCTTTGCCGCCCGAAAACATGGGGGAGTGAGAGCAGACATCACTCTCACGTCCTCTCGTATTTGCTGCAGAACATCAGACTGCTGGCGAACGCAACCTGTAGACGTCCTCGACGGGCGGATGCTCTGACAAAAAATGGGAGATCTACTACCGCAGTTCCGACGGCTAAGGTGGACAGCGACTTCGACCATTTGTGTATAGGCGATGGTATCTGTAGGGAAGAATTTGAATCTTGATAAGACTGATGGAGGGCTACTAAAGGAATATGAAGATGGGTTTTGTCCGATTTAGCCGTCAGCACTTCGAAGGTAGATCTCCCATTTCCTGTCAGAGCATTCGCCCGTCAGGCAGCGTCCATACGTTGCGAGAGCGAGCGATCACGCAAAATCGATGGCATCATTAACACACGATTTGCCAGCAGCGGACAGGCGCCTGCGCTCGCTATCGCGCGCTCACACCAGCTCTCGCTCGCTTAGAGGTCGTTTGTACTTCCGCCGCGGAGCGGCGCGTCGCGCCGCTTGAATTTCGCGCCATAAGGATGTATAATTAGGCTGCGTCGAATTTACGCGGCGACGTCGCAGAACGACGTAAAACACAGCCTGGGATAGCTCTGACGTAACACAAGGCCGATTGTAATGAGTCATTTCTTGTGCGAAAGAAACATCTAAAACTTTCCATACCATAACACAGCACCCGAAAGCGGATAGGAGTCTTCGAAAACCATTTCTCTTTTGAAAAATTATTTCAAAAGCTAAAAGAATGAACTTTTCACAACCCAGCCTACTCTAAACAGCGCCCAACGCCCAGGACCATGGAAGGAATTTTAGAGATGAATCAGAAGAACAAAATTGAGAATGTGTATGAAATAACAACAAAAGAAGCATACTATGTCAATGCGGATCGCACGCGGCCGCCGCGCCGCCTGCTTTCCTCGGGCGGCGCGGCAGCAGATAGGCGGCGGGCGCGTGCGGCACCGTTGGAAGATTTCGAGCAGAAAAACTCTAAACGCCTCGTGGCGCCGCCAGGCGGCGCCGCGTGATCGATATGGCTGTATTGCGTTTCGCCGCGCCGCGCGGCGGCGGAAGTATCAACGACGCCTTACGCTGGCTGCCTCTCGCCCACGCCGGTTCCGGGAAAGAATCAGCTTGGCTCAAGCCTATTACTCTGTCCCTAACGCATTTAACCTTGAGCCTAATTGAAAACTAATGCCCTCGTGTCTCATAGATTGAACACGGCTGTCGCAAATCGTGGTTCATGAGCAGCCAAGGAAGGATTCGATTGGATCGATTGACCACCAGGTCAACCATCGTGGATCGAACCAACACGAGACAGGAGGTGTTTGCTCGTCTCTCTCTATGCACTGGGCACCTATCAGCGCTAGGGAGCTTTGAGGAGCGCGGAACAGCGAGAGCGGGCGTTCCCGCCACATATGGACGGAGCCTCTAGTACGTCTACAGCTTGCGTTCGCCAGCAGTCTGATGATCTCCACAATGAGTACCAGAGGACATCAGAGTAACATCTACTTCCATTTCCCCATGTTTTCGGGGGGCAAAGTTGCAGTTTCTAGCGAGACAACAAGAAAGTTCGCGTAAGCAGTCCGTGGTCGGCTTCTTTGCTCGGCAATAACTATCTTGTCCAGAGTGGATAGTCTACAGTCCTGATCTAAACAAAATGAAGAATCTCTGAGATATTTATGTTCGTCGGATCTCAGCCAATGGTCGGCGATATCTCGCGGTTTCTGCTCTCCAACAGGTCATAACCGAGAAATGGAGCAAGATCGGCTCGCAAAGGCTGACTACATAACTCTGTCGATAGTATACAAAATCGAGTACTTGACCGATAAGGGAACAACGAGGGTCAATCAACCACTAGATTTGCGATCATACGTGTTTATCGAACGAGAATTCCGATTTAACCCAAGGGTGTCCTATCTTTTTGATACGCGCCTTAAAGGCAGCGTACGCGCAAAAACCGTGTTCGAGTGTTTCACTATTTTGAGCACTTAAGCCCACCAGGTTGTGATATATTGCAAAAAGGCCACCCAAAACATTGAAATCTCGGACGATAACTCGTTCGAATTTCCCGGAGAATTCCCGTTTTCCATGAGCGATGAGCTGGGACCATACTTCCAGCGATAACTGACACAACGCAATGTTTACCATCCATATCGATCGAAAATTAATATGCCTGATCTGCACTATCGCGGTCGCTGGTCGCGGAAAGTATGACCACTGCCATAGTACTTTGAAGTAGGGCAGAGTCTACTAAGAAACTGAATGTTATGATGATGTTGAGCTCGACACGAGGTTGATACAGTTATTTATGGCTAACGTTTCGGAGTAACCTCCTTCTTCAGAGCCTGAAAAGATCAAATAAGAAGTGTGTCTACCCGGCCAAACGTCTCCTAATCCCCACTTGAAATCGAAAACCTATTTTCTGTCACGTAGGTTAGAGAGAAAACCAAAGAAAAGTACCGCACCTAGCCAAGAACTCGCTATCGATCAGAGCAGCATGAAGCGTCGATGAAGGAAACGCTGTAGACCACCACTTGAGATGTTAGAAGGCGCGAGTCTTACGTATGGCCTGAGCTCCCGGGTTATATACAGACCTTCTCCTTCCGGTTAATTTGCGGGTCATAAGCCTGTATAAAAAATGCCTCTAGGGTTTTCGCGCTAGCAGTGTCAGTTTCTCGGGCTATTATCTCGACCTTGATGTCAAAGTTGTCACCATTATGGGTAGTGTACCCGATGCGCCCCAAGCACTGTGGCTTCCCGCTTCCTCTCCTTACCGTCCAAGTGTTCTTTGATCCTGACATGCAGTGGCTCGCGATGTTTCGATGTATTTTTGGCCGCACAGCTGACATGAGATCAAATAGACCACACCGCAAGCAGTGCAGTCTCCATCCCTGCCAGCCGGGCAAATCACACAGGCGGGTGTAGTACAAACGCGATCATAGAGGCGATTCCGGACCAGACGAGTTTTGAGGTTGATCGGAGGGATGTCAACCAAGATCACAGAGTTATCAGCCCCGTTCTCTTCAGGCATTTTCTGATCGAAGCGCTGAACTCGTCAGAAATGAACGGTATTTTGAAGGGGAATTTTTCCTTCTATTGGGCTCCTCTGGTTTTCAGTGAGGTTTCTGCGCCTGCGCGAACCAAATTCTCTGGAATATCCATTCAGATCGGCTATTTCTTGTGCCTTTTGAATGGATTCCATCCTCTCCTCTTCTCCGGTACAAAGACTGCTGGCTGTTCGAAACATGTTACTTATTACAGCTCTTTTTGTCAGGGATGGATGTGCTGACCGGAAGTGGACAAGAATATTCTTATTGTTTGGTTTCCGGTACCACTTGTATAGCGTGTCCTCCATCGCGCAAGTGGACCTGGAACATTAAGAAAAAGGTAGCCAGTTTGCAACAGGCTTTTCCCTAGTAAACTTTATGTTTTCTGATTGGGAGTTTAGAAGGTCAAAGCACTGATCCATCTCTTCCTGTGGGGCAGACGATGAAACAATCATCGATATACCTACAGTAGAGAATAGGGAGGCAGGGCCAGTACCGGAGTTTCGATTTTTTCCCATAAAGGCGATCGCGAGAGTGGGTGCTAGACGCTGTCCCATCGCCAGCCCTCTGACCTGCTTGAAATAGCGGCCTGACCGCGGGAAGACATTGCAGCTGAGGCTCTCCTTTATGAGCGCTTTATGATTTGACCAATGGATAACCCAAACATGCTGATGGAACTTTGATTTTGGGTTAGCAGCTCAAAAAACCGCCTGCATTGCGTGCTCGTTACTCACATTGGTATACAACGCGGTAACATCGAAGGACTCCATGAAGCAGTGGTTGTTCAACTGAGCGCTCCGCAAAGTGTCAAGGAAACCGCGAGTGTTCGAAAGGTGCGCCGGGACGAAGTTTAGCAGTTGTTTCAAGACACAATTTATGAACCACGCTATTCTATCCGTAGGGCCGCCCACGCAGCTGATGATTGGCCTCACCTTGATTGCGCGTGGGAGAAAATTGTGGTCAAATCTTCACCCTGTGGAATTTTGTGCGTTTTTACGAGCAGGTAGAGAACTGGACAGCTTGGTGTCTCAATTTTGAGGCGTGTGATGACAAACCTGGGGCTTAAACCAGCTGCTTTGCCCACTTTACCCACTCCTGTTCAGTCTGCGTGATACTGCGCTTGGAATTCCTTTGCAGAGGAAGGGTTGTAAAGTGACGCATCCTGAAGGTGGTTTTCTGTGATTGCAGTGTCAATTTGGCTAGGAATCACCACGAACTCCCCTCCCTTGTCACTGACTGATACGCGTATCGCTCTGGATTCCACAGACTGACGAATTTCTTTGATACCGCGCAGCTGGGCTGGAGAAAGATTTGGTGCCGTGTTTTTTCTGCGCTCTCTTTCAAATACTTGGAAGACCTCGTCCTCGACAAGAGATTCTCTGAAATATGTAATGAAGCCTCTTTGGAATGAAACGAGCTTAATTTCTAGAAGACCTCGGTATTTTATATCTTATTCTAGAATCAAAGACGTGTATGCAGGATTGTTTTGAATGTCTGATGCAAAGACCACGATCCAGCGAATTAAAGTGTAAGGAATGTGAATTTATGTGCATATGTAAGCTCAAAGCCACGTCACACAGGGAGCATTCGTGGTAGTCAAATCCTCCATGCTCTTCAAAATTCTCCATACAAGACTGACGTCAAATACTTCACTTTTTCGTTGGTAGAGCCTTCATCTTTAAGTGGCACATGCTGCCCCGAGACACTTCAGAATAAGTGCACATTCATCTCTACCGTATTCTAGCAAATGCTAATCCTCTATTTCTTTCGCTCGATCAGGAAGTAGTTTGCCATAACTCTTCACCTTAACACTTTATGGACCGCGTGTCCACACTGCACACCCACGCGAAAAACTCGATTTTTTTTCCGTTTAACATCGAGAAAAACGGATTCCTTCTAATTATTGCTTTTATATCTATGTGTACAACTTCCATAGCTGGTATGCAGATATTGAGCGCCAAATATCTTCTTTTGATATAGGCAATCAGAAGAAAAAATCAAATTAAAAACTCACTGAAGTGATCGGCCGTGGCGCGCGCGGTCTCCCAAGTGTGAAAGGCAGTATTCACGGAGAAAATGATTCTCGTTTTTCGCAGAAACGTGAGCTTTGAGTTCACCCAAGCAAGGCACATTTAAAAAACGGGCAAGAAATGGGGGTACAGGCCATAAAACGGCCAAAGTCTCACCGTCGACTGCGTACGACGCGCTGCGCGACCGCACGCGCGTCGGAAGCAGACGAGTTTTGGCCGCCGCGCGACGAGTTTCCGCCGCCGCGCGGAGGCCGAAACGTCGCGCGGCGGCCGGAACTCGTCGCGCGGCGGCCAAAACTCGTCTGCTTCCGACGCGCGTGCGGTCGCGCAGCGCGTGGTACGCAGTCGACGGTGAGACTTTGGCCGTTTTATGGCCTGTAAATTCCGTGGGCCAGCCCACCCGTTGGATCACCTCGCCCACGTTGTGGAAGAGTTTTCGTTTCGAAGGGATAGTTGTCCCAACTCAAAGAGTTTTAGGTAATTTTATATTGATGTTCGATATGATACTGACCCTTCATATAGAATTAAGCATCCTCTATTAGTTCGAAATGATGAAGAGAGAGAGAGAGAGAGAGAGAGAGAGAGCAGTGAGGTTGAAGAAGATCAAAAACGCAAGATATGTAGTATTGGGATAGCAACAAAAAAAATTGAAGGAGAAGGCGCGCTTCAACACAAATCTGCAGCACCATACGTTCTGCAGGACTCTCGTTCAAATTCCAATCCTCTCCGCTCATCTCTTCAATGCCCAATTTCCCTAGGAAGGAAGTGACCACCATTTCAACCATTTCCTGGCATCTTTTCCTTAATAGTGGTACAGTCAGCACCTAGCAACTCTATTTCCGCTGAGAACTTGGAATCGAAAATCGTAGTGAACACTGACCTCAAATTGCACCGCTCCCTCACAGGGAATTTCACATGAAGGCATCAGATGAAAATTCGTGCTCAACTCGATATCTGTGTTTTGCAGGCGGTACTTTATAAATAGTTACATAGGTCCGTGGCTCGCTTCCTCAAGAAAGAACAATAAACCTCACACGCCGCTGGCGCGATCAGTGTAAATCGCCTTGGTGATACAGTGAGCTGTCTAACTGCGCTCTTCTCTCGGTTTGAGTCGATTAGCGGGCCGGCGCACGCGACCGCCGCGTCTGCGGCAGGCGATATCCAAATGATTTTTTCTCAAAGAAGCAGGCCACGAACCTAACTACGTGTATAATTGTTAAACGCCGTGTGTTCGGATTCTACAGTTTACCTGCGCAATGCCGTTCAGTCCGCAAAGTGCACGCTGGTTGCGAAAGCGTGCTGCGGCGCGGTCGCGAGTATCCTCAGACTGCGATGATCAGATGTGATGTGGGATCAGCTGGGCGGTTTTTGCTTTTGGTGCCGGGTGATCCTACCGCCGGGGTGGTCCCACATCCCTGTCTGAGGACACTAGCAATCGCACCGCAGCACGCTTTCGCAATCAGCGTGCACTTTGCGGACTGAACGGCACTGCGGAGATGGTACATATCAGGGGTGTGCGTTAATGAAAAATAATTTTTTCGTGAAGCGTTAATCGTTAATTTTCGAGAAAAAACCGCGTTAACCCGTTAATGCGTTAACACGTTAATTTTGCACTTCGTTAAAAATGTTCAAAACATTACTTGACCACAACGAAAATCTACAAACCACCGGAGGTCCTAGAAAAAAAATAAAATAGACCTTCTAATGACGTCAGCAGGACGTCGTGGAAAGCACGCAGGGCTTCAGAAGACGTAGGCACTATACTTGTTATCCGAAAAAAAATTTTTCGGATAATGGATCGATTCGAATAATGCCGATTTTAAATTTTCCGGATATTGGTTCGATTCAGCTAATGCGCTTTTTCAAAATTTCGGATAATGGATCGATTCAGATAATGCCATTTTTTCCAATGATTCGAATACGGATATCTGGTCGGATAATTCCGGATAACTTCAGATATTTTCGGAACAAAGTTGAGGCAAAACGGTGAAAAATAAACAGGCACTTAAGGCAAGCCTTTGAAAACATCTATAATTGAGCGAATCGTACTCCTTGATTGCATTCGCATCATGTTCCCATACAAACTTAAATCTTCGTATATGCATCTTAATAAAAATGTGAAAACAAATCTTCATTTACTATATCGTCGCTGGAAGGCATAGTATTACCCATACACAAGTTTTTCAGGAGAACTATGTAGCTAGTAAAAGGTATGCAAAGCGACTATACAAAAAACTTCTACACTGAATAACTAGTCATTCGGTCATCTCACTTGACCACGCTCATTTTTCTGCGCCGCAACGACTCTTCCGGTTTTGGAAGGAGGAGGAAAATCCTGTGTCGATGTTCTAAATAGAAGGCGGTACGGGAAATGGATATGGCCTAGTGCAATTTTATCCGATTTTTTTCCAAAAATCATCCGATTTTATCCGAAATTTTACCCGAATTTTATCCGATTTTATCCAAAATTCATCCGGATTTTATCCGAATTTTTGACCCTTCGGATAATGGTTCAAATCAGATTATGCCGATTTCAAATCTCCCGGATTTTGGTTCGACTCAGATAATGAGTTTTTTCTAATTTTCGGATATCGGATAACCCGAATCTCGGGTATCCGAAAATGAGTGATTCAGATACTAAGTATAGTAGGCACAGCCTCGTGAGAAGTAGATAGGGCTCCAGATGACTTCGTCAGGACGTCGTGAAAAGTGGTTGGGGGTACATATGACGTCATCACGACGTCGCGGAAAGTGGGTGGGGCTTTAAATGACGCGGTCAGGATTTGGTGGAAAATGGGTAGGGCTACAGATGACGTCAGCAGCACGTCATCGAAACTAGGCAGAGCTTCAGGTGACAACGTCAGGACGTCGTGAAACGTGGGTGAGCGCTGAGATGGCGTCAGAAGGACGTTGTGCAAAATGGGCGAATGCCGCGTCTTAGAAAGTCAGTAGCGCTTTATGTACAAAACCCATCCTCTACATTGGCGAATCAGCGAAAAAAAGCGCATTTTCGCGTTTTTGCACCCCTTAGGAATACCTCTGTCAAATTTGAGTTTTCGTGGGTGAGGAAGATATTGCTAGAATCGTCTCATCAAGAAAATTTCATTGAGTTCTTAAACTATACCTCAATTAAAGGCATGTTGCTCGAAAAAAAAAACGAAAGTGCCGACCCATCATTCTGACGAGGGAAAACGTGTTTTGGACAGAGCAGCATACCTATAACAAAGGTATAGTTTAAGAAATCAATGAAACTCTAATACCATCTTGTTGAACTTGATGAAGCGATTCTAGCAAAATCTTTCCTACCCCCAAAACCCCAAATTTTCACAGAGTTATTCCTAAGAGGCGCGAAAAACGAGCTTTTTGCGAAGTTCGAGGGTGGGTATTGTAGAGCGTGCGCCGCTTGTTAGAAAGTGAGTGGCCTTCAATCCCCGCTCCCAACCCTCATTTGATACCTTACTCAACCGCTGAAAGGTGGATTAGACCTCACATTCCCTTTCTGGAAGACGAATTCGAATTCTTTGATATTTTGGAGAAATAACTAAAATAGATAAACAATGGAATGAGAACCATTGAGGTCAGCGATATATTTCACAGGAAACGAAAACCGACAGCGCCGCAAGCCGACGCGACGTGCACGGCCCCAATTTTTTAATCTGCCACTGTAGCAGATCAAACAGAGCCATAATTCAACTGCTATTAACGAACTTAATTTAACGCGATTTTAGTACTTTTTCGTTAACCGTTAATCGTTAATTTTTAATTTAACCCGTTAATGCGTTAACACGTTAACGTTATAACGCACAGCCCTGGTACATAGAGTGCGCGCAATAATTCTAGTCTGATGAATGGACGGGGCTGCGACGGTAGATCACCCCACGCGAATCGAAACCGCATTCTCCATTGAGGCCGCCGACCCCGCACGGCCAGCCGCCTGGTCCATGCGTCAGACTAGATTGAAAACGTTAACCATATGTACCTCCGCATGTGGTCCTAGAACCTCTGCCGCGCGCATTGACAAAGCCGGCGCTCGCAGTTTGATTTCTATATCTTTCTTCAGTCGTGGCTTAAAGACAAACGAATCTTTTAAGACTAGGACCCATGAAGATACAACGGTGTGGAAAGCGAAAAGCTATTTTCTGTCGTTTATTAATGCCTTTGTCAATTATTACCCTTTCCGCTCAAGTAGCTTTTAGTGCACATACAGAACGATAAGGTGCATTTCGCGCTTCAACAACTCTGCACTCTTCCTGATGTGAATTTCTGAACACAGATCGGTTTTATGCTGGGAAACTCTTAGAGAGCTGATGTGCCCTGAGGGATGCGACGGAGGGCGCTGAGGGCCAGCGAGTCCGCTAGCTAACACCCGATATTTTGGGTCTCGCGCATTTCTGCTTTTTGCATTATTCCAAGCTAAAAAAAGATATGATGTGCGAAACATTAGAATCCACGGTTTTTCCATGCAGCAAAAGCTTTTCGGAAATTCTAGGTATCCCCAAGCTTCCGCCTTCTGAAGATCGTATTTCCGCAAATTTTTTGGCCGTTTCGTGCTCCAGTTTCCCATATTCCATACTTTCCCCGCTAGTTCGTGTTCGCAATTGTTTATTTCTGATCATTATTCATTCATTTTCTTCTCCTTATTGCAATTATAGATTTAAACTCCTAATTCATTCTGATTAAGTCATCGTTAAGCGTAAAAATTGCCTAACCGATGTCGCTAATATTCCGACATTTTACACTGGATTAGGCCAGCGACTTCTTCGCGCAAAGTTTTTTCCTACGCAAAAGGCAGAGAGAGCCGCTGTGTTCAGGAAGAGAAGCCCCAGAACTCACTGGCCAGCTTTTGAGAAGATTCCGTAGCATCGATGAAGAAAATAATGGGTTTGCTCAGCACCTTCACGACAGTGCGAAGGAAGCGAAGAGCTTGGTAACCACCGAAAGACGTTTGCCTTCGACATCTCTCGATTCAATTCGTCAATGTGAAGCTGTAGAAGCAACAGGCAACCATCAGCTAAGGTCTGAACTTGCACAGCAATGTAGAGAAGAATGGAAGAAGAGAAGAGCAGCAGTCATAGTCGAAGCGCCGAAGCCGGGAACTTTGCCCTCCCAGACGGAACAGTCCTTGCTCACAGAAGGGCAATGGACAAGATCATTCCCGACTTCTACTCCGTTTCCTCGATAACCACGTCCATTCACCTCCATGCCATCTGATGCAGGACGACAATGTTGTTCCACTCGTTCTGCCTTCCGAGATCCGGTATGCCATCATGTCTGTGGAATATCGTACTGCACCCGGTCCAGATAAGCATGAACCCAAACATCTGAAAGGCGTTGCAACAGCTCTGATTCTCATGTTGGCACGGCTTTTCATTCGCCACCTTTCAGGATGCTAGGTAACATCTCAATGGAAAACCAACAAAACTGTGTTGTTGTTCAGAAAGGGGGACGTGCAGTTGCCACGGATCGCACTGGAACTTCACATTCTTATTGTGTCTGGTGTCAACTCGCTTGTAGCATACGGGTATGTTATAAAGTATCAGTGCGATCTGCACCGACTGTACACGACACTGGCCCCTGTCATTTATCTGCCTGCTAGCTGTCTTCCACAAGCTGCTCATTTGTGTCATTCTGAACAGGATCGGCAGATCGCTGGACGAAAGGTAGCCATGCGAGAAAGCAGGGTACTGGAATGGATTCAGCACGATTGGTCCTATGCACACAGTTTCAAAGCTTATAGAAGTGTCGCGAGAGTATAAAACTCCGCTTTGCCTCCCGTTCATTGTCTTGAAGAAGGCTTTCGACTCCATTGATACAAAACGGTTCTTGCAGCATAGAGAAACCATGGTGTTCCTATCATTATTTGAAGATGCTTCGTGAGTTGTACAGGAACTTCGCAACCACTGTTTAACTATCTCACTGGAAGATCATCCTCAATGTGAAGAGAGCGGTTCGTCAAGGTTGTTTAACCGAAACTTGTTAGTGCATCTCCCGAAAACGTCGTTGGAATGGCAAGATATTGTTATTTTAACACTACCGATCAGGCAAGCTGAACGACCAACTTCGACAGGCCTTGAAGAAAAGTCGGTCTTCAGTCGAAATTGATGAAAACGATGTTCATGAAAATTTCATACGTTTCTGAGGCCCCATTCATGCTCAACGGAAGGGACATGTCTGAATGTATATATGAGTTACGTGTATCTTGGTCGCGAGGGCAACATGAAGAACGATCTAGTACCGGAGTGGAATTAAAGGAAGCGGGCAGCTCGTGGAGCTTTCAATACCGCCGAGGAAGTTCTGATGACGACGAAGAAGATCCGGCTCCGTGACCAGTTTATGGACTCCACGGCTCTCCCAGCCTTTACGTAAGCTTCGAAAACCTTTGCATTAGGCGGCGTTCAGAGTTTTGGCGGGGCGACGCTATGGCACATGTAACTGTGACGCGGAAATCGCGTCGAACGGGATTTTGGGTGTGAACGCCGCGGGATCGCTGGGCGACTACGCGAAATTGCGTACGTACGCAAAATAGCGTAAACAAGCTAGGACAATTTTTTGTTACAGGGGCAACATTTTGTTGTGATTGTTTAGGTTTAAGTAAACCTGATTATGCCTATTTTATTGCTTCCATTGTTAGGTTTGATTGTGTAAATAAAAAACACTAAGAAAAGGCAGCAACGAACGTGCCTTTGCGCGACGTCCAGCGCGGCGCGTTGCATTGCAAGGCGACGTGAGTGGCGTTGCGCGACGGGAAATAGCGCGTCATTTCGAAGCTATTGCGCCTCTTTACTGCGAACACCCAGCGACGACGCGAGGCGACGTTGCTCAGTCGATACGTAGACTGATTATAGCATTGCGTCGCTCCGCGAGTGAACTCTGAACGCCGTCTAACGCAACCAAAATGCGGTCCGCGCCACTCAGCGCACGCGCAATCGGGAGGACGATGCGCCGAATCACATGTCTCACGGAATCCCGAACTGCGCAGGCGGTCGGTGATCAGGGATGCACTCAAACATGCCAAGTCGTAGAAAATTACGTGGACCGGACACGTAACGCGCCTTGAGGATAACCGCTGGAAAAGTGCTGTTGCCGATGAGGTACAGCGAGACCTCAAACGGTCTGCTAGCCGCCCTCCAACACGATATTCAGACTTTTTCACGAGGAGTCTCGACGAAGGGTATAAGAGTCTTCGTTTTCCTAAAGCCCTAAAGCAAGTAGGATTTTTTTGCCAAATACTCATTTTTTTTACCTTTAGACCAAATAACTGTGTACCTCAAGGCTGCTTACAAGTGAGGAAGTTCTACACCTTCACTGAGCAATAGCCCAAATTATATCATCTCTCGCGTCATATAATTATTGCATTCGCTTCAGAAGTTCGTTCCTTTACATAACGTACTTTTGTCTTCTCGGTAAACTAAGAATTTATAAAGGGTATATAATCTCATGTGCCTGAATTCATCCATATTCCCTGCACTTCTCATCTGCAAGAGACTAGTAATAAACGCTTCTCCTCCACCAATCCTAAATAATACCTGATGTTTTTAGAATTTTCAAATATAAGGCTATTCTCTACCCTTCCGCATGGCTCCAAGCATGTGCTGCATAGAGAAGTGCAGGCGATATTGGAACATTTTTCAACTCTGTCACGTGCAAATACTTTATTTTGTCAAACCTCGAGGTATAACAGCATTTAGAAGTGTGGAACACATTGTACCAGGTTGTTCCATAAGTTTTGTCGTTCGATAAAAAAACACAATTTTATGGTTCGAAATACATTTTATTATTCAGCATAATCTCGCTGAACATTAATACACTTGCTCCAACGATCCTCCAATCTGTGGATCCCATCCCTGAAGTGAGAATCCGGAAGATCTGCAAAATACGCTTCAACAGCCGCTATGACCTCTTCATTTGATGAAAAATGCTTGCCACGCATTAATTTTTTTGAGTTCTGGAAACAAATGGAAGTCGCTGGGGGCCAAGTCTGGTGAATACGGTGGATGCTCCAACAATTCGAACTCTATTTCATAGATTTTAGCCATTTTCAAAATGCTCTTGTGACACGGTGCATTGTCCTGATGAAAAAGGATTTATTCTTCTGCCAAACGGGCCTTCTTCACGAATTTTTTTCCTTCAACTGGTTCAAAAGATTGCAATAATATTCAGAATTAATTGTTTTACCAGTTTGCAATTAATCCACATACACAATTTCTTTCGAATCCCAAAAAAACTGATGCCGAAACCTTCTTGGCCGATTTCCGGACACAACTCATTTCGAAGCCGAACAACCAGGTTCACACTACTGTTTAGCCTCTTGTTCTGATTCAGGATCATGGTGATAGACTCAAGTCTCATTCATAGTGATGAATCGACGCACAAAATCCACTTTATCCTTTTTAAGACGCTCCAAATGCGAGAATTTAAATGTGTTCTTATTTCATTGTTAGCGAATGCGGCCACCATTGTGTACACTGCTTTCTAAAACCCAAAATTTCACTTAAAATACGGCTGACACTACTAAATGAGATGTGTAGAGTGTCTACTAAATCTCTCTCAGTCAATCGACGATCTTCCAAAACCATATCCTGAATTTTCGCTATGATCTCTCGTGTCGATGCTCTTTTTGGACGTCCTTCACGTGGATTGTCTTCAAGGCTTGTACGACCACGTTTAAATTCAGCAACCCATCTTTCTACTGTTCTAGTTGTAGGGGAACAATCATTATACACTTCTAGCCTTCGTTCGTAAATTTCTTTTGGTGCTACACCTTCCAAAAATAAGAATTTTTTCACTGAACGATATTATATTTTTGCATTGCTGTGACACGGCAACACTAAATGGCTTGTAAACAAAGAATGAATTGACAAATTGAAATGAAACTTCACATACGTTCATATGAAGAGTGTACCAACAGAACAAAAAAAATTGGGCTAGTGGCAACGCCCTCTCTTATCGAACGACAAAACTTATTGCGCAACCTGGTAATCTGGAAGATACCGTACGCCGGAAGCATGTGCATATGAAAATTTAAAAACTTCGTTAGAAAGACCTGTTCGTTCGGAATTATTCGCTGCAGTAACAGAACATGTTTTGAAGAGAATTATGTGGGTCACATGAAGTCTTTTCGTCAAATGTGGTCTAGCGAACGCACGCGGCCTTGGTGGTAGATCCCCACTGGTGATCAAAACCCCACTGGCCGGTTGTGTCGCGATCACCGCACGGCCAGCGCAAATGGTCACGTCATGTCGAAATAGCGAGAAGTCTCAACGCACGTCAAAGCTGTGTAGTCGGCGTGGTGTCGATATTCGGGACTATTGTAACCTATTCTCATTCGTTATTGCGCCGCGAACACTAGGACCAAGAAAGTAGCAGTAATGGCGACTAATAGACGGTTCGAGACACTCAACGCGCTTTCAAAAAGACGATGCTCCGATTTTCACGTTTCATGCAAGTGAGAGGATTTCGGAGTTTCGAACTACGCTGATGGTCACAAACCAGTAACGGTCAAGATCTGAGAGCCTGCTCCCCGTCTACGGCATCCCTGATCTTTACTAGACCGTCATGGATGATTAATCCATTTTCGCGTGAGCCACGGTCGCATGTGCGCCATCAATCCATGTCGGTCTCGGCAAGAGTAGGGGTACTGTACATCGGGGGCAGGCCCGTAGATGTTGACCGTTACGGGCTTGTCAGACGATCGAAGGTCAGACACGCGGTTGAATATGCTAAGTCGTCAAAAACTAGGTCGGCCGGACACTTAATGCGTTTTTAGGATAACCACTGGACAAAAGCTCTAACAGATGGGCTGCCGCTGAGCCTCAAGCGCACAACTGGCTGTCCTTCAACAGGGAGGTCAGACTTTTTCACAGCGAGCCTTGACGAAATGAATGAAAATCTTCAAGTTCCTAGAGCGAGTAAGATTTTCTGGCCAGCTATGGCGCTCTATTGGGGCGATTGTTGATGTGGCTGGCGTCCGCTCGGAAGTGTCGATGATCGACGGGAGGGCAGATGATACAGTTAATAGGAATTTTTATAGCAAAATACTGAATTTACCCACAGGTTTATTTTATACCAATGTAAAATTTATTTTTCACCTTAACTTTTGTACGATGCAAACCAGCATTTACCCCGAGGCTGCTTCGTGCTGTTTACTGAAGAAGTTCTATTTTTTCGTTGAGAAAGAGCCCAAATTGTATCATCTCCCGCGTCATACAATTATTGCATACGCCTCAGAAGTCCGTTCCTCTGCGTAACGTACTTTTGTCTTCTAGGTAAATAAACTAACGACTAATATTATAATTTCATGCGCCTGAATTCATCCATATTCCCTGCAGTTTTCACCTGCAAGAAATTAGTAAGCAGCGCTTCTGCTCCTCAAATTCTGTATAATAACTGATTTTCGAATTTTCAACTACAAGGCTATTCCCTACTCTACCGCATAGCTCAGAGCATGTGTTACACGGAAAAGAACAGGTGATATTAAAGGCAGCATACACGCTCGCAAGCATAGTCGAGCTAACAGCATAGACAGGTCCGCACGGCCCGTACTATGTCGTCAACGACATTTGAAGCGCTGAAAACTGTCCAGGATGACAATGTTTGAGCAATCTTGCCTTCCACGCCCGTATTTTCACACCCCTTCGAGTAACAGAATGAGAATCGATACTTGAGAAAACATGTGATAATTTAGTATGATAGCACTATAAAAAGGGAGTGCAGTAGAGAAAAAACTCGATTTACCTCAATATAACATGGTTGTGCACTGATAAAATTCTCCATTTTGAGAGGTCAGCCAAAGTAGAGCGGCATTCTCGAAAGTGGACGAGAGTCAATAGGTATGCAGACATGTTATACTGAAGTAAACCAAGCTATTTCTCTCGTGCACTCCCATTTGATAGTGCTATCACTCTCAATTATCACACGTTTTCACAAGTATCAATTCTCATTCTGTTACTCGAAGGGGTGTGAAAATACGGGCGTGGAAGGCAAGATTGCTCAAACATTGTCAAATATTGTCATCCTGGACAGTTTTCAGCGCTTCAAACGTCGTTGACGACTTAGTACGGGCCGTGCGGACCTGTCTATGCTGTTAGCTCGACTATGCTTGCGAGCGTGTATGCTGTCTTTAAGGCCTTTCTCAATTCTATCACGTGCAATCATTTTATTTTGTCAAACTCCGGGGTATAACAACAATTAGAATTGCGAAGCAGTATGTAATCTAGAAGACACCGTAAGCTGAAACATATGCTTATGAAAATTTCAATGTTTCACTGAAAACATCTGTTCCCATGTTTGAAATTATTCGCACCAGTAACAAAACAATTGACTGACTACACAGATCGACATTCAATTCACCCTAGCAGGTCATGGTTAAAGGCAGCATACACGCTCATAAACGTATTTGAGATTACTGCAGAAATCGAATCGGATGGCTCAGAACCAAACGCCTATGCATTTTGAAGCGTGAAAAACGACACAAAATGCCGTTACAGGAGTAGTAAATTTGGCCCCGCCCGTATTTTCACGCCCCCTGTATTTGCCCTTTTCCTCCAAAGCAAGGTCGCTGGGTCATCTTCACCGTCGGTACTGTTGGTGGATTGTTTAACAAGTAAACCACACACGTCACTGACGGTGAAGATGACCCAGCAACCCTGCGTAGGAGGAAAAGGGAAAATACAGGGGCGTGAAAAATGGGCGGGGCCAAACTTGCTACTCCTGTAACGAGATTGTGGGTCGTTTTTGTCGCTTCAAAATGCGTAGGCATCATGCTGTAAGCCATACGGTTCGTATCACGTTGTTATCCCAACCACGTTTACGAGCGTGTATGCTGCCTTTAAAAACCCCTTTTCGAGACTGCCAGAGAACGTGGAGGCCGACAATGAGCAAGTTAACCTGAACACGAGGATGGAAATTGTTACAAGTTCGTATCAGATCACATGGACGTAAATTCCACGTAATCCATTACGTCTGGTGAATGGAAGGGGTTGCTACGGTGGATCGCTGTGCGCGATCAAAACCCCGTTGGCCTGTGGTGCCGCCAACAGCGCGCGACCAGCTGCCTGGTCCATGCGTTAGACTAATTTCGATACGGAAACCATATGTAGCTCATTGCTTTGAAAGCACCGTTGACATCTCCGACGTCCGAGGTCATAGTTTTACAAAAGTCCAAGAAGTTGATGATATGCAGCAATTATAAAAGATCAATGATTCTCAACTTTCTGTGTGACAAATACCGTGCTTTGTGAAAAAATAAAGTCGATTAAGGGCTTGCCTAACCACCTAGCGGCTTGAATGAAGCAAGAATCAAGAAGCTGCGAGAGTCTGATCTACATATTTGTTGGCTCATACTGTATAGCAAACATACCCTTTCGTCGATGACTGGTTCCCGTTGGTTGGGAACACAATACCTGTCTGGCCTTAGCCGAAAATCCATTCGCAGAAGTCGTAAGTAGATCGCAATATACATATTTAAACACTCCGTTATTATTGCGAAAAATTCTAATTTGAATCTGCAGCAGTGTAGGGGAGAGGTTAACTTGGATCAGGAAACATTTTATGCATGAATATCTTCGTGAACGTTTGCTGCACTTTTTCAACTTTCGCTCTCATATTTCTAGTGCTCGAACTCCATACCTGGGTACAGTAGTATTCGGTTGGTGCAAACGTGTATGTTCTGTACAGCCTCAAGAATATTTCTTAATCATTGCTATGGAAAAAATTCTGAAATTTTTCTTTGATACCTATAAAAGCTCTCTTTGCAATTTTATCAACATGTGAAGCGAAATCAAGATTGAGGCCAAATATACTCTGTTTATCTTGAATTGCACAAAACACGGTTCGCCAATAGCCCTATAATTGAACCGCTAGTACCGCAGTGTACGGCCACGAGGCGATCTCGGCAGACCCAGGTGGCAGGGTGGGTGGCCGAGTGACGGCATTGACGAATCGATTGCTCTGCACACCGGGTGCACACCCGGGTCTGCCGAGAACGCGTCGTGGACGTACACTACGGTACTAGCGGGCCAATTAGAGGACTATTGGCGGACCGTGTTTTGTGCAATTCAAGATGAACAGAGTATAGAACACCTAGATCTTTTACTTCACCTGGATTTTCAAGAAAGGCGCCATTGTATTGATACTGTGACATCTGACATCCACCGACATGACCAGTGGCTGAAAGAATCCTAACCTTTCTTCGCACCCTAATAATGACACTGATCCGGATTAGCACCAAAACGCCGCCTTCCGCTATGTCATTATAGGTTTTCGGAACCAGCTCGTATAGGATAACTACTGATTCAATAAAGTCTGCCCGAAAGAGACTGTCCACCGACGCGGTCCGCGAGCGTGTTGATCGGCTGTCGCGAAGGCCTTTTTCGGGACTGTGAATCGATTAGCAGAAATATTAGACGAATAATGAATAATATCCTAGTCAGCTGTATCCAAGTCGAGGGAAGGCTCGTCCGCAGAATACCTTCGTAACCGCCGCTCGATACGCCCGTCGACCGCATGGACGGACAGTCTCGTTCAGACGAACTTTTTCTGCGGTACTATATGATCCTTTACTTATTACACATGTATAGGTGTATGGAGTGTATTCCACCATACTTTAATACGTCGGCTAATATCTCCATCAGAAAACTTCTTCTGCTGAGAAGCACTCTTCACCCAGCCCTCCAGCAAAGTCAAAACATTCCTAATTTAGGGGTTTCTAATTCGGGTAGATGTCAGTCAAGCGGATTTCGGAGCGGCGCTCATTTTCAGGTTTATCGCAGATGTGCCTGCTAACGCTGTTTACTTGTTTTGAATCAATTTAGGCCAATCTTGAGACTGTTTTGTTTGCTGACGACGTTTTTATAATTCATTTTGCCTTTGTTGCCTAGTTAAGTGTCTTTGTTGTCTCCTTCCTTTTCTCGATTATACGATTTCTTCTATCTTCCGAGCCTATCTCTCCCTTTATTGTGTCCTTCCTTTTCAAGGTAGGTTTGTGTGCCGAACCAAGCTCTTTTTCTGAGCGAGGTTTGAAGGCAGTATTCGCGATAATCCTTATTTCAAAAATTATTAGCTATATTGATTAAATGGCCCCTGGGTAGAACTAAAATGACGTCGAAATTGAGAAAAACGCACCAGAAGTACCCGAAATCCTTAAGTATCACCCCAGCTCTTAAAGGCAGGGTTCTCGATAAAATCGGTTGTTGTGCTATCACCGTAGAATGGTAGATCTGGCCATCACAAAAGTGAAAATAAGTAAAAAATTGGACAAAAAACGCTCAGGAGCAAGTTATGGCTTGGTGTCCTCCCGCCCCCAATTATTGAGATTTGGGTAAAAGCCTGTTTTGTCAACTTTTATTTTGCTTCCAAAGTAACTTCTGAACATTTATGGAGACTACTGACTACTTGAACAGCAAAATAAATGTCGGATAAGTAAGCATAAATGAAAATCGCGTTAATTAGGGGGCCGGCCGACACCGGTAATTAGCCGTTATACTTTGTTTTTGAGCGTTTTTCAAGCGAATTTCCGGTTTTTTTCTCTTATTTTTACTTTTGTGATGACCAAATCTACATTTTTATGAAGAGAGCTCAGAAGTAGTTTTTATCGCGAACCCTGCCTTTAAGTATCACTGGAAGTGTTTGTTGCGACAATGATATCTTTCGTGGACCCTTCCTCTGCAATTCTCTACTCTCTATTGCTCCGTTCCTTCCTTAGGGCCCTAACTAATCGTGCTCTACATAAAATATTCTTCTATTTTTATTGAACTAATTTTCCACCGGTGGCAACCACCATGAACATGTTCATCCAACCGGACAACTAGTCCATGTTATAGAATAATGTCACTGAAACACGACGTTTTAATGCGTTTCTCGTCGTTTTTTCGTATTTTTGATAACCTTTGGAGGCCAATGCATTGTTTTACGTGAAAAACTCGGGGACGAAAATCATCGTGAACAATGCCTTCAAATGGTGTATTGGGTACAATGCGGACCCTCTACAACTTCGAAAATTTTTTAGTCTGAACAGATGTGAAAAACCAGTGCGACGAGGCTAATCGAATGGCGTTATCAGATTCAAAAAATTTTAATTTTGAAGGATTCTGACGTTTTTGCTGTGTTCTTCCATTGCGGACAGAAATTTGCGTTGGCGACGGCAAAAAGACGCTTTTTAGGAAATGTTTCATGGGCGGTATTGTAGTTAGAGAAACTAATGCTTGTTTGCCTGTGTGGGGAAAAATACCTTGCATCTGTGATGACTGATGGAGGCTCAATCTCTGAGATACACGATTTTGCACGAAGAAACTTAAAGGTGTTCACGATAATCTTCAATTTCGAGATTATTCGCTACATTGATTAAATGGCCCCAGGGTAGGACAAAATGGCGTAGAAATTGAGAAAACGCGCCAGAAGTACACGAAATCCTTAAGTATCACCCCGCCTCTTAAAGGCAGTGTTCACGATAAGAATCGTTTTTTTTCTGCTTTTTCGCCTATTTTAAAGACGGTGCCATGCTGATTCCAATGATGTTTTTGAAATCGGAAAAGACCTTCTAGGAACGGAGCTATGGTCCCTCAAAAATTGAGCTAGGGAAGCATGGTGGACGAGTTGTCCGAGGCTTGTAACTTCTGTCTTTTGCAGCCGATGTATGCGAGCTGACCTGAGTAAAGAGAGAAGTTGAGAATGAAGGGAAGAACGGGGCTATTGATCGGGAACGATCGCTCGCATCACAGTCTCGAGCATTCATTTCTTCACGTCGGTGGGCGTGGAAAGTGCATCTGGGTGTGAAGAGCTGACGGGTGTCGAACTTTGGGACCGTAGGGGACCGTTCCGAGCTCATTTTTCTTAGTTTTTTCAACGTTAGGGTTGCGCTAGGCCCCGCAGCTGCCGATCTCCACCAAAAAATCAGACATAGTTTTTATCGTGGACACTGCCTTTAAGTATCACAGGAAGTGTTTGTTGTGACAATGAAATCTTTTGTGGACACGTCCTCTGCAATTCTCTACTCTCTATTGCTCCGTTCTTTTCTTAGGGCCCAAACTAATCGTGCTCTGCATAAAATATTCTTCTATTTTCGATTGACCCAATTTTCCACAAGTGGTAACCACCACGAACATGTTCATCTAACCGGACAACTAGTCCATGTTATAGACTAATATCACTGAAATACAACGTTTTAACGAGTTTCTCGCCGTTTCTTCGTAATTTTGGTAATGCTTGGAGGCCAGCGCATTGTTTCATGTAAAAAACTCGGGGATGGAAATCATTGTGAACACTGCCTTTAATCCGTTTTCTGTTAACATGACCCGAGAACAAGACTACTTTCAAACTTGCTCTGATTCTTGTTCTTACTATTGTTGATCACCATTTTCATGTTGTTCCTTACATGGTGATTCGAAATTGCTAGGTTCTCCTATTTGCGAAGAGATGTCCACGTTTTTTGGAATAAATTTTAGATGTTTTTTTTGTGGTTTTTCAGGGTTTCCTCGATGGTGTTGCCTGGCTCTGGAATTCCTCGTCTTCACCACTGTCAAGGTTGTAGACGTGTTTGTTCCGTGGTGTGAAGAAGCTGAGCGTAAGGATAGGTTTTCCGTTTCCGTATGCAATTTGGAGTCTTCGTCCGCTGCAAAGGATTTTCGGACGTATGACATTGTGTCGCGCTTCAAATTTTCCTCAAGTGAGCGGATTTGATGAGGGTGTAACCTTTCTAAACCAGTAGCTCGGGACAGGATACTGCGCAGTTTGACTACAGATGCAGAAGGGTTAGAGTCTACGTAATCACTTTGGTATGGTGTATGGACGGGGCTGCGACGGTAGATGGCGTCGCGCGATCGAAATCCCGCTGTCCTATGATGCTTCCAGCGCTGCACGGCCATCTGCCTGGTCCAAGCGTCAGACTAATTACAATACGGAAACCATACTAGCAGTGCAATTTCTATCCGCAGATGCTACCCACGCTTTGTATGCTTCCCTTGTCAGATCAGTTCTATTTTGAGAGCATATAAACCTTTCAGAATATCCAGGAGCAGAAGCACTCAAGATATAAAAAGACTATATTTAGACAGGTTCCGGGATAGACTGCCTTCTCATATTTCGAAATATGAGCTATACCTTTACATATTGCAATGAGGATCACTTTGCACCAAAGCTCGAAAAAAGACTGTAAGAATCCTTCAATTACGATTGAGGGACGTGGAGTGCTGGCTTTCCATGAAATAGGTTTCTAACGAAACTGTGAAAACTGTTCCAAAAGATCAATTTATTCTGAAATTTTGGACTGTCTTTCAGACGCTTTAGTCGAATTACCAGTCACTCACGAATCAGTTTCCTATCTGGACCTCACTGGAGGTGTAGCAAACCTACAGCACTGGTCATAATTTTTGCGTTTTCGGCAAAAAAAAAACCTAAAAAAGCGTTTTTTTTTCGCTCTTTCATCATATCTCTGTTCATGATGGTCAATTTGGGAATCTAAAAAGATATTTGGATTAAAGATTGGGAGATTTCTCTTGTAACATGCTATTTGGCACACCTTCACAAAGCACACTGTCGTTCTCTGGTCCTAATTCCGGTCCGCAAATGCGGACTACGGCTATTGCATCATGCGACACGTGTTAATTGTGCTGGGACTACTTGGTCCCGGAACGTTCCACCTTTCTCCCACCACGATTAGCACGTGCGGCACGATGCAGCAGCCGTAGTCCGCAAATGCGGACCGGAATTTGGTTCAATACTACAGGCGTGACAACATGGACACATTCGATCATAAATGCTTAAATTGCGAAATCGCGTTTCACGCGTGTTTCGGGTTGATTGTTTCATGTCTAATTTTGCTTATATATCTTGCTGAAGGATGAGTCATCTGTCATTCCAGAAAAAAAGAGAATACGATGCTGATTCTCAGAATCGTTTTAGTTCCCCAAATGAACCATCTTGAACAGAGTTATGAAAAAGGGGTGAAAAAAAAAACGCTTGTGTTGCGTTTTTTTTTTAGCCGAAAACGCAGAAATTATGGTCAGTATTGTGTAGAGGGCTACGACTGTATTTATTCTAGAAGTACAAGGCTCCAGCGCTTTGCTTATGTTCCTTAATCACCATGCCCCAGCTAGCATTTGCAAACAAGTAAGAGGAAGAAGCTCAAAACAGTGAACTTTCTGTTTATTACGTTCACATAAAATACGAATTTCTTGGCAGGATGACTCTCCTGGGTTAGCTCTGCAGGAGGATTATGGGACCGTTCGCGTATGAATCCAGATGAAATGGGAGTTCGGCGGAACAGGAAAAATCTAACATATACTTTTTTTGACTGAATCGCTAGAGCATGGTCGGAAATTTACACGCCCAAAAGTTGCCGTGTTCTTAGTCATCCGGTCGTCTGTTGTGCCCTGCGGCAAAATGCGCCGCAAAAGAGCCGTTTATACTTCCGCCGCCTAGCGACGCGGCGAAGTGCAATCCTACAATGTCGATTGTGCCGCGCCGCGCAATCAATATTACAGAATTGCACTTCGCCGCGCCGCTCGGCAGCAGAAGTATAAACGACCCCAAAAGCTTTCAAAAAACATTATAAATTTGAGTAGTCGTATGTCGATGATTGAACAATGAAAACATTCTATATCGGAAGTCCGGAAGCCGATTTTGAACTCAGATCCAATGAATCTCGCCGATATCGCTAAGCTCATTTATAAATTAACATTTTGAAACATGTGCCTTGAAATTGAGCATTTTGCGACTATAATAAATCGGTTCATCGGTATCGATTACCTCTTGTTACATGCCAAATACGAAAAAAAGTTCATGCTATTTCACATTATGCGACTTCCAACTGCGACAGCCATAGAAAAACTTCATGGAAACAAAACGAAATGAATGTTTGATTGATAACGCTCTGATTCGAGGCATCGTCATGAAGTTTTTCTCATAGAGGTTCTAAGGAGTATTTCTATGAACTGCGCTGTTGAATGCCTCTGTTCGTAAAAAGCCTAAGGCCTAACGCAGTGGACTGACGACGGACGCAATCTACGCTTTTGAAGAGCTAACTAAACCAAAAATCAGATTCGACAACTCACGTGGAATTTTAACAGGTTGCATATCGTTAAATAACATAACCTTTTTTCGACTTCGGCATGGAACGGTAATCGATAGCGATAGATCGGTCTATCGTAGTCGAATAATGCTCAATTTTGGGCACACAAACTTTCAAATGCACATAGTAAACTCGGCGAGATTCGATGAATCTGAGTTAAAATTAGGTTCAGGGCCCGCGATATAGTATATTTTCACTGTTAAATCATCGAAGTGCGTTTATTCAAAGTTGTTGTCGTTTCTGAATGCTTTTTTCGGCGCGTTTTGCCAGGGGGCACAGCGTATCGGCGGTGGGTTTCCGACCATCGGTGGGTTTTCCGGTGGGTTTTTCCGGGTTTGCTCTATCGATAAAGATGATTAAAACCAAATATTAGGTTTTTCTTGTTTCACCTTCAAGCCGATTCTTACCCGAACGAGTCTTACATTAATACATCCCAGACACCATCCTTGCACGAATTTGCACAAGGATGATGTCTATTTGCGTGTCCTAAAAACAGATTTTTCGAGAGAATCTCATTGTAATGCTTGAATATCAAATCAGTTGCTCTAGGAAAAGACCATTCCGATCGTTGGTTTTTTTCTTCACGAGGCTTTCTCTTAATGTCCAATGAAATAGTGATACTTCGAAGTAGCTGTGTACCAGAATAGGAACTTCATCCTATAAAGGCAAAGTAAGGTCACCTTTTCACATACCTAGAATTTTGGTTAGATAGGCCGATCTGGACTGCGTAAACCCCATCGTAAAGCTCTGTGACATAGGAGCCGCTGTTTTCAGAAGAAATGGTCTCTGATTGTAAGTGAAGGATCGCGGTATTAAAGGCACTGATCACGATAAAAAATGGTTTTCTAGTTTTCGATGTTTTCGAGTAGATATGTCCACGAAGTAGAGGTTGATAGGAAAGAGTCGCGTCAGGACTGTCAAATACCGGAGAAAAACCATTTTATGGAACCTCTTAAAAATTTTATTACGCGTGTTTGGTGTGCTTCTGTGGACTGCGGACTTTGAACAATGCAGACGTCGGAAATGATTCTGCGCTTGGAAATTCGTTGGCAAGTGACTTTTTTCTGTTTTTTGTACCGAAAACTTTTCAGCTCGGATGATAGAATTATTCACGCTTAAAAATATTCAAGAAAATTAGCAACTATTCCTCTGATGAAACCAACGCAGAGCAACTGTTATATGATGCGGGTGGGTTGATTCAATGGGTCGTCCAGTCCACGAGATTTTCACTCAGTTCCTGGCCGTTTTTTGTCGTACCTCCGTTCTTACCCTTTTCGGGAAGACCTAAAGCTTGCGTTCTGCCAACAGATGGACAACTTTTTCGTCGTGAACGCTGCCTTTAAAGGCACAGGACAGCCTGGAAATTAATTCTCAGATTTTATGCCTATCTTGGAAAGAGTCACACGCTGATCACAGTGGTATCTCTGAAATCGTCCAAGACCCCCTTTGAACAGAGTTATAGCTCTTCAAAGATGCCTTGATTTTGAGGGTGAAATTTTGGTGGACGAGTTGTCTCAGGCCTGTATTTCTTTTCATTTGCAATCGTTGCGCGAGAGCGAGCCAGGATGAGGAGACAGCCCGACAATAGACTGAAGAACGACGACTTGTTGAGATTCATCCATCCATCGAACCGCTATCGAGTTCGAAAATCTGTGAGGAAGTCGGGCCTGTGGTGGTGAGCGAAGGGGGTCGGGCCTGTGGTGGTCGCTAATTACTCGCTTGTTTGGAGGAATTGAGATCTCGTATTTGGTAAGTGTTATTCAGGAGGGGTCTTCTACATAATTACATGAAAGTCTCAAAATTCATATCTGAGGGTGTACTGTGCCTTTAAAGGCACAGAACAACCGGAAAATCATTTTGCAGATTTTATTCTTACCTTGGAGGGAGTCACACGCTGTTCGCAGTGGTACCTCTCAAATCGCCCAAGACCCCCCATGATCATAGTTATGACTCCTTAAAGATGCCTATATTCTGATGGTGAAGAATTGGTGGACGAGTTGCTCCAGGCTTGTATTTCTTTTCATTTGCAATCGTGCGCGAGAGCGAGCCAGGATAAGGAGACAAGTCCGGCTCTGCACTGAAGAACGACGACTTGTTTAGAATTCATCCATCCATCTAACCGCTATTGAGTTCGGAATTGTGGTAAGGGATGAGGCCCGTGGTGGTGAGCGAAGGAGGTCGGGCCTGTGGTGGTCGCTTTCATCTCGCTCATTTGAATGAATTGAGATCTCGCATTTGGCACGTGTTATATAGGACGGGTCTGCTTTACAATCGAATGAAATCACAGAATTCATGTCTGAGGGTGTACTGTGCCTTCAGCGGTGTGGTTAGACCATCAAATTATCGATATTTGTGCGGCACGTGGGGCCATCCTCTCCCTAGCCTGGTCACCGCACTCACGGCAACTACGGCGCGGCTAAAAGACCATTTCCAAGGCGCGCTGTCTAGAAAGCACGGATCATGTCTCAAAGCTTCGACGACGTGCACATTTTTGTGGTTGATACATCTTGAGTTTGAAACTCTGGCCGGAACATGCCTTTCAATGTATGGGACAACCAGAAATCGCTTTCCAGACTTCATGCATCTCTTGAAAAAATTACAAGCTTGTCACAACGGTATATCTGAAATCGCCCTAGGTCCCCGTACAAACGGAGTTATACATAGCTCCTCAAAAACGCCTCTGACGAGTGCTGGATTCAGGACATTCTGTGCCACAACTGCTTAGACCTCTGGGCTTCTCCCTGACGTTGACTGGGCATGATGATCGTGAAAGTTTTAAATCTTATGAAAACTGAGATCGAGCTCGCAGAAGTATTATTCATTTGCTATGACTGACTATAATATTCCTTGATGATATTCCATTTTCCTCGTTTAGTTTTGCGTTAGTTAGGCGCTATTTGTGAAACGACGTTTAAAGGTAGGCACAACTCCTGAACAAAAACCATAATGTGCGTATGAATCCATACCCTTTAGTTAGTTGTCAGAAATTCTGAAAAAGTTTCGCTGAAATCCGTCGAAAACGCTTCGAATTCACCCCGCATGGGATAAATAGTTCAAAATATCGTATTTAGACTTGCATGCGTGAAAACTATAATCAAAGACCTAGAAATGTCACAAATCATTAAAGCACACTTTGAAAGCAGCAAAGGCTTTTAAATCAAGCAAGCTTCTAATCGGTAGAGACCGAGCCTCCGACCTCCCGCGTGGCAGTCTGTTGCACTATTCACTCGAACATGGTGCCACTCTCTATTCAGTGAACTTCTCGTATTTCAACGCGGTGCTATTCGTCACTGAAGATATTGAGATCTCAAGGAAGCGTATTCGTATACCTTTTACAGCAATCTCAACGTAGTACTGTTTAATCTGAAGTGTCGATTCAGCGCGTTAGGCTTTGTTGGAACAAATCACATTTTGACCTTTTTTTATCTACCCAGATGCATTTCGCCCCACCAAGTCTATTAAATGACTACTTTTGACCAACCTCACAACAATCAGAAGTTAATTTAGGTAAGCGTCACCAAGCCGAAGGAGTCCTCCCTAGTCAGTGAATCCTCCTCGAACTTCATGCGCGATTGAGATCCGTCTAATAAATATGTCCGTTTTTCCATGTTAAGGCCTCCGATTACAGCAACGAACGAGACAGACGATGCTTCTGTCTGCATATTTGGACAACTAATGGGGAGAGAACGAAAAACAGAGCACGGAACAGGCAGCTGAGCATGCCTCGCACACTTCAAACACGGGCGTGTTCAACGTGTTGCTCTTGAGCTATCGGTCCCTATGTAGCAGCACGTTGTTTTCGGACCTTACTACTCGCTTAGACGTGAGCTGAACCATCAAATTCGAGAGTTCATGTAAACTTCCATTTTCTTCTGAGGCACAAACTTATATGTATACGCACGGAGTCCATCAAGGCATAGAAATCTTGCTTATGCGCTTTACGCTCACACTCCAGGGGCCGTATACATACAGTCGACACGGATAGCGATCTCGACACAAACTCGGTGCACGTAACATATACTACGTGCACCGAGTTCACGTCAACCGCCAACTGCTTGCGCCGACAAAGAGGAATCACAAGCGAACCTGCGATTCGTGCTAACTGTACATATCCCCGAGGGCACCAGTCACTGCCGAGGGCCCTCCGGCCATTGGTCATCATGGGAATCTGTTCAATCACATGTGAACTTCGCCTGGACCAGGACGCGCGGGGAGAGTGAGCATATAGCATCAGCATGAATAGGAAGTTATGTCATATTCTGTTGTGCCAAATTTACAATGTTGCTGCAGAGAACGACATAGGTGCCACTTTGGGATGTTCATGCTCTACACGCCTGCGGCCATTGCGATAATGATCTTGTAGGCACAGTCCAACCTCTGGTGCAATTTTTGATATTATAGTCCGGTTGCCGTGTATAGCGACTCCGACAAGCGTAAAATCTCAATTTGCTCAAATGTGTTAGAAAAGGCGAGGAAGGAGTCGACCACTCCCCCATGAAAAAAGGGTTACGCCCACTGCCAAGCTTCCAATCTCAATAGGGAGAAGAAGCGCAATTACTTTATTCAAAATCTATGTTCTTCCATTTGTTTTCAATCTGGCTCCATACTGTGGCCTGCTTCAGAACAATGACTGCGATTAACAAAAAAGAGCCGGCGTGTGACAGCTCGCCCGCGAATTTTTTGCAGTTAAATTCCAAATCTCTGAGGGGCCATGACACTCGTAGTGAGCTTTGAGCGATTCTGGAGACACCATTGTGATCAGCGCGAATTTTTTCCCAAGATGAGCTCTTTTCCAAGATTCTTCCGATTGTGAGGTTGGGCTATGCATTTAAAGGCAGTGTTCACGATTAAAAAAAACGTTTTTCGAATTCCACTGGGAATGGGTAGTGGAGGGGCACACTGTAACGCTAACGTCGAAAGAACGCATGAAAACAAGCCAGGGATAGCCGCAAAAGAGCCCGAAGGTGCCACTTCGAGCTCAAGGCGAACCCCGAAGCGCAACGCTTGCTCTCCGGTGTGAACAAATGAAAATTCGAGATCGTGAGATGAGAGATGATTTCCGATCAATAGCCCCGTTTTTTTCTTAATTCTCAATTTCTCTCTTTACTCAGGTCCGCTCGCATACATCGGCTGTAAATGACGGAAGTTAGAAGCCTCGGACCACTCGTCCACCATGCTTTCCTAGCTCAACTTTTGAGGGACCATAGCTCCGCTCCCAGAGGGTCTTGTAAGATTCCAGAGGCATCTTTGAAATCAGCGCGGGACCGTTTTAGAGACAGGTGAAAGAACAGAAAAACGATCTTCATCGTGAACACTGCCTTTCGCGATAAAAAAAAGTTTAGTGTAGATTTGGCCGTCACAGAAGTGAAAAACAGTGAGGAAAATGGAAGTTTGCTGGAAAAATGCCCAAAAACAAGGTATAGCGGCTAATTTCAGGTGTACGCACGCCCCCCAGTTTAGGAGATTTTTATGAATGCTCGTTTCTTTGTCTTTTGTTTTGCTCCTAAAGTAGTCAGTAGTCTCTGGAAGTGCTCCAAAATTACATTAGAAGCAAAATAAATTGATGGCAAAACAGGTATTTATAGATGTCTCGATATTCGGAGGCGGCCAGACACCAAGCAATAACTTGTTCTTGGGCGTTTTTTTTTCCAACTTTTCACTCATTCTCACTTCTGTGATGGCTAGATCTACCGCCTCATGAAAACAGCACAACAACCGTTTTTTTCGTGAACCCTGCCTTCAAAGGCAGTATACACGCTCGTAAACGTATTTGAGATTACTACGGAAATCGAATCGGATGGGTCAGAACCAAACGCCTATGCATTTTGAAGAGTGAAAAACGACACACAATGCCGCGCTACATAAGTAGCAAGTTTGGCCCCGCCCGTATTTTAACGCCCCTGTATTTGCCCTTTTCCTACAACGCAAGGTTGCTGGGTCATCTTCACCGTTGGTACTGTTGGTAGATTGCCTAACAAGTGAACCACGCACGTCACTGACGGCGAAGATGACCCAGCAACCCTGCGTTGGAGGAAAAGGGAAAATACAGGGGGCGTGAAAGTACGGGCGGGGCCAAGCTTGCCACTCCTGTAACGGCATTATGGGTTGTTTTTGACACTTCAAAATGCGTAGGCATCATTCTGTAAGCCATACGGAATGACGAAGAAATTGGGAAAAATGCCCAAGAAGGGCACCAAATGCCTCACTCTCACTTTTTCTTTTTACTCTCACTGGAACTGTTCGTTGTGACAATGAAATCTCTTGTGGACCCGTCTTTTGTAACTCTCTACTTTCTGTTGCTCCGCTCTCACTTTCGGACCTTGACTAATACTGTTATGCCTAAAATATTTTTCCATTTTTAATTAGCCCCATTCTTTACCGGTGACAACCACCGGTAACATGTTTCATCCAATCGGACAACTAGCCCAGGCCAGGGAATAATGCCATTGAAATAAGACGTTCTAGTGCGTTCCTCGCTGTTTCTTCGTAATTTTGGTGACACTTGGTTGCCAACGCATTGTTTTGAGTGGAGAACTCGGGAATGAGAATCATCGTGAACACTGCCTTTAAGCTAGATACACAAATCGGCCATGTTGTACAGATTTGACCATCTTTGTGTGCACAGCCGACTTCCGCTGTTAGACCACAGTAACCAAGAAACAAAGTCATTGTCTAAACTCCCAACTTTGTTTGGCCGAAATTGTCATATTCAATTCCTAGTGAGAACATTGCTAAGTGCAAATTATATACCTATTGAGAGCACCTAAAGTGGGTGCGGTCTACGTCATGCGCACTGCGTAGTTGCCAGTTAAAGGGCAGATACCTGCCTATTGCAACCAGCTAATAGGAAACCGATACGCCCTCCCGGCAAGACGCCGGCTGATCATTGTCGCAAAGGACTTCATACCCGTAGCATCCAAGAATAATCTATCGTGAAAGGTGTTTTTGACAGGATTCATTGTGAACATTTCCGGCAAGCACGAATGAGTTTTCTCTTCCAATCCAGATGTTGCAGAAAAATTGTATTTCAATGGGACGCGATGTTTGTTTAGTTGTTGCATTCATTTTTTGCCCATTGATTTATTATGGAAAGCTTCCCTATATAACAGGCGCTTCTGGTGAAGTTTTGGCTGCATTTTATAATTGAACACTTTTTTCATGGCTTTTGTGTTTTGTGGCTTTTGTGATTTTCTTCCGTCTTAAACGCACAGTCCAACATTATGGGCGAGAGCTGAGATTTCCACAAAGATGTGAGGTAGACCCAAGTGCGAGCTCTCGATCCCCCGAATATGCGAGATATAGGAGGAAGCCACCCTGGGGCGCCCACAACGGGAGACCATTTTGACACGCTTCCTTTACGATCTTTCGAGCTCAACAGTAGCTTTCGAGCACATAACTTATAACATGAGCCATAATTTCCTATCAATAGTCCCCTTCTCCCCCTCATTCTCAGGCTCTCTCTTCATTCAGGTCGGCGAGAATACATCGGTTGCAAATGATGGAAGTTACAAGCCTCGGACAACTCGTCCACCATGCTTCCGCAGCTCAACTTTTGGGGGCCATAACTCCGTTCCCAGGAAGTTTTGTATGATTCCAGAGACATCATTGGAATCAGCGTCGGACCGCTTTCGAGATAGGCGAAAAAACAGAGAAACGATTTTGAGGTTGGACTGTGCACCTTAGAGGTGAAATTCAATATTAAAGTCCGCCTACCGTGCATAGCAACCCTGCCAAGCGCGAGATTTCAATTCGATCAAATGAGAGAGAAACTACAGGGAAAAAGTCGGCCCCGCCCCAACGCCCGAAAAGCATTTTCAAGCGTTTTGCCCCGAATAAGAAACCGAAATCTTAAAAAAATTGGTTTGTGTAACGATGCTCAATGACAAAATGCACAATAGCAGGGTTCCTGAATCTCCTTGCGGGGCGGTGTGCGCGGTTAACCTTTTTGGGTATTGTAGGTGGTTCCGACTTTTTCCCTGTAGTTTCTCACTGATTTGAGCGAATTGAGATCTCGCGTTTGGCGGGGTTGCTGCTCACGGCGGGCGGAAGATAATATTAAATTTCACCTCTTAGGTTGGATTGTGTCTCGAAGGTGTTCTGATGGTGGGTGTTTGGGGGGAGGACTTACTGTTTTTTTTTCAAGCTGTAAAATAAACTCAAAAAGTTTGTTGCCGATTATAGCGTGACGTTCGCATAGGAGCTTGGTAGTCGACGGCAAATTTTTTTTTCGCAATTTCGTAGATTAAAAGCACCGGAATCGCTATAAAACGGGAAGTTTTCCCTCCACACACACAGTACCGACTGAAATCAAATGCAGCAGACACGTTCAAAAAAGTTTTTGGGATGACTACTTTACTGGGGCCGTATGGTCACCAGTAGAAAGCTCACGCCGAAGCGTCAAAAACTGGTCAAAATTACCCGCTAAATATCACCAACATCAACTCGAAAAATTCAGACAACTCCGCCCATAAGCTTCGACATTCGTTGTTTCTTTCTTGTTGGTTTCCCGTTCTACCAGCTACAAATTTTTGATTTGTATCATTAAATACATACAATAAGCAAACAGTGGAGACTGCAAAACTTCATGAAAGTTTCAAAAATCAAAAATGTATCCAAAATTGTAAGTTTCCGGAAATCCTGAAACATCCTCTCTTGGTTAGCTTCCGGCGCGTAGTGCCTTCCTCAAAACTGCACAAGTGGCCGAATTTCCCAGCAACCCAATATGGTCGTAGTCTACCGATTATATCACTTAGTTGGTACCATTTTTGAGCGTGTCTGCTGCCTTCATGCTTTTTCTATGGATACAAGCAGGAATAACACGAAAAAATGAAAGAAACAGAAAACAACATAGCCCCGAAAAAAATTCCAGGTGGCTCCTCATCGTTTAATGGCAAACTTGTAATAAAACCAGCCATGGCTACAGTACAATACCCGCACTGATTTACTCAAAAAAGTCGCGAATTGGCGACTTTTCACCATAACTCGGCTCGAATAAACCCGTTCGGGAAGCTAGGGGCATATTTGGAATCAGCATCGAGAGCTCTTCTTTTTCAGCACACACATTTATTGAACTGCAAACAAGGCATATAGGGTTGACAGAAAAATCGAGTGAACGACGACACCACCGACGTCCCGTTCGCAGCTCAAACGGGAGCACTCAACCTGGGACTTGGCCTACAACTTTACTTTATGATCCTCTTTCAAATAAGCACTGCGGCAACCCAATCCGGATCAGTCAATTTTTCACCCCCTTCACATGTGCCAAGCCCATTCTCGCCTCAAACAAGATCCGTTTGAGAGACGTCTGTGCTCACAATGAAGAGCTCTTGATGCTGATTCCAAGTATGCCCCTAGCTCCTCGAACGGGTTACTTTGAGTCGTGTTATGACGAAAAGTCGCAAAAGTCGCGATTTCGGGACTTTTGCGCGTTTTTTGAAAAAAAAATAGTGCGGGTTTTGTATGTTTAATGAAAATACGCAACCACACCATCGCCTTTTTCCGTGGCCGCGGACTATTATTCGAGAATTAATTTGTCTTAGTAAAACGTTGTTGTTTTTATTTTCACTTTTTTTTGTGAATACTAACCGTATTTGCGTTGCTACCCAAAAAAGCTCACGGCTCTCCACCTGCCTGCTTCCAGAACTGCGAGCCACCCCTGTGAGGATCTCAGCGTGAGCCTTAACCTGCTTTCCACTGTCAGATATGTAACAAGCTGCACCTACTCTGCAATGTATTGGAATTATTTTATAGTTCTAGTTCAGTGCCCGAATAAACTTACCTCTGCTCAGAAAATGCGCCTAAGCATGCGCCTCTTCCTTTCATTCTATTGCGTTGTTGGGAACGTTTCCTACCACTTGTGCTTCCACTTATGTGTGTTCTCGAATGTCCAGATAGCTATTGGGCTTTTTCAACTTGTTTAAGCTGTTTTTAGTGCCTCTCTCACGAGTACCCAGTGATTGCCCTCAGAGACAGCTATGTAAATTGGTGCCGATGCACCTCCATTACAGAAACAGAACCCAATGACGACAACCTTTGCGACCATCTATATGAAGTCGCCTTGAGGCGATACTCGATCGAGATTTGGCACATGTATGTATTAGGTCCGGAGTCGACCTTGATATAAATTGGAGCCTCGCCAAAGAGTGAAATTGCCCTTTCTTCCGCTCCAAGAAAGGCAACCTCGATATGCACTAACTCTGAAGAATTTTCGTTCAAAATGAAACCCTCCGAGATTTGTGTTCATGATTCAATCGTGCACCACGTGAAGGCAGTGCTCACGAGGAAGAAGTTGCCCGTTTTCTGGCTAAGCGTAAGTTTTGGATCCCTCTAAGAAGAGTAAGTACGGAAGTTATACTTAGTATCCGAATCACTCCTTTTCGGTTATCCGACCGGATATCCGAGATTCGGATAATCCGATATTCGGAAATTTGAGAAAAACGCATTATCTCAATCTAACCAATATCCGAAGGAACGAAAATTGGGATAAAATCGGATAAAAATCGGATAAATTTCGGATAAAATCGGATAAAATTCGGGTAAAATTTCGGATAAAATCGGATAATTTTCGGATAAAATCGGATAATTTTTGGATAAAATCGGATAAAATTGCACTGGGCCACGCCCATTTTCCGTACCGCCTTCTATTTAGTACGTCAACCTAGGATTTTCCTGCTCCTTCCGAAATCGGAAGAGTCGTTGCGGCGCCGAAAAATGGGCGTGGTCGAGTTAGATGACCAAAAGACTAGTTATTCAGTGTAGAAGGTTTTTGAATAGTCGCTTTGCATACTTTTTACTTGCTACTTGTCTTGAAAAACCTGTGTATGGATAATATTGTGCCTCTCAACGACGATAGAGTAAATGAAGATTTGTTTTCATATTTTTGTTAATATGCATATATGAAGATTGAATTTTGTAAGTGAACATGCTGTGAATGCAATGAAGTGCTACTGTTTGCTCAATTATGGATGTTTTCGAAGGATTGCCTTGTGTGCCTGGTTTATTTTTCACCGTTTTGCCTCAACTTTGTTCCGGAAATATCCGAAGTTATCCGAAATTATCCGACCGGATATCCGTATCCGAATCATTGGAAAAATTACATTATCTGAATCGATCCATTATCCGAAAATTTGAAAAAGCGCATTATCTGAATCGAACCAATATCCGGAAAATTTTAAATCGGCATTATCCGAATCGATCCATTATCCAAAAAATTATAATCGGATAATAAGTATAACGGAAGTACGGCCAGGAAGAGGGTGCAAATCTAAAATCTCGTAGTCCAGCCAGCACATTGGGTCACCCCGCCTACTTCATGTAACAGTTGTCCTGCGCTCCATTCACCACGGGAACAGAGGCAGATTTTTTTATTACTCTTTGTCGTGCGAGATTCCAATACTCAAGCACGGGACATGAGCTCTCTACACACCGAGGGAGGAGTTATCCCGCTATTGGTGGCTATATTTCCACTCGGGACCACTTCGTTCGCGTTGGGGCGCGTGACATTTCAAATTGCAAAAATGGAACAACTCTTTCCGCGGTGTGTAGACAGCCCCTGTTCCCTCAAGCACGTGCATTCACCCATGTTATTCTCAAAGAGTTTTTGAAACAGGAAACAGAAAACAAAGAAGTCACTTACCAAAAAATTCAAAGCTCGAAACATTTGCGAAGTTTGGCTTGACGTTTTGTCCGCAGTGCACAAAACACACCAGCAGGCATGAATAAATATTTAGTAGGTTTTTTGAAAAGTTTTTTCTCCGATATTCGAATGTTTATTGAGAGTTTTTTTCCTTATATCTACTACTTCGTAGACTTGCCTACTCAAACACATACTTAGAAAACTAGAATACTGTTTTTTTATTGTGGAAACTGCCTTGAGAGGCAGTGCTCACGACAATTTTCGATTTGAGATCGATCGCTTGGCCCACAAGTAGAGCAGAAATGAGAGAAACTGGGAATAACCGCTGTAATTCCTGCACTCTCACACCGCTCCCGCCCTCTCAGTGGAGCTGTTTGTTGTGGCATTGAAATCTTTTGTGGATCCGTACTTTGAAATTCTCTACTCGTAGTTCTTCTCTTCGCACTTTAACCAATACTGTCTTGCATATAATATTCTTCCATTTTCGATTGACCCCTTTATTCACCGGCCACAAGCATCGAAGACATGTTCTTTCAACCGGACAACTAGTCCAGGCCATAGAATAGTGCCACTGAAATAACAGTTTCTTCGTGATTGTGGTAACAATTAGTGGCTAGCGCATTGTTTTATGTCGGAAAATCGGGAATAAGAATCATCGTGAACTTCACCTTGAACACAAGACCAATGAAAAACAATAATACACTCAGCCGAATTGTTGTCAGGACGATGAACCATTGGCTCCGTAAATGAGATTCGAATGCACTTTCCCGGAAGGTCGCGTAGAATGGGCTTCGAACTGAGTTGTTTTCGAATGTTGCTTCACCAATGGCCTTCCAATTTGGACTCATCTTCGTCCATTACCTTCTGCATCAACCTTAGTCGCTGGAACTTTATCGCAATTGTGATCTGGTTCGTGCCTTGATGCAGTGATGTAGGAAGGGCTGTTGTCCAACTCTTCAGACAGTGCAAAACATGGCTCGTCATTAGGTTGTTGATTGACATCAACTGAGGGACTCGATGTCTTTTCGGCTGAACATCCTCCCACACTCAGTATGTTGATGTTCGTCGCGCTTCTGTTTGATATGTTTGAAATAGATTCTTGATTCATTCCTCGCTTTGCACAGCCGGGGCTATCCACCAGATTTGGAATAGCATAGAGTCTCAATTGTGCGCCTTGATGTAGGTTCGAGACCGTGCGAAGTGGGCTAAAGTATTACATCCGAATGAGGCTGTCCGCCTATCCGGTTGGCGTGCGTGTCGAGGTGTTTTTGCGCGTGATTCTTGAACCTATATATCGATTAACAGGAGTATTAGACGAATATAAGAGCAATATCTTAGCCAGCTGTTTGCAGCCATCGGAAGGCTCATTCGATAAAATGACTTTCCGACAGCGGCTCGACACGCACGTCGGCCGCGTGGGCGGACAGTATCATTCGGACACACTTTACTTGCTGGAATGCAGCTAATGTGGCATGCATTGCTGCCATCAAAACCTGTGAAAAATGCAAAGATCTTTCTGAAGGGGTATCATGTGGTCACTAACATATTCAGGGGGGGATGCTTATGACAGTGCATCCGAACAATTTCCTTATCGGTTCGCTGGATGGAGGAGAGGCTATCTTCTGGGAAGACGTGCTCTTGTTCTCCCCCAATCGCGATTGACGGGAAAAGAATACCCGCAATGCATACGGTGCGGTAGATCGCCCCTTTCCGCGGTCGTCTCGCTTTCCGAGATCCGCACCGTTCGTAGGAAGCCGACGTAGGACCAGGCTTAGGCCACAATCGTACTTCCAGCTACGAGCGACGCGACGCAATCTTTACCATCAGTATCGACCGAAAAACGATATGCCTGATATGCACTGGCCTCGTCGTCATGCAACAAATTCCCCTCCTACAGTGCCAAGCAGTTTTTTCGCAATAACGACGTTCTGCGGCATTTTGCGCAAACAAAACGTTTCATAGCTCTAACTTGTTATAGAGTGGTCCAGCTTCTCATCGTTGCGTTTAGGGGAAAACATTTTTTGGCAACATAAAATGCCTCTTTAGATGTAGTGTAGGCCATGGCAGTAGATGTAATTGTAGCTCCGGTCGCTTGCTTCAAAACTACCTTCTTATGGCCCAGGAAAAAAAAGATTTGGTAGTGCTCTGTAGTGTTGTAGTGGTGTCGTCTCATTGCCTGAAGGGGTAGTCTCAGCCCGTTCTGCACGTTCACAGAATCTGTAGACCTGGGTCATCATAGATCTAGAATGCCATTTCTCGCAGTCTGATGATTGTCGCAAAGCTTGCTGCAGAAATGTCAGCGTGAGTTGTCTCCGTAGTACTCCTTCCATTTATACTCTCTCATCATTTTCTCAATCGAAGCATTGGGTAATCAAGTCAAAAATTGTCAAACAGACCTTAGATTCGTATTCAACGCCCACAAGTATACCCCTAGGCACAGTTTCAGTCTAGTCCGAGATACTGACCAAAGATTGGAAAAACTGTTGTCTGAACAACTGTTGGCTCCGTCACACCATGCGAGTTTTGCGAAAAACGCCTCTACATCAGTTGTTCCAGCTTCATGAGATCGCTAAGTAAAAATGCTAGTTAGTTAGGCCGTTCAGCAGCCAAACAGTCTACGATGAGTGTGTCATTCGTGGTGCTGAAAAATCGGAAAACCGTTGTCTGGATTTCGACGTCCGGAGTTGCAGAAAAAATAATTTACTTGTCTATTCTGAAAAGGGTCAATGAGGAAAGCTGTCGCCCGAGTCCCAGATCGATCCGACCATTCTGAGCCGAGGACGACGGGTGTGATTTCACTTACATTTAACGTCCGTTTTCGCTGAAAAATCGTTTGGAAGCATTGTTTGGAAAAGACTTCACTCACATTGGTTCACACAGAGAGTTGAAGTCTTGACCTCGATAGGAGGAAGTCGCGCCGATACCAAAGCTGGAGGGGGGGGGAGGGGGCGCATGTCTCACGGACTGATCACACCGCTAAGCCTTACCCTGCATGGGACTGAATGATGATGTTGGGTATCTGGCTGCAATTATGATTTCGGGAATCAGACTGAGAAGAAGCTCATCTTTCCAAGTACTGATTGGGGAATTCTAACAATGATTTGAGAGGAAGGTCATCTCCAATAAATTACAAAATGGGAGACGACCTTTGTGAGTAGGTAGCATTTCGCCGCTCTTTATGCATTGCGGGTTTCTTCTTTCCGCGCTCATCATACTCGGGGGGGGGTATAACAAGAGAAGGTTTTCTGAGGAGAACTCGCGTTGTTCCCCCTGATCGATTTCAAACATGAGTTGCGTGCCCCGTAGTCAACAATTTGGTACTGATAGCAACAAAAACTGATTCTGTCGACCCTCGTGTTCCTCCCCCCCCCCCCCGCAGTAAGTGAGAAAAGACATTAGGATTGCCGTAACATGCCCGAAGTACATACATACACGTGTAGTTGAGGTAGACATGAAGGTCATTGTCCTGCTTGAATTAGATAAATACTGTGGGAGGTGCCCTTTGTGACAAATATTGAATGAAAAACCTCCATCAATGCTTCCAACAATGTTATTACTGCTTAATAGTGTAAACTCCGAAGTATCTGAGCTCACACGAAACCTATTTTTCCTAACCCCATTCTTCCTCATTTGTCATAATCCATTTCGCTGAAGGTAATAATTACTAGACATTACTCATGCTCCACCGATTAGATTTCCTATCACCTTACGACCAACAAGGAAATGATATTAGGATTTCTCAATCCGACACTGTGATTTCTTCGCTTTGACATATAGCATTCATCAACCGTTCTACATGGATGATCATGTTAGAAGATGGTTTGTCTCACCTTTTGACGGTGAGCTTTAACAGATCCGCAGGGTGTTTTTTTGGCACGAACTATTGATTTTTCCGATGCCATTATTTTTTTTTCGTTTTTGTGCACTTTAACTTCCGACGAGAGTGCCGTGTTTTCGCCGAGTTCGACATAATTCTTCTAATGTGTGGTTTAGGGATGGGGTACATAGGACAGGCGTCACTTTCTCTGCTCAAATTGACTTCAGTGCCTCAGGCGATTCCATTAAGGGTGAAAAATAAACTTGACTATAGAACGCTCCATCCATGAAAGCTGGTAAAATCAACTCAATGATTGCATTGTATCTGGAATGAGCCAAGAATACTATTGGTGTAACAAGAACGGATGTTCTGAAAACTAGAAATGTGGGATTTCAATAGTTGATCCCCTCTACTTAGTCGCTTCTTACGAGGTAGGTATACAAAGCGTCGTAGATCGGATCTGCAGGAACGAATCGTATTGTCAGTATCTCTTGAGCATCCACAGTAAAACTTCGCAGTACCCCACTCCGAGCAGCTGGACTCTGGAAAATCTCTAGTGACCTGTCGAATTTGATTATCACCCGTAGCGGAGATTCGAAAACAGGAGTTCACTCGAACTGAAGCAGAGACTAGCTCCAAAAAGTTATGAGCGTTTGTAAAATTTCGCGACAATGTAAGGGTGCCCAGTAGAAACTTTATGGGGTGTTCTGAATTTTTTTTCGAATTTCGTTTACTGTAGGTTACGGTAGGTAATATGCCATTTAGGGGGCAGAACCTATCTTAGTAGTTCGAAAATCGGTAAATGAGGATCAATTTCATTTTCACCACCCCGAATAACCCACGCATATAAATTTTGAGTAAAATCTGAGACTTTGACCAAACTACCCTTTACCCACCGTAATCTACCGCAATCTGTATAAAATCGACAACCGGACCTCAGATTTGTGTTAAGCACATAAAATTACCGCCAGATAGTGATTTTGAGGTTCATCTATCGGAGAAATCCGGAAATCTCGAAAGCGACGTTTTGACCTAAAAGAAAATTCCCCCGCTGGAATGTTCTGAGCGAATTAAGCTAGAAACTTTGGAAAATTCACCGATAAACCTGAGATTCGTGATCAGCGCCCCGAAAACCCATCCTGAGGAAAATTTAAATTATTCATGGAACATTTTCTGAAGCGCTTTCAGAACACCCAATGGATATAAGTAAACGCTAAACCGAATATCCTCGCATGTCCAGAACGCTATCAGTCTGCACAAAGTTCGGAAAATGAGCTTTCACTCAGACTTTGCTCGAGGGGATTGTTTTTGGGCTGAACACGATTATGAGGTCCGTTTCCAGGTTTTTGAAAGTTTACTGAGCGTTTCGGAAAGTACAAAAAGCCCAAAGAAACTTCCGTTTTGAGCTTATAACTCCTTGGAACCAGCGGCTCGGAACAGGATACTACACAGTTTTTTAGTAGATGCCTGAGAGATACTAGCAATGCAATTTGTTTCAGCACACCCGACCTACGCTTCGTATACTTCCTTTGTTAGTCCGTTGTATCCTAGCTCTACTATGCATCCGCTGATACTTTGATCGAAGGCATCACTCATTGAATTGAAAATAGCGATAATCTGATGATCTCGGGTTTTCAGAGCTCTCGAGACAGCTGACGCAGAGCCCATATATTCAGCCTTTTTTCAAGAAAATATGACGGAGGTTTTTTTTTTACCCTGCCTTTAAACAAGTTTACTCAAACAATTCTTCAACGCAGTATTTGTCAAAATCATTCATTTCTCTGAGACAGTTTCGTTTACCGTCTCATGCGTAGGTTTCAATCTCCACACGCTTTTAACTAAACTGTTTGTAGGACAACAAGACCACGTGCTCCACCAGGCTGTGATATGCACCGAATGAAAGCACGTGCTGCATCACTCGAAGCGTTTACAGATTACCCTTTCGACTTGGTCAAATGACTTTTGGGGGACGACGGGGCAAAGTGCTCTTTATAGGGAACGTCATTCTAATGTTTTTTTTCATTATCAGCCATCCGCCAGGTACAGCATGTACTCATATCATGTATAGCGCAAAAGTCTTTTTGGGGCCAGTTCCTGGAGGTGACCTTGAGTAACTCTTGGGAAGGTTTTTGAGAGCTAGGAACTTCTTTCCAAAGGCGAGTGAAGCTTCATAGTCGTGGACCATGGCGAGGATGAAGTATTCGTCACACATTCCGAGGTAGCTGACCTCCTTGCTGGGGACTTTGACCTGAACCGTCTAGATTCTTTGAAAGACCCAACTCCCTTTGAATCTGCCGGCACGGACGATTCACTTGTTTTTTTTTCTTAGCGCCCTCTTGTGTAATAGATACACAACTCGAGTGTCCACACCCATCAGATGGCTCTATCGCAGGGGTACGTGCCCAAGTAGCAGCACGTGCTGCGGAATTCCATCGCAGGAGCACGCGCTGCAATATATCCTCTGTTTCCGAGTGTAATTCATTTCCGTTCATCGTGTGCATCTGCGCACGTACGCCGCGTCTCCTTCTCCCCACACTTTCTCGCTCTCTCTACCCTCGCTCCGCATAAGCGCGCAATTAAACAGAGTGAGTCTAGCTCGGAACCATAGTATAGTCCAGCGCTATCGTAGCAGCACACCGACACGCGACGCAGCCGGCCCAAGATTTCCGCATAATTGTGAAGTAGACTCACTTCACATAACATCTGCCGAGTACGAGCTCTCGATTCTTCCGAATAAGCGTGATATAGTAGGAAGCCACCCTGGGGCGCCCACATCGGGAAGCCACTTCGGCACGCCCGTTTTACGATATGTCGAGCTCAACAGTGGCGAGACGAGCGAGGGTTCGCCGAGCATTCTCTTCATTCTTCCCTTCATGCTTAGCCTTTCTGTCTATTCAGGTCGGTTCGCATACATCGGTTGCATATCACGGAAGTTAGCAGCCTCGGCCAACCCCGGAGGGGCCATAACTCCATTCCCAGGGGGTCTCGTACGATTCCAGAGACATCATTGGAATCAGCATTAAATGGTTCTCACGAAAAGCCGAAAAACAGAAAAATGAGCCCAAGGTTGGACTGTGCCTTCAAGTGTTGCTCATATTATGCACTTGCAGTTTGCAGGCTCTATTCGATTCCTTAGGTCATTTCGCTATCTGTGTGATGTTATTTCTTAAGCCAAAAAAATCTTTGAAGTTAATTGGCTGTGCCTCTAATTCTCGTTCCTCTCACTTACTTGCCTGGCTAACTTCATGCACCACCAGCTGGAGAGCGTTTGCAAGGAACCACAACACAAACATAATTACTAGGTTTTTGGTAGCTTGCAGGTTGTCTTGCAGATTGCCTTCGCTAACAAATTTAAGAAACGAGTCAGCCCATTTTGTTGGCCATCGTCCCAGTAGAACCATCGTTCTCTTGGGAGCTATTCCGTGACGACAACCACACTCCATCTATCATGTCATCGTTGAAATAAATGACCAACCCGTGTTACAAGTTCGCCGTTTCGTTGGCTGAGAACGCTCTTTCTCATGCAGTATTTTGACTGGATCATATCTGCGTATACTGATGTTATTTTGTGTTCAAATCTAATTCCGTTGCGTTGTGATCAGGCCGGATTTCAGTCTTGTATCACATTACATGCAGTACTGATGCATTGAAAACCGAGATGTTGTCGACAAGAACCTTGACATTGTCGGCTATCTCGTAAATCGTGTTACATGAACCTATTATTTTCCCTGCAACTGCTGCTTACTATATAGATCTTTCTAAGAACTTAATCCGGCGCCTCCATTAGTCATAGCTCTAATGTTTAACAAGAAAACTACTATTAGCCAAAGTGGACGTTCTAAATGAAATATACATTTCTAAAACCATTTTTAACGTAGAGGGTGGCAACGCACGTCGCAGCTGCCTAAAGTCACTCTATAAAAAAGCCATAAGCGTTTGTCCCCTGGTTACCGTACCCTTTTCACTTTCCAGAACACGCAGCAATCTTTCGAAAACTGGAAACGGACCTGATAATCGTGTTCAGCGCTCAAAATAACCCCACCTGAACAAAGTTTAAGTGAACGGTCATCCTTCGAACTTAGCGTAGAGTAATGGCGCATTGGGATTGAGAGTACGGACTATTAATTGGGCGTTTACTTACATCAATTACTCAGGAATTTCTGAGCAAGTTACCTGAGGCTTTGATGCAAGTTGCGTGATGGCTTCACGCAGCTTACTCTGAATTCACATGTAACTTGAGACGATGTTACCGTGGAACTTGCCGTGACTTTCGATCAAAGCCACGCGTAACGTGCCTCAATATTATACGTAACTTACACAATATTGGGAGAAACTTTCAACTTTGTTATAAGTAACCTAACACCGACACGTGACCCGGCCGGCGAAACCACGCGCAATGTGGCCGGTTCGCCCAGAGCCACCTGAGGCAGCCAGGGACTGAGTGAGGCCTCCAGCGGCTAGGAGGCTCCAAGTACCTCAAACTTGGGTAACTGAACCGACGACGGTGCACACATCTGAGTCCTGCCTCAGGAATGCGTCGTATACTTTCCTAGGAGGCGCCTGTCGCGTAGATAAGTTATATGTGTGATAAAATAACACATTTAAGTTATAAGCGAGTATTTTGTGTCACATGTAAGCCAACTCGCACCGTGCATCACACTGACTATGTTGAAGGTCCCAGTTAACTCGAAGTTGTAAAGATAAGTCGCAGCTAACATGCTAAGAAACCTTAATTCGTATGTATCTTCATTAGAAATTGCTGAGTAGGGGTTCTGGAAGCGTTTGAAAATAATGTTTCAACTTTGACTTAAAGGCATCGTTCGCGCAAAAAACCAATTTCCATTTTTTGGGCTCAGTTTCATGAATGAGCCCGGTAGACCACACCGGTGAGTTTTGGCGCTTTAAAAACCTAAGGTTATGAGGTTGGAAGAGGTTGAAGATGAGGATCCGCCACCAGTTCTCACCAGTCATCTGGCACTTTTTCATAGAATGTAGATCCGACCGGCAAACAACATGAAAAACAGTTACGGCACAAACTCCACATGTAGAAAAGCTTCGAAAACAATAGCGACGAGGCCCTCTAACGCAGAAAAACCTCAAAAACGATTTTGGCGCGAATTTCAAATTCGTATTTACAATGTGTTCCGAATGAATTTTTTTTACAAATGGAAGTTTTTCATGAGCGCCTTCGACATTTTCGTTCACTAGAGAGGCCAAGCTACACAAAAACATGAAAAAAATAGTATACGGTTTCCTGCGCGTACGATGCCTTTAAAGACAAGGTACGGTCAGATTTTGACACCACCGAAATTCGGGTTAGATAGATTGGGCTGGTATAGCTGGACACCTTCCAAAATATTCAGAAACCCTAAGTCCGTATTTTTGGAAAAAACAGCCTGGAAGTCAGGGATTACGGTATTCACAGCATGACAATCATGGCTGGAATGATCGATAATTACACAGCGCTATTGAAGAATGCGTGGACAACGGCTAAAATATGGACGATGGCCACACTTTTCTGACTTTTCCGGATCAACGGCTCACGGAAGTGGCTTTGATAACTTTAAGAAGACCGGTTTTAACGCAGTTTTCGCATGTTCCTTTGGACTACCTGTACCATGAGCACAGATTCAGCGGAAAATCTCAAAATCGAAATTCTGCCCGGACACTGCCTTTGAAGTTATCGTACGCCCAGAAAACCATATATTACTTTTTTTAATGTTTTTGTGTATCGTGGCCGCCTTAGTGAACGAAAATGTCAAAAGAGCCCACCGAAAAACCTTCTAATCTTCTTTACAAAAAAAAACTGGTTTCAATACGCTGTAAGAAAATAATTTGAAGTTCCCTCAGAATCGTTTTTGTATTTTTCTGCATTTAGGCATGATCACTGTCGTTTTTGAAGTTCTCCGAGTTTGTACCCTACTTGTTTCCCATGATTTTTAATGGTCGAATCAACATTCTATGGAAAAGTGCTAGATGATCGGCACAGAAAAGCTAGATGGTCGACTTCACAGTCATTTTCAGTTGTCCATAGCTCCTACCGGGCGCATTTTCAAAGCCTCAAGCTTCCTGGGCGATGTCAGCTAGCCCGCATTGTTTGTTTGTGCAAAATTCAAAATGATTTTCAGCGCGCATGATACCTCCAAAAGTCTCCGAAATTATTTGTAGTGTTAGCACGAATTCGGGGTCCGCTTATCGATTTTTGATAGCTTACCGTAGCTCACGGTGGATATATGTACAGTACTTTGGTCGATGTCTCAGATTTGTCTCGAAATTCCTGCGCATGGGGTTTATTCGGGTGCTGAATTCGAATTTGACGTCCATTTGTCGATTCTCGAATCAATAAGGTAGGTTTCGTCCCCTAAGTGGAATACTACCTACCGTAATCCGCAGAAAACCTCAGAATTTTGACAAGCGAACTCCATATTCGTGTTCAGCACCCCGGATTACCGCTACATGCAAGATTCGAGAGGAATCAGACGTTTTTTTTTTGTACACCCTAAAAAATGACTGGATTTTAGGCAGGTGCGGAGGGCAGAATCGGACTTTACGTCCAAAAATGATTCTAGAAAGTACATTTCATTTGGAATGGCCACTTTGAACGAAAGGAATTTCTCTGTGAGGAACAAGCTGCAATGCGGTTGCGGACTACCACTAACATGCAAAGCCATTTTAGCGTAGTCTAAAGTGCGCAAAATGAACCTTAGGAAAACTAATGCAGGCTTTGCTCACATCGTACTTTGCTAACACAGCTCCCGTCCTCCGTGACCGCACTACCGCTTTTTTCGGAGCGGCAGGCTTTAGTCATAAATCACATTCGCGATGGATCTAAGGTGGGCATTTGAAGCCGACGCTGGCCGTAGCGGCTGATCAAATTATTCGTTTCCTGTTGCTCCAACTGATGCCATAAACTAAAGGTATAAACATGAATCATTGCCGATTGACTTGTTTCATGCTCCATGATTCCAACTGAGCAACTCGTCGCTTGAAAGATTCCCGACAGAACTCGATTCTAGCGGGGTTGTTTGGCATCGCCCTCTGCCAGCATCAGAGATCAACTTTGTGGTTTTCAACGAAAATCAGGCAGACTTCTCGGAAGTTATGGCCTTTTATTTGATTTGACGGCAGTTGTCACGACAGAAAACTTACATTTTTCTTCAGAAAGCTAAAGCTTGATTCATGTCGTGATTCTTGTTCTTATACTGGTGTGCAATTGGAAGCCAGCTTCCCACAATGTCCGCCCACCCTGCTATGAAACCAAGTCCACTTTCTAAAGGCACAGTAATGTCGGCATGGATCCTGAAGAGACTTCGCGTTCACTGTGGAAGGTTGGCGCAAACTCGGTGCCATATGCAATAAAATATGTAGGTGCATCGAGTTTGAGCCAACTTCCAGTGGGGAACGCAGAGTCTCTTCAGGATTCATGCCGATGCTACATCCTCAGATGTTTTTTTCATGAATTCGATTTAATTGCGTAGTACACCCCTCCTGTATGACACGTGTCAAGTGCGAGATGTTTATCAAATATATACTTATAAAACTATAAGATATGTGCATGTAAAATTTGCCACCAACTTGTATCGACTATTGATTTAAGGCATCGTACACGATGAAAACCGAATTCCAGCTTTTGCGTTCAGTCGGGCGAGTGATAAAAATGTCACTTAGAACGTTTTGAGTTTCAAAATCACCTCTGAATTGAGATTCGTTTACCTCAAAAAGGCTTGCTGGGTTTGGGGGGCCGGGCTGGGGGTCGATCCGTTGTTACAAAGAACAAAACTCCGTGGTCGCTGCCGGCGATCGTGTGTTGACTCGTCGTAGGGCGCAACGCACGCGCCACTCGATTTCATGTTCGACATCGGTCGAAAGCAGCTGGCAGCATTGGACGCAGCATGTTAGTAACCCTTTTTAACTCCGTTCAAGAAAAAAAATGATCGCCAGTCTGAATGGCGTCTTTGATGAACGCTTCCAACGCTGCGTCAAGGAACACATTTCTTGTGATCTTCGCCCAACTATCCCAAGTTGATGTCGGCGGGAACTTCAAATTTCTCTTGAGCTTTATTGAAATGAGTTTTTCTTGAAAATTTGACGTTTTTCAGGGGGGCTTTTTGCAACCATTAGTCACTATAGGGATATAACAACACGAGAACGTCAAAAACCTAAGTATGGTTTTCTTCGTGTACGATGCCTTTGAGCGTATTTCTGAAAGTGGCTGTGTTGTGTGTGCACGTCATTATGACTCAGGAATGAAATTTTGAAGGTAATCCGAGACGGCCGGAATGGATACAAACACTTGAAGGTCGAGGCAGACAAATAAGCTAATAGTGCATTCAAAACCACTTGTTTACTCTAGAGGGACTCCTAAATTTGATATTCATAGAATCGCCGATATTAAGTTGTTTTGACCTTCAAGGCACTGTCCAACCTCAAGGGTAATTCTTGATATTTTATTCGGGGGAGGACCTGTAACAACTCTGCCAAAACCATGATCTCAGTTCCTTCAAATCAGTCAAAACTACAGACAAAATATTTGCCCCACCCCCATTACCCCAAGAGGCAAACCACGCACTCCGCCCCAAAAAGGAAACCAATATCTCTGCTATTGTACATGTTGCCATTGAGCTTCTGCGCATGCTTACACTATTGTTTCTTTTTGCAAAGCTCTTGTATCCCTCTCCGGAGTGAAATGGTTGGTTTTGTTTTGGGGGTATTGGGAACGGGGTCAAATTTTTCCCTGTTTTTTCTCTTTTATTTAAAGGCACAGTACACCCTCAGATATAAATTTTGAGATTTTCATGTAATTGTGTAGAAGACCCCTCCTGTATAACACGTGCCAAATGCGAGATCTCAATTCTTCCGAATAAGCGGGATATAGGGTATCATCACGGGCCCGACCCCCTCCGGCCACCACCACGGGCCCGACCCCGTTCCTGATTTTCGATCTCAATAGCGGCTAGATGGATGGATGATTTTCAACCGAGTCGTCGTTCTTCACTCCCTTTTCGATTGATCTCCCCATCCTCTTTTGCACTCGTGCCGCCACTGCGAATCAAGAGAAATACAAGCCTGAGACAACTCGTCCACCAAATTTTCGCCCCCAAAATACAGGCATTTTCAAAGAGCCGTATCTCCGTTCCTAGGGGGTCTTAGACGATTTCAGATATACCACTGTGATCAGAGTGTGACTCTCTTCAAGATAAGGATAAACCTAAAAATAATTTTCTGGGTGTCCTGTGCCTTTACTGACATCGCGAGTTTGGCTGGGTGGCTAGAGGCCGTTTCCCTTGCAAAATATCGAAAGTTTCCCCTGAGGTTTGGCTGTGCCCTCAAAGGCGCAGTCCAAGCTCGTGGGTAAAAATTTATATCATGATCCGACCACTGCGTGTAACAACTCTGCCAATGCCGAATCTACACTCTTCACAATTAGCAAAGCAACATCGACCACCCATTCCGTCCGCAAACAAATCTGGACCCATTTCCTCCGCCCTTTTGAGGATTTTCGGTCTCAGTAGGGGCGTGACGTGTTATGATTATGATGAAAATCTACGTTGTTCCATCAGTCCAGCGTTATGCATATTGCGGTCTGCTCCAGTGCGATGGCTGCTAATGACAAGAAAAAACAATCTTGAGACAACTCGTCCACGAAATTCTCGCCTTTGGTGTACACAATCATTTAGGGGCCATAACTTCGTTCGAAGTAGATTCTCATCGATTCTGGAGAACCATTGTGATCAGCGTGAAATTCTCTCCAATTTGAATTCAAAAATTAACAAACGGTCTCAAGGTTGGACTGTGCGTTCAAAGGAAGTGATCGCGATGAGATAGTCTACAAGTTTTCACAGGAAATCTGAAGGTTCGAGGCTCATTGCAGCATCGATTCAGAGGAAACACTAAAAACTAGTATTAAATTACCCTATACGGGTCGAAAACTTAAAAGTTGCTTGTACACCCAGCCCACTTCCTTGACAGTCGTTGAAGAAGTGGGCAAAATAAAGTTTAGGTCCGTATAAGGCTATTTGGTGCGCGCTTTAAAGGCAGCATACACGCTCAAAAATGATACCAATTTTATGGAATTAATCGAAGGTTTGAAGCTGTTAATATTCAGAGATAACGAAAAAACCGGAAAAAAAATCAACTGAAATGAAGATATAACGGTTCTTTCTATATTGGCTCAGAAGCGGACGAGTTGTACCGCATAGGCTGAAACAGCGGAGCTAGCGACAAATTTGTTGGGATAACGACGCTAATGTACTCGTACGGCTCTTTCTGGAACGCTTACGACGTTAAAAGCGTAAAAAGTGAGCCGAAATGACCGTAATTGAGCATTAAACATTTGTATTGAGGGCCGGAGCCCGTTTCTATGGGCGGCGAAATGAGGATTTTGTGACTCAATACGGCTCAAATACGGTCATTTTAACTCGTTTTCATTTCTTACAACTTCGTAAGGGCTCTTCTAGGGCCCTTACGACCCCTCTAATGTAGTTATCTCAACAACTTCTTCGAGCGTGTCTGCTGCTTTTAAGCAGTTTCATTGTTGTTGCAATAGGCCACGAACCATTGGACTTCCGGTGAAAACTAGAAGGCTGTCTTCATCGTGAACACTGCCCTTAATCCCCTAAAACATGCGAGAGTACTAACTCCGATTTTTCTTTTTTTTCAATATGGTGTTGTTAAGAAATACACCGGACTGACGAACAACTCTGCCTTGACCGCTATAACTGCATAGGAGCCTTTCACATGTTCAAAGGTTTCTGTTTGAGAGTCGAGAATGCCTCAAGCAGTCCTAAATCCAACATCTATCCTTGAAATAGGAGTTTTTCATGAGTCTCATGCATTACATAGTTTATGGTACATAGTTTTTGGAGCCTACAAAATGTCGCAAACTTTAGCCCCGATGCTCCGCGATGGGCAATAAGTAAAAAAATCTTGCGTTGGCATTCTGTGAATAGTTAGACAAATTTTTCTCAATGCAATGCTGCATTAAAGGCACAGTCCAACCTCAGGATCGTTTTTCTGTTTCCCTGCCTATCTTGAGAACGGTCTCACACTGATACCAATGATGTCTTTTGGAGTCGTAGAGGACTCCCTAAGAACAAAGTTATGGCCCCTCGACAATTGTGCTACGGAAGCATGGTGGACCAAATGCCCGAGGCTCGTAACTTCCGTCATTTGTAACCGATGTATGCGAACCGATCTGAATAAAGAAAGTGGCTAGGAATGAAGGGAAGAACGGGGCTACTGGTCGGAAACCATCGCTCATCTCGCCACTGTTGAGCTCGAAAGATCGTAAAAGGGGCGTTCTGACATGGGCGCCCCAGGGTGGCTTCTCCCTATATCTCGCTTATTCGGAGGAATCGAGAGCTCGCATTTGGCAGGGGCTATATAGGGTGGGTGAACTTCACAATTATATGGAAATCACAGATTTTGTCCCTGAGCTTGGACTGTGTCTTCAAAGGCACAGTACAAGCTCAGGGACGAAATCTGAGATTTCCACGTAATTGTGAAGTAGTCCTACCCTATATAACACCTGCCAAGTGGGAGCTCTCAATTCCTCCGAATAAGCGAGATATAGGAGGAAGCCACACTGGGGCGCCTACATGGGGAAGCCACTTTGGCACGCCCCTCTTACCATCTTTCGAGCTCAGCAGTGACGAAGTGAAAGCTAGTTACCGATCAATATTCCCTTCTTCCCTTCTTTCTCAGCCTCTCTCACTATTAAGGTCGGCTCGCATAGATCGGTTGCAAATGACGGAAGTTACAAGCTCCGGACAACTTGTCCACGATCCTTCCGTAGCACAATTTTTGAGGAGCCATAAGTTCGTTCTTAGGGAGTCCTGTCCGACTCCAAAGACATCATTGGGATCAGTGTGAGACTGTCCCCCGATTTTCGGGATTTGTGTAAAAGCTCGTTTTGTCAACTTTTATTTTGCTTCTAAAGTAATTTCCGAACATTTCTGGAGACTACTGATTACTTTAGCAGCAAAATAAAATTCGCATAAGCATGCATTCACGAAAATCTCGTTTATTAGGGGGCCGGCCGACACCGGTAATTAGACGTTGTACCTTGTTTTTGAGCGTTTTCCCCGAGAATTTCCGGGTTTTTTAACTTATTTTTACTATTGTGATGACCAAATCTACATTCTCATGAAGAGAGCTCAAAAGTCGTTTTTATCGCGAACTCTGCCTTTAAACTGCAGCTACGGCAAAAACAGTCATCTCAAATTCCTGTAAAAATTTTTCTTAGCTTCGGCTGATCTCCGAACGAACAATAATCATAAAGAGAAACACCCTGAGATAGGACCATCTGCAATGACTGTTTATCAGTGCTATTTCGAAAATCACCTGTTGCATATTTCTATGTATGTGTATGTAATATCATATTCCCGACAATAATACACGCAAGCAGGCTAAATAGATGTTCAATAGGTTTCTTTCGAACAGTTTCCTCTCCGAAATTCGAGTGTCATGGGGGCTGTTCCCTATATTCACTACTTCGTAATCTTGCCTTCTCAAAAACATAGAAAACCAGAATACGGGTTTCTATCGTGGTTACTGGTTCAAAGAAGTGTGAAGTGAATGATGCGAGAGGTTTTAAACGAGTTATTTCCCCAAACGTTGCAGGTTCTGTTGTGCCATTTCACAATTATAATGCACCTCAAGATATTCCCATCGCAAAAACGAGAGAATTACCCACGAATTTTCGCGTGTAGGGCCTTTTAAGTACAATGAAACTCTTTTTAGATCGTGTTAAAAGTTGATTACCATACACTGTATGTGTTCTACATATTTCGCCTATAGAAATCCCAACTCTGAAGATTAAATTAGTAGTTATTTCCTGTCCTGATTTCGCAGTTCTTTGCTTTAGGTGCTATTGATGCTCACAAAGAATGTCATACTCATCTCTTATTCTCTTTGGGATATGCGTATCCATGCATGCTAACAATGCTTTTCCATTCTGTTCATCCCCGAAGAACATCCTAGTCTCGTGTCGGATCCTTCAAGAGTCCATTCGCCCGTGCGGCATCCTACTGTAGACACAACGCCATCAGGAACAGAATTTGCAACTCTTTAAGACTTGATTTAGCTGCTTACAAGGACACTTCTATTAGCCATGCTAACCATTCCAAATGAAATGTACTTTTCTAGGATCAATTTCGGACGTAGAGTCTGAATATGCCCTTTGAAGCTGCCTTGAGTCTCTGTGAAAAAAATATAGACGTTTTCTCCCTGATTTCCTTACCCATTGCACCTTCCAATAAGCGCAGAAATCGTTCGAAAATCTGGAAACGGACCTCATAATCGTATCCTCATCGCCCACAATAACCAATAACCTCCAGGCACGAAGTTTGGGTGGGAGAAAATTCTTTGAACTTATAGTTAGCATAGATAGAGTGATGGCGTTTTGACTTGTACGAGCTGTAGTTGGAGCGTTTAGAGATCTAAAACCGTTCAAGAAAAGTGTTTCAGATCTGACCTAAAACTTTCCAAGTGGGTTATTTACTGTGACGATCACGAAGCTGTGGTTCATTTGTCGATTTTCCGCAGTTTTCGACTTTATTTGCTTAAAGGCAGTGTTCACGATTAGAATCGTTTTCCTGTTTTCCCGCCTATCTTGAAAACGGCCCCATGCTGATTCCAATGATATCTCTGAAATAGCACAAGACCTTCAGGGAACGGAGTTGTGGTCCCACAAATATTGAGCTAAGGAAACATGGTGGACGAGTTGTCCGAGGCTTGCTTTTTCTCCGTCTTTTGCAGCCGATGTATGCGAGCTGACGTGAGTAGATAGAGAAGTTGAGAATGAAGGGAAGAGCGGGGCTAATGATTGGAAATCGTCGCTCATCCCACGATCTCGAGCATTCATTTGTTCGCGTCGGTGGACGTGGAAAGTGCATCTGGGGGTGACGGGCTGATGGGTGTCCAACTTTGGGGCCGCAGGGGACCGTTCCGAGCTCATTTTTCTCAGTTTTTTCAACGTTAGGGTTCCGCTACGCCCAGCAGCTGCCGATCTCCACCAAAAAATCAGACATGGTTTTTATCGTGGACACTGCCTTTAAAGCCTTCAAGCGGAGGAAAATTTAGGGCAAAACGAAGCTTTTGGCGATTGATACGATAGATTTGGCTCAAATTGTTTTTCTGGGAGTTACTTGTAGTGCTGAACACGAATCTGTGATCAGTTTATCGATTTGTGACAGCTTACGGAAGATCATGCTGGGCATACGGTAGTTTGGTCAAAGTCTCGGAATTTATTCAGAATTTCAATGAGGGAGGATTTGTTCGGGGTGCTGTATACGAATCTGATGCCCATCTGCCGATTTTCAATTTATTAGGGCAGGGTTCTTCCCCTAAAAGGAATCTTACTTACCGTAGCCTACAGTAAACCTCAGAATTTTGACAAGCGGATTCTAGATTCGTGTTCAGCACCCAGATTACCCCTACGCACAAGGATTGAGTTTTTTCACAAAACACTCCAAAAATTGCCTCACCTTGCCGCGAGGTTTTGAATAACGCCTATAACGTTTTTTTTTCCAGGATGAACTCAGGCAGCTGCTTTGATCATATTCGGAATTCAGTGTCCCTCCAAAAATGGTTCAAAAATTTACATTTTGTTTGAAATGGTTACTGTGGCTAATAGTACTAGTTCCCTTGTTAGAATAACATACTGTAGCCGAGACTTAGAAGGGACACATTATTAAACGCAGACTAACCGTTCCATGATGTTAGCTTTTGTTCTACTTTTGAACTGTCCATATATGAAAAGTCTATCCAGATGCGAAAAGCTCGCTTGAAAAGGCCTTTATTCACTGGCAATGAGAACTGCTCGCATCTCGTACATCAGAATCAACGTGCACGTGTTCATTACATGTTGCGACATGTGTATGCTGATTATGTTACATGGACCCACTGATCCCTTATGTTTTGAAGTTTATCATACATCAGCATTCAACTGTTGCAGTAGTCGTGACACACCCCGGAGGAATCACCCAGTTCATGCCCTATAGTGCATAGTTCAAGCTCACAGCGAGTGAAGTTCTAGGTTATTTCCTTGCTCTTCACTGGCTACAACTCGGAATGCAGTGTGGTGAAATCTGGTATGCTAACTGGTGACTAATGTTTTCGTACTCATCGGGAACGGCCCCTGTGTGAAAAAAGTAAATGTAGACCAGGAAGTCAAGGGAAAAGAAAACACCGTGAATAATTCCGGAGGAGTCCACGGCATTCTTTGCGAACGGAGTGCGCAAAGGTGTGCACTCGACGATCTCATGACTTGAGCTCCTCTCGGGTAATAGCGGCTCTGCAGGAAGTGCGAGACAAGGGGCAGATGCACCCTGGGAAGAAGTGCCTGAACGCTAAAAAGAATGGGAGGAAGTAGCACGCATGAGAGGTGCACGGAGAAGTATGGTCACTGCGATCAACGACAACGAAGAGCTTCGATGGAATAACTCGTCCACCATATGTATTATTGGCCGTTCGAAATCAAAACATTCGTAGGGTAATGAAGTGATCGCAGGGAGTATCAAGGAATTCTGATGAGCAGCCCGTTGGCAATACATACTTACGATCCCACCCCTAAGTGGTCAGTCCGTGCCCGAAAACTTCAATAATTGTAACGACCCCTCCCAGAGATGCTCATACGAGAAGAACTTCAAAAATTTGCCTATTTTTTTCGCTGATAACCTAATCATGATGGAAACGCAGCGGCTACGCAAGCGATTTTGCGCGTTTAGAACCCGCTTTGCGATGGGCTTCGCGGCGAAACACATACTCAGGCCAAAATCAAAGTCTTTGTCTCGTCGGATTATTCGGATCCAGATTGTATTACAGAGAGTCGCATCTAACCCTCATTGCGACTGCGGGTATAACTCGTCCGAATGCGCAACCTCGTCGTGGATTCTGGGCAATGGGCTAAAACATACGGGTGGGCGAAACTCGAAGGCCCAGTTTCTCAACTTGTGACGAAACCCCTCTCAGTGGCTGCAAAGAAGAAGAAGAAGAAACTCGAAGAATGCTAGCGAATCACACATTTTTTGGAGATATACTTATATTTTTGCTATGCCTTGTGCTTAACGCATGCGTGATAAACTGTATTACGAATACAATGTGGTAAATGTTATACTGACATTCTGCTTTATTGATGACGTCATTTTCAAGTAATAATTTACAAGAAGACTAGCGAGACCTAGCGAAGTTTTCGCTCAAGAAAACTTTCACGTGCGCCAACATCCTGAGGCAGATTCGTTTGTCATAACGGTGACCTCCATCTACCCGAAGGTTGCTGTCCGCATGGACTCTCCTGAGCAGAGCAGGCTGCCAGACATTTACAGCAGGGCATGGGAATATGAACATGTGGGATCAAAAAGCAAAACATAAGATGCAAACTTCCGTATCTCCTCCTTTTTGTCGCAACCCGCTGCCCTTCCCTTCAATTTGCGAAACTCCCAAGCGATTATACTCGCTTAACCATCTCTGTCATGATAAGGAAAAACGCACTCGCATTTTAGGTGCTGTTTCCCTAGATGACCAACACCATGCCCTTGTTCTCAATAAATGAAATATGTACGTGGATTTTTTTTTGTTTTTGTTAAGCTCAGATTTTTGGCGTATATGAACTAATTTACGGAAGTTAGTAAATCAAAATGACTGAGCGGTTGTAATGAACGACGAACAAAGAAGGTGTGGAAAGGGAGCTGCTGCTTGTTTCCCCAGATTGGCAATGAAAAGTCTCGGGAGTTCTGCGTCCTCCTTGAAACGCGTCGCACGCTTCTCAAGAGACATGTTTTCCTATGTTTTCTTCGGTACACAAAGGTTACGATTTGGAATGAAAAATTGTTTAAATTTCGTTATTTTTTCTATATTCTACACTTTCTATGGCGTTCCGCACACTCCCATTCGGGTCCTGCACACTTTCTATTACGTCCTGCACACTATCGTTTGGGTCCTGCGCACTTTCTGTGACGTCCTGCAGACTTCCATTTGGGTCCTGCACACTTTTTATGACGTCCTGCACACTACCGTTTGGGTCCTGCACACTTTCTATGACGTCCTGCACACTCCCATTCGGGTCCTGCACACTTTCTGTGACGTCCTGCAGACTACCGTTTGGGTCCTGCACACTTTCTATGACGTCCTGCACACTCCCATTTGGGTCCTGCACACTTTCTATGACGTCCTGCACACTACTGTTTGGGTCCTGCGCACTTTCTGTGACGTCCTGCACACTCCCATTTGGGTCCTGCACACTTTCTATGACGTCCTGCACACTACCGTTTGGGTCCTGCACACTTTCTATGACGTCCTGTACACTCTCGCTGAGGTCCTGCACACTATCGATAACGTCCTGCACACTCTACAAACCTAGCAATTCTGTATGGCGTTCCATCCACTGCTACTGGAAACCTATCGCTTTGATTAGAGCGTAGCCCTTCTAGCGCTAGACGACTCGCAGAAGTTATCATGACCCACGGTCAAAATTGCGCCCCACGGACAAACACGGTTGCCCCGAGGCACGTAAGAGGTGATTAAGGCTGATTTTTTGATAATCGGTATATGTCCTACCCACCTAAATGTTGGTACCATTTCATACCAGTCTTGATCGGCCACTCCTTAGATCCGCGGGACACACATACATACATACACACACACATCGGGACATAACTGTTTTAAGTATAAGGATTCCAAAAGACACGGTCAGCAAACAGTCCAAAAAACAAAGATTGTTCACTAGCTTGAACTGTCGTCCATCTACACAAACTACAGCTGAAGACCTTTTAGAGACACCATCTGCTTACATTTGTCGGGACAAAGACGAAGTCCATAGGCAGCAACCATAAATTCATATTTAATCTAATTAATGATTCAATCAAACTTGGTTGCTCGCGATAAGTCCCTCTTTTGTCGAGCGGTACCGACCACCCATCCACTCAGGGATCACCGCGCACAAAAAAAAGCTAGTGCTCCGCCAATGAATCCGCATCCGATCCTTGGCTGCTTCGGGATGAGTTCGCACATCTATGCGAGCCTATTTCAGTAACTTTTTATTTCTCAGGATTAATTATTAGGCATGTTCCAATCATAACATTGTGTCACCCCGTCGTACAGATTGGTGAGTCGAAGACGAAGGCTCTGGAGGAATATGTTTGTCAACAGACGCGAACACCTCCATGTGCACTTGAGTTGTGGCGAAACCACTTATGGAATCGAGATCCAATGAAATCAGTCATCTAGAAAAATCGGCACCACTTGAATTACGCAGCTTTTGGACTATCTCATCGTCTTTTGCATCCACTAGGCTACTCCTACAGTTGTTGTTCTTCCTTGCTCAAATATGAGAGTTGGTATGGAATAATGCTTGATGAATCTGATTCACATCGCATGTGAGAATGTATTTATGCGCATATGTGCGGTGGCTTTTTACGTGCTTCTAGGCGCATTTTCGTCGTCACTACGATGGTGGCTTTGGAGGAATATGTTTGTCAACAGACGCGAACACCTCCACACAGCGGCAAATTCGTCGTGGGCACAATAAGGCAGTATGCATGAGTTAAAACGTCGCATAATGCGCGCCTCACTTCGTCTAACCTTGCTAAGACTGTGTTGTGGTGGAGAGATTCTCAGATTTTTTTCCATGGGCCACTCTCCGTGTTCTACCTTGTCCGCAAGTCTACTCATTATAGTGTTTGTTTACCAACTAATCCAACTTTTAGCATTTCTCATGACAACTGAGACATCGTCGTGCGAGGTTTTTTCGCTCCCCTACTCACTTAAGCCACTTCCATCTCCTCCTCCAGAGCGTGACATTTTGCAGACGAATTGACATAGATTCAATGAAGGAAATTAGTGAGCAATCATGCATCAAGGTTCGATTCCTCGACTAAACCCAAAGATCGCCTATATACATACCTGAAGTCAATCACCAGATCGGTAGTTTGACCGAGCTCGTGTTCTTATCCCTTCTCTCCTCAACGAAATAAATTCTCTGGGTTGTTAACTTGTATTTACGAATGCATTTAGAGAAAGATTGAATCAGATTCTTCTATGAGCGCATATTTGTGAAGTCTGAGCGAATGGGACTGTCCGCCCACGCGGTCGGCTTGCGTGTTGCGCGGCCCTCGCAAACACTTTTTTCAGACTAGCCTCAACACGCCTGCAAACGTTTAACAGGGAAGTTATTCACTGTTCGTCTAATGTTTCTGCTAATCGACTTACAAGTCCGAAAAAATGCCTTTTTTACGGCAGCTCGACACGTACGCCGACTGCGTGGGCGGACGGTCTCATTCAGATGGGCTTTACATGTTTTATGGCTTCCAATGGGACTCTCTCTACATAAGGTGATACTCCTTTCTGTTGGAACTCGCATAGCATTTCGGATATTAGTTTGTTTTCGAAACGATTTACTTGTTTCGTCTCTAGAAAAGACTTCATCATGGTTTCTTTTCCTCACAAGATTCACCTGGAACATTGCGGACTTGGGGGCGTGAATCCTGTTTTCTCTCTCTCTCTATCTATCAATCTCTAATCTTGGATCCGCTCCAGTCCGCAATGTGCTCGATTAACTTCGCTCTGAAAAGGAGTAAACTATTCACTTTCAACATTTCGACTGACTACTTCCGGGAGTTCAATGGCTGTAAGCTTCAGGGAGGAGCATATAAGAATGAGAGTGAAATACTTAAAAACGAAATTAGCCCACTCCGCCGCCACCCCCAACCAATCCTTCTAAATCCAGCCGCAACTGTAGCAACGACTTAACCCAACGCGTCGTTTATACTTCCGCCGTCCGGCAGCGCGGCGGAGTGCAATCCTGTCACAAGATCAATATTAGGGTTTGTTTACACTTTTTCCGCCGAGCGGCGCGCCACGCTGCTTTTCTGTGTTATTGATCACGCGGGGCGGCACGACCGATATCATAGGGTTGCATTTCGCAGCGCCGCTTGGCGGCGGATGTGTAAACAGCCTCTTACGGAGATGAAATGTGCTTCGTTCCTTGGCGGCGAGGGTGTAAACGATCCCTAATCCGCCATGGGCACCGACCATCCTTTTGCTCGGGTTGTATTCGCAGTGCACAAAAGTAGAGGGGGTAAAGCGTCCCTGAGGGGTGAGGCTAGCCCGCTTCTTATCCATTTCTTATCCTCTTATGTGACATCTTCAAGCAAACTATAGAGACTACCTTGGCTATGCTACACTATATCCTCTATTACCGTTCCAAATTTGCTCCATTCCTTCGCGTGCTCGTGAGGAACAAGGGGAGAGACAGCGAGAAAATGTGGGAGAGGAGACGCAGCATACGCGTGCAGACGCACGCGATAAACGAAAATAAATTTCCCTCCGAAATGGAGGATATGTGTCACGTGATTGGTACGATATCACAAAAGCACCGCGCTTTGCTAACCTGACTCAGTACTGTTACCTTGTCAGTATTTTCATTTGTTACTTCTGTGGGACAGTCAATCTGGCCTTGTGTCCGAATACGTAAGGAAAAAAATTTTTAATACGTCGATGACCTATATTTTTGCGTAATTCATTGTAAGTGAGCCTCCGGTAGGCAGGCATATCTCGGTCTCTGTAAGATAGCGTTGTGCACTCATTTTCGTAGCGACGTTTACATGGCGCACTGCACAATAGGAGCGTGTCTGCTGCTACTCCGTTTCTCTATCTATATCTGTTGTCGTTTGGCCAGCTCTCAGGTCCGCAATGCATCAGTTAAACCTCGCTGCGATAAAAAATGTGAAAGACGATGTTGGTTAAGCCCATTAAAGTATAGCCTCGAAATGACATACTTATTTTTGAATCCTGGGAGCAGCAAAAGATTCCTTTCCATACAACATGTTAACCCGCCTCGGGCGTTGATTCATAGTACATGCTGAATTTTGCTTTCCGTCTGATTCCATTTTGGTTTTCACTCACACACTCGTAGTTGTGTTCCCCCAGACCGTTGCCGTTTGAAAGCTGATATCGTTGCCTCTAAACGTCGGCCGTTTATCCCGAGACTTCGCTCTTCGACACCTTCCTAAACGTCATGGCTTTCTCCGAAACACCCTCTATTTCAGCCGCAACACCACGAGGAAATAACAGCCGACGGCGGATTGGTGGAACACAACTACGAGTGTGTAAGCAGGTGTTTTTCAGGAAAACAAAATTTAGTTATTAACTGTGGATCTCTATTTTGAGGCTGTTCCATTGATTTGTCAAACTGTATCTTGTATGATCGCTAAAAATTGTCATTCCGTACTCCCAACCGAATCATTACACCTAATTTCTTCAATCTGAACCCGCATCGCTCTTAATTGCATTTTTGCGCCGAAGGTGTAACCGACTTCTTGCACATCACACTGTGATCTGAGGGAATCAATTGAACGATCCGTGGGGGATCGGTTCACCGAGATTCTACGTCTCGTGGTTATTGTCACTTTTTTCTTTGTTCTCGCGTACTGTAGACATGGCGGAATTTCATATTTCCAGACGTTTTCAAAATGTTTGTATCTCCAGCAAGATTTCGAGATTCACCTCTCAAACATGTGAGATTGCAACTGCTCTGATTTTCTTCAGTGAATCTTCTCTGATAGAAGAAAGCATTTCCTAGCGAAATGAGAATTTCAAGCACGAAATCGGGAGAGAATTCTGTTTATAATGGTGAAGTTGTAGATCCACCGATTGTTATTTGAATGTTGGGCGATCTCGTCGAAATTATCGGGCGATTACGGTGACTCATTCCGCCTCATTGTCGCCTCTTATTTTACGCACAGCAGACTTTTTGTAGGCTGTGTTCACGTTCGAAAACCGTATCCTAGTTTCTATATTTTGGAAAATGCAAGTTTACAAAGTAGTGGATAATGGGGAAGAGTCCCCATGAAGCCCTCGAATGTCGGAGAATAACTGTTTGGGAAAATCTATGGTGTATTTTGTGCACTGCGGACAAAGCGTCAAACCAAACGTCGCAAATGTTTTGAGCTTTAAATTTCTTGGGTGAGTGACATTTGTTTTCTGTTTCCTGCACCTAGACATTTAAAGAATAAGATGGGTCAATGCACATGCTTGGATGTTACAATTTTTCGCAACGAAGAATATTCAAGAATTCGGCCTCTGTCCTCCCGAAGAAAGGAACGTAGAAAAACTTTTACATGACGTGGGAGGGGTGACCCAATGGATTGGCTCGATCACGAAATTTTCGCCCACTCCCTGGCCATTTTCCGTCGTTTTTCCGTACTTAGTCTTCTTAGAGTAACCCCAAGCTTACGTTTCCGCCAAAAAAAGAACGGACATGTTCTTCATCGTGAACACTGCCTTTAAGATATTCTGCATGTCGCGCTGCACGCCTTTCATCACTATGTACATTTGTTATGAAAGGCTTACAGTGTAGCGGTGAAGGTCCCGTAGTACAATTGCACGCACCTGGTAGCGTTCAAAACATGGCTCTTTTCCCTTTCATTTTACATTTAATGCGGGATAAGCGGCGCGTAAGTTGCACGTTTCAGTAATGATTACCGATAAGAAAATCTGAAAAACGATGGGAAAAAAGAGTCATTTCCGCTATCGTGCACCTCCGGATTTATCTGAAAAAAGTCCAAATAACGAACCACAAACCGGTTACGCAAAGCCACAACGGATATTAAATAATTAATACGCTCATTTCTACTTTGAACATCGTATTTTGCTACTTCTACACTAACCATTAAGCATGCATTTTCTATTTTATTTCATCCATAATTTTAAGCCTAATTTTCAGTTCGGTTCTCAACCTTGATCAGCCTGTCTTATTTTGAGCATGTCGTGTAGGAAGCAAAAGTTAGAAAAAGAATAGTGAAAGATGCTTTTATGGTGAGAACTTCTTGTTATTCTAACCCCGCTTGAGTTGAAACGAATCGTGTGGCGAAGCAATAACTCTTATTTCCGATTCAAGCTCAAATCACTACGACAGTTCGAATCTCAGATTTTTGCACTAAATTGACTCTCAATTTGTCGGATAAGCTTTGCGAAGGAGGGCTCAGCCTTTCTCACTGTTCCTCCTTCTCGTCCTTATCATCAAGAACAGGCATTATCCATTCATCTTCAATGCCATAGTTATATATTCCTGTTGGAGCTTGACAAGGCTAACACTGCTAAAAGCATTGTTTACGATGAATTTTGATTCCGAGTTACCAAAGATTATAAAAGGCACAATACCATATACAGACGGCACGGATTGTAATGGTACTTTGCGTTTCTTGCTGTGCGTTGGCGCTAACTCGGTGCGTGCATGTTATGACCTACATATGCGCACCGTATTTGCGCCAACACACAATAAGGAACTCATAGTATCAGTGCGATTCATGCCGACTTTACGCTTTTCAAATCGATTGAAACCCACATATCTAGCCTAAAATAGGCCCACCTTTCTTTTTGAGAGAAAAGGAATAGACCGATGTAGGCAAATGATGCTTCTCAACGTGAACATCTGAAAATATTCTGAAAAACTTCATGAATTTTAAAAATGAAAAATGAAGTACATGGTCACACGAAATTGCGGGGCTAGAACCCTGCTTCTACCATCTTGTCTCGGCTATTCTTCCTACTGCAAAATGAATTTTGTAAAGAATTTATGCCGAAATAGCGTTTTCATAGCAATTTCATAGTATGTCGATCACGAATCAGGCATGAGAGGAGTAAAACCCTTTCCGCCGAGCTAGACATGAAGAGGTAAGCTGTTTGGCGAGACCGATTCTATCGTTTCGACTTACAATTAGCTGCATTCGCTAATGTTTCTTTTGAAATAAGTTTAAGTTCGAAATAAACACGGTTGTTCAGTGTCCGAAGACGTCGCGATGTGCACAGCACCACATCCTCATCTTAGATTCTTGCAACAAATCTGGGAGGCAAGAATTATTTACATTGACAGCTTTCTAAGCGAAAATTCTTACAACTTTCCACAACTGCGTATTCAAAATCGTTCAGAGAGTAGATATATTTTTTTCAAAAGTTTCTGCCTCCCTTTCGAATGAAAAATTGTTGAATAGCTTATCGTCTCAAACACCATTTCAGGGCAATATTAATGCTAATGGGTTGAGAATTCGGCAGAAGATGATGAGGCGTTCCTTCCCGTTATTGGAGAATTATGGACATTCCACCACCTACAGAGCTTAGTGCAAAGTTCACCTCTGCGGCTTAATGGGCAGTGTCGCCTGCTATGTATCTAACAAGGGAAGTGTTTAGAGTGGTAAGCGCATCTGCCAAAACGGATTGTATCGTTAGTATCTCTAGTGGCTCAATAGTAGAACTACGCAGTATCCAGCCCCGAGCTGCAGGTTCCAAGAAGTCACAAGTTCAAAAAGTGGTTTTTTGTGCTTCTTGTACCCTCCAAAAAGAGCATTATTCTTTCGAAAAATTGGAAACGAGCCCCATAAATATGTTCAGCGCCCAAAACTATCCCCCCGAGCGAAACTTGAGTGAAGGCGCATTTCCCGTACTTTGTCCAGACTGACGGCGTTTTGGACTTGTACGGATTTTCGGTTGGGCGTTTATTTTTACCGATCGATTAGAGGGCTCTGGAAACGTTTTAGAAAAATGTTTCAGATTTGACTTGAAAATCCCTCAGAGGGGTTTTTTGGGGCGCTGATTACAAATCTGTAGTTTATTAGTCGATTTTCCAAAGTTTTCGGCTAATTTCGTTCGAAGCTTCTCAACCGGGGAAAATTTCGAGGGAAAAAACGCCACTTTCGAGATTTTCGGAGTAGGTATTGCTCAAATTGTACCTCTGGAGGTTATTTGGAGTGCAGAACACGAATCTGGAGTCCGTTTATCGATTTTTTGCAAACTACGGTAGATTACGGTGGTTATACGGTAGTTTGGTCAACTTCTCAGATTTCACTCAAAAATTGTATACGGGGGTTATTCGGGGTGAAGAATACGAATTTACGTCCTATTGTCAATTTTCAAAATACTAAGATGAGTTTTGTCCCCTAAATGACATGATACCTACCGCAAGCTATAGTATACCTTGTAATTTCGACAAATTTTCTCCAGATTCGTGTTCACCACCCTAGATTACCCCTACATACAAGTATTGGGCAAAATCCGAGAAAATTTTTTGGAACTCGCAAAAAAATGCCTTTTCGCGAGGCTTAAAAAATGCTCATAACTTGTTTGAAACTGCAGCTCGGGGCGGGATACTGCGCATTTCTACTATTGAGCCAGAAAAGATACTAACGATACTGTTCGTTTTCGCAGATGCGTTTACCACTCTAAACACTTCCCTTATAAGTAGACATATTCAGGCATTCGCGACAGGTTGTAACAGATTGCAGTTATCAGCTCAGTGGCGGAACGCTTGCGGTAGTTCATAGTCAACTGCAGCCCTCAATCTCGACGATTGGGAATTTATTTAAGTAGACAACGAGCACCATAAGTCAGCCTCAGGGATCGCCCATGGACGACGATCGAATGATAATCTAAAGATAAACCCTAGCAGGTGCACCACTTGTAGGAAGACAGGGCTAGCCACCGGCTTATCCGTGGCGCATTAAAGGCAGCATACATGCTCGCAAGCATAGTCGAGGTAACAGCATAGACAGGTCCGCACGGCCCGTACTAAGTCGTCAACGACGTTTGAAGCGCTGAAAACTGTCCAGGATGACAATATTTGACAATGTTTGAGCAATCTTTCCTTCCACGCCCGTATTTTCACACCCCTTTGAGTAACAGAATGAGAATCGATACTTGTGATAACGTGTGATAATTGAGAGTGATAGCACTATCAAATGGGAGTGCATGAGAGAAATAGCTTGGTTTACTTGAGTATAACATGTCTGCATACCTATTAACTCTCGTCCACTTTCGAGAATGCCGCTCTACTTTGGCTGACCTCTCAAAATGGAGAATTTTATCAGTGCACAACCATGTTATATTGAGGTAAATCGAGTTTTTTCTCTACTGCACTCCCTTTTTATAGCGCTATCATACTAAATTATCACATGTTTTCTCAAGTATCGATTCTCATTCTGTTACTCGAAGGGGTTTGAAAATACGGGCGTGGAAGGCAAGATTGCTCAAACATTGTCAAATGCTGTCATCCTGGAGGGTTTTCAGCGATTCAAATGTCGTTGACGACATAGTACGGGCCGTGCGGACCTATCTATGCTGTTATCTTGACTATGCTTGCGAGCGTGTATGCTGCCTTTAAAGGCAGTGTTCACGATGATTTTCCTCCCCGAGTTTTTCACATAAAACAATGCTTTGGCCCCCAAGTATTACCAAAATTACGAAGAAACAGCGAGAAACGCATTAAAACGTCGTAAAAAGTGACATTATTTCAAAGCATGGACTAGTTGTCCGATTGGATGAACATGTTCACGGTGGTTGTCACCGGTAAAAAATGGGATCAGTCGAAAATGAAAGAATATTCCATGCAAAATACTTTTAGTTAGGGTTCGAAGAAAAGAACAAAGCAATAGATAGTAGAGAATTGCAAAAGACGGGTCCACAAAAGATTTCGTTGTCACAACAAACACTTTTATTGATACTTAAGAGGCGGGCTGATACTTAAGGATTTCGAGTACTTCTGGTGCGTTTTTCTCAGTTTCAACGTCATTTTAATTCTACCCGGTGGCCACTTAATCAACACAGCGAATAATCTCAAAATTGAAGATTATCGTGAACACTGCCTTTAAATGAAGCGATAGTATAGACCGGCATTTTGCGGCGCTGTCCGGGCTGATCCGCAATGCTTCACTGTCATCCGAAGCACTTCATTGTTAGTGTCGGTGAAAAACTATAGGTCGTCGGCCTCGTCCGGTTTTCGAAATTCGCTGAGTCTGAGAAATCTGTGGCTCATCTTCGTCTGTAAATTATAAGTCAGTACCGTCTGCGTAGCCCATTTGAGTAGGAACAAGCAAGCGGCTGGTCTACAGGGCAGCGGGGCATACAGAATGAACTCAGGCTAAGTTCGGCCACAAGGTACTGGACAGTCCGACTCGTTCTCTCAATCTGCGGGTCCGCTCCTGTTGCTGTCCATGCCACTGCTGTTGCTGTCCAGACGGACCGGAGGAGTACGGACAGCAACAGCGTGGAGATTGGGAGAACGACCCGAACTGTCAGGAGGCTCCAATTTCTGTTCGGTGCGGCTCGGGGCCGATAACGGTCTGAGGTGTGTTGAAAAATCTCGGCTCATTTTTAGCTCATGTGGAAGATTATCCGTTACTGATCCTTTAACTTGATCAGATTACTGAAATTACTGTCTTTAGATGATCACCGAGTCGATCCTATAGCACCATAAGCGTCAGTTTTCATCCGTGACCCTCTGCGAGTGTCTGAGTTCTGTAAAAATAATTCAAACATTTGTCATGAAGAATTCTGCATCTTCTCGTTTTTTCGGGCAATGTATCGAGTTTTTTTTTTGGAAATTCCAATAAAATATTTGCCTTTATTCCGTACTTGATTTGTTCTACCTCTCAATAACGTTTCCATCATTAATGATCCATTCACGATTCTTTGATCAAGCGCTCTTAGTATATGAACTTCAGACTTCGGCCGAATTTAGTCGACACTGGAGACAGACATTTTACGCCAACTATTGATTCAGTGGAGAAAGCGAACATTTCATTTTTTTTTTCCAAACTTATCAAATGAATAAATAGTTTCAATAATGAGGTTCAAGATTTCCAAATGAAATCTGTTTTTTTTCAACACTCTTTCTTCAAAGGTCTTGAATGAGTGATATGTCGATCATTGTCTTCGTGAAATACATGAAGAAAGTGTGAGTACATCTTTCTGAAAAACCTTAGAGTGGATGATTATTTAGGTTTCCAGGTCCAATTGTTCTTCTCGACTGAATGAATACGCTCAAGGGACTGTTACTAATTCAATCTGATGGCGTATTTGATTGGTCGTATGGGTAATTATTCGATTTTAAAACATTACTGGAGTTTTCGAGTTGTTCTCGAACAATACGGCTCGATCGAGAAGTTAGTTTTTGATAAATAATTCCAGCATGACCGCTCCACATTTTAGCCATCCTAAAGAAGCGAATATTTCCAATTATCAAATAAGTGGCGGTTATTTGAAAAATCGATCATTTCAAACTCTCAAGTGAAACGAAAATCGCCCAATTCGGATGTCGGATATGGCCAAGTTCCCAAAACCGATTGATTAGATGAAGCGGAAACACTCCCGGTATTTTTTCATATATCGGATGCACATTATCTAAAAATAGTATTTTTGAATCTGTCCGAGTTTCGGATATCTCTTCGGATAACTATGCTAACAAACAGGTAATTGCTTATCACGCAGGAATTACCAAAATAGAATCTGTCTATGATTTTTTCCATTTTTTCTATAGTTTTTCATTTTTTTTTCATCCTGCCTATTATTGCATACGATAAAGACTTTAGGTGTATTGGTGAAATGTGTGTTGTGGAAACTTACGGTTTTTCAACGTATTTCCTTCGAAATTCAGATAAAAATGACGAGTTTGTCGTCGAATATGGCGCGGCGTCCGAAACCTACAGTATGCTTAGTAGAAATGCACAACCTCACGACCGCCTTTTTCCGTTGCCCTGGACTCTAACAACGGCATGAATCGCGACGAGACTTCGCGTTCACTGTTGGAGGTTGCCGCAAACTCGGTGCACCTACATATGTTATAGCATATGACACCGAGTTTGCGCCAACCTTCAACAGTGGACGCAAAGTCTCTTCACGATCCATGCCGACGTTATGCTTACATAAAGTCCCCTGTATGGAAATAGTGACTTTGCGGACTGGAACAACCACGATACGGCTATCATCCGACCCAGCGTCTCCACCCTGCGGCAGGCTCTTCAGTCATAGCTGTGACGCGACCGTCCGCGTGGTGACTTGGAGTCTGCATAGCGGCCATTCCTCACTCAGAAGACTGGACAGATGCTATGATTGGCGATTATGAAATGCCCTGGATTCTAGGGAGGATTCGAAGTTCTAAATCTTATATCATTTATGAAGTAGGGTGTGGTGAGCGTGTTTTGGTTCGCCCAGTTTTTTGTATTATGCGACCATTATACGTTTTCATCAGATAGAAGATAGACTTTGTTCAACTTTAATCTTTATTACGCCTTTTGTTGTTAACACAATCCTTCGATTTTTGATTAATTGCATTTTGGGATTTTCTGAATTTGCGTTTTTTTATGTTGATTCGAATTTCGGGTCGGTCCTGATCTCTGAATTTTAATGGAACTAGGTTTCGAATAGGAAACCAATCGGATTATCCTTTCGTCTCTTCCTAAATGATTCGGTCGAATGGAATCTATAAACCATTGTTTTTTTTTGCTTGTTGAACATGTTTATCTTGATTATTAAATGTAATTCTGAGACTTATATCTGTTTTTTGGTCCAAGTTGGACCATTTCCTTTGAGTTTATGAGAAAAAAGTTTGTTTGTGAACAATTTTCTGAGTGCAACTGTAGTTTCCTAGAGTAGGCCGAACCTGCACAATGTTCACTCAGCCTTCCTTCTTCTCCTCCTCCTCCTCCTACTCCTCCTCATTATCGTCATCATCATCACGGACCTTTTTCATTCATTCAGCACACGCACATGCGATCGAGTAAATAAATAACGTTGGTTTTGCATGAACGCATGCTTTTATGCTACATCCGACAGCTTCTCATGTTGAGTGCCTCGAAAATCGTGTCTGTTTACCCGCGCTGAGTTACCAGTTAATGTTCTTGTGTATGTGTTTATGTGTTTAGGTCGTTATTGCTGTCGCTCACCCTATTTCTCGTAATCGCCTCCACTCTTCCGCAACTAATGGCCGCTCAGACGTTTCTTTTATTTTTTTGTTTAGGATGCGACATAATGGCGTAGTGGCAGCGGCTGCCGCGAAAACACTATTTAGACATATATTTATGTATACGAGGTAACGTCAATTCAACACAACAAACCTCGCCCGCCTCGACGAGGTGTTCGCACGCGACAAACTTCCTGCCCATCCCTCGTGGAGCGAAAAAAAAACGAGGTGGAATGAGTGAGCTCGAAGATGGAAGGCAGTGATGATGATTTATTCTGGTGTGTTTTTCACCCTTCCTAATGGGGTCTTACGCACCTTGCCTATTTAGTATTCCACATAGTGGCTAGCCGTATGTGTGTATGTGTGGTCGACCACATTTACCATCCAGGGTCGGGCACACGTCCCTAAAAGCTGAACTAGGGGCTGTTATATCCGAACCGCAATGATTTGGAAAGCCATGTCTTCGTTGCTGCAGGTGTGTGACAGTGCATGAATAACCTGTGCTAGGAATTTTCTAAATGCCCTAGGGGTTTCCTATTGAGAGCGTCTTCATGGCTTAGCGAAAAGGTAGGTAACAGAAAGGTAGGGGAGAAGAGACTAAGGGGTTTCAAATGTAAGGATCCAATCAGGAAATGTTCAGGGTGTTCGTAAAAACTTTTTCAGAATCGAACCAAAATTTTTAACTGGGGGCTGAATACGAATCTAGGTGGCGCTTGTATTTTTGTCTAAGGGATACTGTTGGGGGCCGATATGAAAAATGAACTCCCGATTCGTGTTCGGCGTCCCAAATATACCTTGTCCGAAACGAGATGGCAAGCGTAAAGTCCAAAGAAGAAGCGCGCCGCCCTCTGCGTCTATAACATTTTCGCGCAATTACGTAGCATGCCCTACCGTAATCCAAAAACAGGTTTCAGCGAGTTTTTAACTTTCTCACTTCATTTTCTTACATGCTCAACTGCTCTTTTGCGTTCTTTTCCCTCGAAATGCTCGTGATATTCACTCTCGATACATATTTTCTTCTTGAAGTGGCAGAGAAAGTTTTTCATTATATGGATAACAGCTCGAAGGTTACGAATTCTCCTGTTTTTAGATTACGGTAGGGCATGCTACGTAATTGCGTACGCGACGTCCGAAAATACGAAAATGGCAGAGACGCAGAGGGCGGTGCGCTGATTCTCTGTACTCTACGCTTGCCATCTCTTTTGGGACAGGGTATACCACCTAAAGGGAAATTTGGAACCAGATCAGAGACTTCGACCGATGCAACTACCGTATACCCACCGTCACATACCGTAATCCATAAAACATCGATGAGACCACAGCTTTGTGTTCACACGTAATTATAGGAGTCCACATCGCGCACCCACGGCTGTTTTGCCCCTGGAACCTGGTGCCGGCACTGCTCACCCACGTCATGAACTCAATTTTTTCCATTGTAGCCGGAAGATCCGCTTTAAAAGAAACTTGTATTGCTGGTGAGAAGACATGGGGCACCTAAACTTATTTTGTAAGCGTTCAATTGACCGTGGGGCGCGCGGTCAGTTGCGCAGATTAGCCGTAGGGCGCGCGGACTCTGAAGTGCTTAGCAATCCAAATTATTTTCTATGGGGAAGTTTTGGGGCGATTTCACCGTAACATTCTTGAAAGCGCGAAAGGTCGTATTTGATTAGCAAAGTTTCCCCTTGTGAGAAGCTTCGGACCAAATCAGCCGAAATCTCTGAAAAATTCGACAAGTTTATCTCAGATTTGTAATCAGCGCTCGAAACAAGTCTTACAGAGAGCTTTGAGCCAGATCCGGAAAATATACCTGAACACCGTATTTTTTTCTTTTCACAAAGCTATGAAAATGCGCCGCGTTTAGTACATATTTAATGTGAATAGGTTCGATATTTAAAGACATCGTAAGCGCACAAAGCCTCGTAATATTTGTTTCATCTTGTTGAGCAAGTAAGCCCTTGAGGTGAAGGATAATAGCGAACAAGCCTCACAGAACCCTCAGCTTTCAGAGAAAATCTCGCTTGAAATCTTCGGAACCATTCCTTGCCGGCCCCCTTAGTCGATTCCGGCAAGTTTTTTTCTAAACGTCGAAGGTGGTTTTGGTTTTTAACTTTTCAGGCACGTGGATTTCTTTTGCCTCTCCCCTACCGGAAGTTACTTTGAAAAAAAGCTTCAAATGTGCAAGTATAGATATAGGAATTTTCCGAGGGAACAGTTTCTATAACTGGACCGTAAACGCCTGACATGGCGCATATGTCCATCGTGCTAGATGACAGATGAGAATTGGTGGCGGGTCTTCATATACAACAATTCTAATTTGAGAGCCATTCGTTTTTGAAGCGCAAAACTCTACCGTTGTGGTCTATCGGGATCATTCACGAAATCGAGCCTGAAAAATGGAAAGTGTTTTTCAATGTGAACGATGTCTTTAATGTGAACTAGAACCCTACAATCTTGCCCTAACTTCTCGCGGTCTTGTCCCGGGAGATGAGATGAACCCAGGACGAAATGTGGAGCCCTTAAAGGCACAGTACACCCTCTGATATGAATTTTGAGATTTTCGTGTAATTGTGCAGAAGACTCTTCCTGTATAACACGTGCCAAATGCGAGATCTCAATTCCTCCAAATAAGCGAGACATAAGTGACCCCCACGGACCCTACCCCCTCCAGCCACCACCACAGGCCCGGCCCCCTTCCTGACTTTCGATCTAAATAGCGGCTCAATGGATGGATGATTTTCAACCGTGTCGTCGTTCTTCACTCCCTTTCCGGTCTATCTCCTCATCCTGTTCTGCTCTCTGGCCGCGACTGCGAATCAAGAGAAATACAGGCCTGAGACTACTCTTCCACCAAACATTTGTCCTCGAAATACTGGCATTTTCAAGGAGCCATACCTCCGTTTGTAAGGGGACTAGAACGATTTCAGAAAGATCGTTGTGGTCAGAGTGTAACCCTCACCAAGATAAGGATAAAGTCTAAAAAATAGTTTTCTCTGTTCTCTGTGTGTCCTGTGCCTTTAAATCTCATTAAATACAGACCTTTTAACATCAGAAAGTTTGTCAGATTCTCGTCTCTTTTCTCATTACCTTACTTTACTTGTTTAACGCTGCTCATGATCAAAAATATGTGTCTATTTGAGAAAACGTTACAGCCAATTACTTCCCCCACTCTAAGCTTTTTTTAGCCTAGATTAGATTTTTGATCTGTGTACATACATTGAAACTATGTTATCACTGCCCCTCCCCCTCCAATTTCTCTGATATCTATCCCTTTCTTCTTTTCAACCGACAGTAAAATCCTCTTCTATTTCATTTTGAATGAACTCCTGACCAGCTCTCCAATGTGCTTGTGTAACTGCACAAAACGCTACTTATCCTGCGGCGCAGCAGAACCTTCCCCAATTGATGCCATTTTGGATGCATGTTTGTCGAAGGGAGCCAAGATCACGGCATCTGTGGTTCTCAAAAAGTGGGAAAACAGTTGGTTTCGGTTTCTCAAAAGGGAGTGCCTAAAAGTGTCCCGAGTTGAAGGGGTGCGTATTCAAAGTGGCCATTTCGGTACGTGTGCACGCCCAGTACCCAACCCTCACCCTCTACGTTGAAAACTTGTTTTTGTTGTTTTCCGCGCCTCGACGACCATGAGTATTTAGGGATAGCGTTGCAGATTTCCCAGCAGCTCAATTACTATTAGGCTGTTGCCAACTAAATGACGCATTTTTAACGAGGAAAACAACGAATTATAATGGATACATATTATAGCCATACAGCCCACAGCCAGAATTCTTCATTGAAGCCTCCCTTCTCCAGTGTTTTTTTGGTCCCGCTTTACTTGAATTATTCAGAATCCAGTGAGAAACTCCGACGTGAAATACTGTGATTTGCATGCTTTTCCTTGCAGATGTTCCAAGTTCATTTGGGGACTTCTGCGATCAAAAGGGATATGAAACTGAATCAAATTCTTATTTCAATCTTTTCGTTTGCATACAGTTTTCCATTCTTGACCACGGAACACAAGTTTTGGGACTACATTTGGAAAATCTGTGCCACCATTCTGTTGTCGATCCGTGTTGGCTATTTAACCGCTTTATCAGTGCCTTATGGCAGTGATTAATTATGAGTGTACTTATGATAGAAAACCAGAGCGACTTTCTGCAATCCAGCAAAAGCGTGGCAATACGTCTGAAAACACAGTTCATCCTCAGGGATGTATTGTGAGATCATCATGCAATTATGTGCATTAGGCCGTACCCTTTCAAATGCGCGAAAAGAATGAGCAAGACATTTTGTCACGCCCCCGAAAGGAAACCACATTGCCTGTTCACTTGAACGGGTTCTCGAGTTCAATAAGGGCCAAGCGAGGTGCAGACTTCGATCGAGGTTTTGTATTTTTCTCAGACTATTTTGCATAATCTGGTTTTCCATTTTCCTTTCTTGTATCTGGGGAGAAAAGCGAATTTGGGGCAATTTGTCCACTAAATATCGACTGTTGAAATTTTCAAAATTTGAAGAGGCCATAAATTTGTTTGCAGAACGTTTTAAGAGATTGTAAGATAAGGGCGAAGAGTGTCTTCTGTGTAAAGTAGGCCATTGATTGCGAATGGAATAACACTCGAATATTCGGCTAGTTTTGAAAACCAAAATATTCGGTTTTTGACTGATCAGCTCATTTGGAGAAGAAATGCAGTCGATTCTATGAATATGCTATTCAATCGAATTATCGGAGTATCCAGTCGAAATATTCAATTTATTTTCAATGTTCTGCTTTCAACGAGATATTTGAGTACTAAGCTTCCAGAAAGTTGTTGAACTGTATCATTCAAAACATCGGTCTGGATCGCGTGCGGGGCAATGGCAAGAGGCGCCATTGACACGCACACGGTCGAGTGATCGATCCTCGTCCAAGGTCAACTAAGCCTTCCATCACTTCAGAGTCAGTGAATTCCCTGTCTAGGAGGGTAAGAACACTGACTTGAGCTTCGGCTGGCTCATGCTAGTCAGTTTTTGAGCCCAATACCCATTCAAAAGCCTTTCTCATTCTAAATGGAAGTCGAATATGTCGCGCATCCCCGAAGGTTTTGATATACAGTACCGTGCAGAAGTCTATTCGCGTGGCATTTCGGCGAATAATGTTTTTATACATATCTTGGCTTGCCCTTACCGAAACTTGATGAAACTTTAGTATGTTATGGGCATCACAACCCTTGCTTTACACATAAACAAAATTGGCTTTGGAGCGTGCAGTTTTCAGATATCGAAGTCATTTATCGTTTTGTGGTATTATCTCAAATAAGGACTATTCCCTCAAAAGATGGCTATTACAAATCCAAAGCCGTAGCAGTTATTCGCCATTCGAAGGTTTCCGGAACCGTTGTATAGCTTTAGGAGAAAATAGTCTCTATCAAAATTTTTCTGAAGACCGAAAATTGAACAGGTTGGGGTTAATTTTTCAAAATTCACCCCTATTAAATTATTCACCCCAGAACCATTACAAGATATGCGCTTTATAAGCTTCGACAAAGTACAACCGGTACATAAATTTCGTTCTTTTTCGGTAACATCAAAGAGTGATTCTTAATATGTAGGTGCAGTAAAGCATGATTTTCTTTCGAATTTGTTTCTAAAAAAATTTCGATGGAGATTAATTTTTCACAGGGTTATACAACGGTCCCGAAGATCTTCGAATGACGAATAACTGCTACGGGTTTGGATTGGTAATAGCCATGTTTTGAAGGAATAGTCCTACATAGAAATAATACCACAAAATGATAAACAAATTCCATATTTAAAAAACTGCACGCTCAAAAACCGATTTTGTGTATGTGTTAAGCAAGAGTTAGGATGCCCCATAAAATACTAGAGTTCCATCAAGTTTCGCTAAGGGCAAGCTAAGATATGTATAAAAACATTCGCGAAAATGCCACGCGAATAGACTTTTGCACGGTACTGTACGTGGAAAATTCATACTTATCCTCATTGGTCTGGATCAAATACCATGTGTTTACTGTTTTGATAATGCAGCGTACTATATTATTATATTAATGACTGTTGCCAAACAATAGCATCAATGAGATCATTTTTATTCTATAATATTATTATATTCCCGTATAATGAGGCTATCACTCAAGCGATGATCTCCGTCTAGTTGAGAAAAGATTCGCTCATTATTCATCCAAAGAAAAATCTGAGAAAGATTTATTTCCAATCTATTAACGTGTTTGAGCTCTTTAGAATAGCTCTAAACGATAACTTAGAAAATAAATTTTTGTGGAGGACTTGGCTGGTGCTTCATCTACGTAGTACATAGTTATTAAGTCCGACTCAAATCAGTCGGGGCTTTTTGTATCCTCTCGATGTTTTTTGTAGCCAGAACAAGATGATAAAGAACTTATTCGGTGCTGACGTACGAAACATTTTGGCCTGTTCGCCTTGTCGGAGCCGGTTAAAGGCAGCAGTCGCGATCCAATATGCTTCTCTTCTTTTCCTCTCTAAAACCTTCTCCGGGTTTCGAATAGTAGGACCCTATAAGAAAAATCGCGAAAAAACCGCTGTTTTGGGCCGAATTTGAAACCTGAACTTTCTTGTCTTTTGATGGTGGACGAGCCCACTCCACATCATCGGCATCGATGATCTTCAATACAAAGAACATCAGCTAGCTTGAAATTGAATTTCAATCAAAGAACAATAGCCTTCAGACTGGTCTGCTCAAATATTTCTGTCTTCATCAAGTCTAAAATTTGACTGAAGTGCTTGCTTTCATTGTTCATCTGTTTTTGTAAGGCAAATTTGCAATTATTTCTTCCTCTGAATGTCGATGATTTTTTTACTGCTCGGCATGAGACTGCGATCTCTTTGAGCAGCGCTGTGCATGTGTGCACAAACTGGTGCCTTTAGGCCCTGGATACCCTAATTCCAACGCGTTTTTCACCGCGCTACCTTAATAGTTTTCAGATGTTTTCAATCTAAGCTGATTTTTGTAGTTTTTTCGATTACGTTTCTCATCGTGACCACAGCCTTTAAGGTAGGGGGAGGGTAGCAACGAGACACCTTTCGGAGTGTCTTTTTAAAGGCAGGGTTCGCCATAAAATCGGTAGTTGTGCTATCCCCATGAAAAGGTAGGTCTAGGCATCACAAAAGTGAAAATAAGTAAAAAACTGAATAAAAAACGCTCAGGAACAAGTGATTGCTTGGTGTCCTCCCGCCTCCAGCTATCGGGATTTCTTCTATTAAAGCCTGCTTTGTTAACTTTAATTTTGTTTCTAAAGTAACTTTTGAGCTTTTCTGTAGACTCCTGACTACTTTAACAGCAAAATAAAAGGCGGATAAACACGCATTAACGAAACTATCGTTAATTAGGGGGCCGGCCGACACCATCAATTAGCCGTTATACCTTGTTTTTGTGCGTTTTTCCCGCGGAATTCCGGGTTTTTTAACTTATTTTCACTTTTGTGATGACCAAATCTACATTCTCATGAAGAGAGCCCAAAAATCGTTTTTTTTTTTCGCGAACCCTGCCTTCAAGGAGAGCAGAGTACTAAAGAGAAGATATAATCACTAGTCCATAGCCCAACCAGAAAACAAAGCACATTCGTCATTTGCTCATTGATCTTTGCAGGCCTTAATATCAGTCTGCAGGGTGGTTCAGATGAATATTGTTGACAAAACATCCAAAGATGCTCTCTCAGCAAACTGATCTGTGATCAGATTTTGAACGTACGTTGTTTTTTGAATGGGCTGTGAACTGATTACCAGTGATTTGCAAGGCTGTTCCTTATTCTGCTATCCAAAAACCACTCAGGAGATTGTCTCATTGTTACCCCTGACCATCTCCGGCTCCAACGAAGGAATCGTCGGCTCCGAAAAAAGCCCCTTTACTTTTGGTTTACAAAAAATGCCTCCAATATTTTCTTCCTTTCAGAATTTCTAAAATGCTCTATTTTTTTACATTGTAATCTTAGGTGAGTGGACAAGTAATTCGAATATTGCGTTGTGTTATGTTTCTACTTCCCTTTCGCATTTCGAATGTTTTCAAGACCTTCTTTTTGTTTCTGTCTTTTGGACCGGAAACGAAAGAAGTAGAATTATTCGGCCAAAGGCGATGCCTTCGGCAGGTCTGTGTTCCGCCAACACCCACTTTAGTCTGAGGAATTGGATGTCGGGGAAGATTAGGGTCAAATTTCATTACTTGATCTTTTTTATTTTGCATTCTTGTTCCTGCATATTCAGTAATCAGCTGCGAGAGATCTTTTTTGACGTTTTTCATCTTCTTTTTAGTCTTCTTCTGTTTCCGAAATTTTGATTTCCAATGCTTCTTAGTCACCACCGCTTCATTTCCGGTAATCGCGTGCAAAATTTTCTCACCACTTGAGCTTCAACTCAGTGCATAACTAAATCATTCCCATTTCAAGCGCCTCGATTAATTGATCTCGAAACCTGCTACAGTCGACATGAATCGTACTGATAGTTTGCAATCCTTGTCATGTGTTGGCGCAAATCCGGTTCACGTATGCTATAACATAGAGTTCTCGCAATAATTTTAGTTTGATGAGTGGACGGGGCTGCAACGTTGGATCACCCCGCGCCAGGGTCAGGTGGTCCGTTGTCCACGACCTTGACGAAGCTACTGTGCTTATCTGGGCCAAATTCCGGTCCGCAATTGCGTCTTGACACGCTTTGCAGCCGCACGCGCTCTGTGCAGTCGGGTTTCCGGCGCAAAAGCCGACTCGATGTAGCTTTTTTATACAACTTTCTCCAATTTTTCTTAGTTTCCAGTTTCCTAAACCCATCTAGAGTCAGCAGATCGGCGGCTGCGACGCTGGAAGCTCTTCTGACTCGGGAGTGTGCGGGCGCGATGCGTGTCGGGACGCAATTGCGCACCGGAATTCGGCCCAGATAAGCACAGTACGTCCCTCCTCCTTGGAGATGAAAATTTTTTAAAAGTGTTTGAAACTTTTACTTCCCCCTCAGGTTCTGAAAAATTTTTAGCAGTTTTGTGGTCAAAAATTTTGAGAAAAGTATATTTCAACATGAATTTTGAAAAATTATTGCTGCACTTCCCATCCAACTGATTAGCCTCGGGAGCGTAGTTTTGACTTGCCCTTGAGCAATTATTCAGAAAGAAGCAATTAAAATTGTGACACAGATCGCCTCATAATCTCATGATGGCATAACGATGAAGAAAAATGTGGGCAACCCAGAGCAGAAATCAAAAAAAGCTGGTTACTTGTTCCTGGCTTGCGTTAAGTTTTGTCCTAGTCGTGATCGTGCAGAAAGCTAACAAAAAGTCAGGAATGATTTGAAAATGACGCAATAGGCGAGCTTGAGCTGATAGGAAGATTTGGTATTGGAGGAAATTACGGTGAGAATGTGGATAGAACGTTTCCTAATTTCAAATGGATTCCAACCTCGGTGTGGTCAAAATTCTGGCGTATGCCAATCAGTAATCGGGGACGTTTTGGACTCTCGACAACAGCTCACTAATCACAAGGCTTCACGACACCTCGATGCAAACCTAGTTGGAGGGGATCACTCGGCATACGAGGAAGAATGACTGATGTCACTGTCAAATAGCAAATACCCGCAGAAGTCATTATTTTCACATATAGGGTACCTCCAACCAGGTTTGCATCGAGACCTCTGGGCGGGTGAAACACTTTCGTGGGTGCGTGATCAAAAAGTTCGTGGTCAAAAAAGTTCGGTTCCCACCTAGTATTGTTCAAACAGAAGGGGTGCGAACGCTGGGGGTGGGGGTGTCACCGGCGAAGGTTGCGCACTACATTGCCCGCAAAATCACCGCCAATGGCAGGTGCGGTTTGTCCACACTGAGGAGTTTCCAACCGACATCGTGGTAGTTAGTAGAAGATAGGTCAAGAATTAGAATTCTACTTTTAAGATTTCAGGATTGTTTTTTTGAAAGAAAAATTAGCGTGGTCCAATTTCGGCCGAACGCGCGGTTTTGGACAACGCTAAAACGTGTTTTAAGCGTTTCTCTTCGTGATTTTAAGGTGGTAGGAGGGTATCATTTTGGTCTTGTGAAGCTAATAATTGAATAATCTAGGTGAAACTTTACTTGGATGATTTGGACCTTAATAGAATACTACATGTATACATGACGGATTTATGTACGTAGGCATTCGAAGCTGGCTCTTGAATGAATCAAATTTTCGATAACCTCATTTTAGAGTCATGGTCGTAATGTGTCCGAACCGCGAAAAAGGCGGGATAGAGCGAAGGTTGTGATTGGAAGATACACCGGCTACCTCCAATCAGAACCCTTCAGCTTCTTCCCGCCTATTCGAGATTTGGACACACCACGACCAGCACCCTCCATTTGTAGAGCATTTTCAATGAATTACTGAGAACCCACTCCAAGGAGTTCCCGATGAATAAATTTACTCAATATGGTCTTTCCGAAACCTCCGAGTGACTGAATTTTTTCGAACAAAGCCAATCGAAATTTCTAATGAATGGATGAACTTGGGAACCTCTTTCCTATTCGCCCCGAACGGATATGTGATTATTTGAGTGAATATCGAATGCTTTCGAAATCTCTTGGTAGCTCAATGTTGAATCGATATACAAAAAGTTAAACATGCATTTCAATTTCGCAAAATCAGAAATTTCAAATTCTCGAAATAAGCGGATATTTGTAAAAACTAAATGCAATCTCAAGTTCCCGAGTGGACGGAAAAATCGACTTGTTCAAATATCATCCGACTCATGTTTAATGCTCTCCTCATCAGAGTGAAGTTCCGGTTTGCAGATGCGAAAAGCCGCTGTTGTGACACACCGGCCGCGCAGAGTTATGTTGGGATCGCGGGTATTCGTGCTAGGACCACGAGGTCCCGGCAAGATTATCCCCTAGCTGCATGCTGGAGCAGCGCCTGTATGTAATTGTGGACTGGGACTTTGCTCCCATAAGGACGATACATATTGTTCCTCATAGGTGCGTATGTGAATAGTTGAGTCTAGAGAGAAATGCGGGCTGTATCCTGAATGCTGACCATGCCATCGTTGGAATGTTTGTTTTCGGAGCTTCGAAAGTGGCTTGAATAAACTTCAGCGTTCGAAGGATACGCTCACAGACTTTTCTTAGCGTATATGTACACTGTGGCTCACTGCCCTAATGTCTCTAATTGAAGTCTTCAATACAAAAGAATCTAATTTATAGATACATTCTTCAATGTATGGGTCTTTGGAAGGACAGATCATTTGAGAAAGTTCACCCTTTAGGCTAACATTCCTATATTAAGATTTCTGAAGGTCACCTTTACAAAGTTGTGTAGCAGGGACCTTATTTTCTCACGTAACAAAAATACTTTGTTCTTAGCGGATTTAAATGTAATCTGCTGTCCTCACAGGAGCCAGTCGGACAACATCCTTTGTCGAATAAATTGTGTTTCGTTGTTTACGCGCTATGGAAGTTTCCCTGGTACTTCGTTTGACTTCAATGAACTTGTGCATTCGTGTCTGGCTGGGCAGTCACGAATGCGAGAATTAAAGGCAGTGTTAACGATGAAAAAAATTTTCGAAATTCCACTGGGATTGGAATGTGGAGGCACACTCTGTAACGTTAACGTCGAAAGAACGCATGAAAACGAGCCAGGAAGAGCCCCAGAAGAGCCCGAAGTTGCAACTTCGAGCGCATCGAAAACCTCAAAAGCGCATCACACGCCCACCGACGTGAACAAATAAATGCTCGAGATCGTGAGATGAGCGACGATTTTCAACCATTAGCCCCGTTCTTCCCTTCATTCTCTGCTTCTCTCCTTACTCAGGTCAGCTGGCATAGATCGGCTGCAAAAGACGGAAGTTACAAGTCTCGGACAACTCGTCCACCATGTTTCCATAGTTCAATCTTTGAGGGACCATACCTGCGTTCACAGAAGGTCTAGTATGATTTCAGAGACACCATTGAAATCAGCATGGGGCCGTCTTCAAGATAGGCAGAAAAACAGAAAAACGATTTTCATCGTGAACACTGCCTTTAAGCTTCCGGGTCAGCTCCATCAATTTTTTTTCTCCAGCGTGTACGACTTTTTAATCTCAGTTTCTTCTAAAGATAGGCTGGCCTTTGATGCTCATCCACTAAATTGCTCATTTACGATGCACTTTCATGGTATGGTCACATTTTGCATCAAGAACAGACGTTCATTGGCTTCCCGATGGCTTTTTCGGATAAGGATATCAGGACGTCTCCGGACGCTACAGATTGGTAGCATTGCCTGAATTGTAGAGTTTTCATCTGAAAGATTACTATCAAGAGAAGTATGTATGCTTGGTGATCGTGACCGTTTCGAAAAAAAAACTCATTTCTAGAACAAAATTTTGACGTACAGCTGACGGCAACGGGAACAGGCGGTTGTGCGATTGCGTATTCTCACTAAGCGTACTGTAGCCTGCAAAAGTCGCGCCGTATTAGACATCAGCTTAGTGTTTTTTTATTGGAAACAAATCATCGGGAACGTTAAAAAACGGTGAATTTCCTCTCAATAAACACACGCACATTTTCAAAACACCTGAGGAGTTTATCCGCTATGTGGGGTAATGATAAAAGGTTAGGCACACACTGATCAATATCCACCGTTCAACGGCACAAACCACAATGATTTATTTAAAACACAAAATTTAACAATGAATCTAGAAAAAATATCACTGGAGATCAACGGGATGATAGTGAAGGGGTTGACCCAGACGATCGACGGGTACGGAGAAACGAGGACCAGCAGTGAATGGATTTGACTACCCAGACGGTGGACTCGGCCTACTGAGTTCCACCCTAGCCACTCAGCGAATAACTGGCGCCGGAGCCCTCAAGAATTCCACTAGGATTGCCACGAATGCACTCAAAGACCCCACAGAAGAATTGGCCACTAAGGCCCACGGAGAAGAGAACACTAAGAAATGGCCACACAGGCCAGATGGAATGTTCCGGTAGGAATCCCTACGCCACCCAGGCTAACAAGACCCCACTCAACACAGAAAGGAAGAAAATAGCCTCGAAGGCTATGGCAGGAACGGCTCTTCTTAAAGGCAGTGTTCACGATGATTTTCGTTCCCGAGTTTTCCACTCAAAACAAAGCGTTGGCCACCGAGTGTTACAGATATTACGAAGAAATGGCGAGATACGCACTAAAACGTCATATTCCAGTGACATTAATCTCTGGCCTGGACTAGTTTCCCAGTTGTATAAGCATGTTCACGGTGGTTGTCACCGGTGAAAAATGGGATCAGTCGAAAATGGAAGAATAATATAGTAAAAATAGTACTAGTTAGGGTCCGAAAAAAAGAACGGAACAACAGAAAGCAAATATTTGTAAAGGACGGACCCACAAATGATTTCATTGCCACAACGAACAGTTCCTGTGAGAGTAAAGAGGTGGGGTGAGAGTAAAGGATTTCGTGACCTTCTGGTGCGTTTTTCTCAATTCCGTCGTCATTTATGTTCTACCCGGGGGCCAAACAATCGATTTAGCTCTTAATATCAAAATCGAAGATTATCGTGAACACTGCCTTTAAATACGGCTCTGGCCGCCACGCAACCGCGCCGCGCTCTCCCCGCCGCGCCGATTATTGTAGGTCATAGCGCCCCTACACCGCTCTTCGCTTCAGCGGCGTTCGATCAAACACCGGCGATCTCCCCTCCACTCTCTCCGACAGCTATTTCTGTGTGCATCCATAGTGAACACTTTAGGTGTACTATGTTTGTGTGCGCAGGTACAACTCACCGTCTTCCAACGTTTTGGATGTTTTTTCTTCAAAAATCAGGAAAAATTTACGAATCTGCCGACGATTCTGGCATGACGTCCGTAACCTACAGTATGCTTAGTGGAAATATGTACGCAACCGCACAAACGCTTTCTCCCGTTGCCGTGATCTCTAGATTTCGAGTATGCCCTCCAGAGCTCTCTACTTTTACTCCAAACTAAGCTTTAATTCGTTTTAGGGTTCTTTTTCGAAAGCTGAACGTTGTTTTGTGGATTCTGGATAGATTTGGTCTACCGTAATCAACTGGATGGTTCTAGGAACCTTTAGGAGAAAACTTCCAGAATCTTACCTGGGGCCGGATTCATCAACGAAATTTGGGGTAATTTATACCCCGAGTTTGATTAACTCCACTCCATAACCCAAAATAAACCCAAAATGTTTGTATCGGATACTCCCATATATGCCCCAAAAATTGGGGTTTATTTTTTGATGAATCGCAAAAATTCACCCCGCGGAGTAAATTATACCCTAAAACCACGGTTTTATCGTTGATAAATCTGGCCCCTGGAGTTTTGCTATGGACGTTTTCCACAGAGCTTGGATTCAGCCTGAAGTTCGCTTGCCGATTTTCGACAGATTCCGCTAGGCTACGTGGGTATATGGTACTCTTGTCGAAGTCTAAAATTCGGTTCAAAGCTCTTCTGTGTGTGTCATTCGATGGTGCTAAACACGAATTTGAAGTGGGTTTGTTGATTTTTGGAATACTGAGGTAGACAATGCCACCTGAACAATATTTTAGCCACCGTAACGTACAGTAAAGTGTGTCCAAATGCGAATGTCAGTCGACGAGGAAGGCGTGCGGGTCGCGCAAGACGCTCGATTCATGATTAGGAGCAGGGATGTGCGGAAAAAATATTTTTGGAAACAAAAAACAGAAAACAGAAAATCTAGTTTTACAGAAAACAGAAAAAAATCTTCAAAAATGGGCAGAAAACAGAAAACAGAAAATTTTCAAAAATCAATAAAGCGTGTTCAGCGTACACTAAACGAAATTTTTCAAAACATTGAGCTTTTTTTTATACATTTCTTGAGTGATCTATGCTTCTTTCATTGAATTTTCAAAACCTTGCAGTTGGCCAGAGCGAAAAGTATAGACGCTCAAGAATCGCAGATTATGAGTGCGATGAGGTGACAAATGTTCATAAAATCTTCCTTTTCCCAGGCAATAAAAGCTCGATTATTTATTGGAAGCTCAATACATATGTCTGTACAAGGAGTACGTATTGAAGTCGAAGCGAGCTTTCCGTTCCTGAGTGTACATATTTTGACACTTATTGCGGGATAACTGCTGGTTTGAACACTGTACTACTCCTCAGAGCTGAAAGTCACGCCCATACCACCTGTGCCGTTAGAGTATAAATGAGCTGACGCGTAGTTCGCTCCACCGTTAAGAGCCTCTCGTACCTCTGTGGCAGAATTATCATCTGCCTCATAGGCTCACCATCAATTTCTTGATGCTTCATCTTAACTGAATTCTGTGCCATCTGCGTTGCAGTGAATTAAAACACGTATTTAGAGTTTTGCATGCATGGTACAGTTGGGGCCAACATTACCCCGCTCCATCAAAGCGGGTATGTTGGGAAGCGGGTATTCGTAGAGGCTTGACTCTGAGAGAAATTGCCGCTGCGGCTCCGCGATAGTGCCGCTTTGGCACGTGCAGGCACCGAAGCGGCACTATCGCGGATCCGCGGCGAGCTATATCAGGGACCCGACAGTGCCGCTTTGGCTCCGCGATAACGCCGCAGCGGCTTCGGGAGAGTGTCTGATATGAGATGATTCAAGAATTATAAGACAACTAGAGGGGGTCTAAATGTAAGAACAAAATTTCGCACCTGCGGTCGTTACGTCCTTTGTCTGATAAGGACAGAGGTCACCGCCGCTTTCGCGCACAAGGAAACACGGAATGTATCTCAAACGTGAGTATATTGAACCGGCGGCAATTTCTTTTTACCACACAGGTCAGTGCATCGTACTCCACGCGGGTTCGTTGCTGCATCCTCGCGGAGCCTAACGTTCTAACGCGGAGCTGCTGCGGTACTATTGCCGCGATGTCGAGGCTCAAGGCATGGTAGCAGAGTCGTCTGATCATGGAGCCGCTGCGGCACTATCGCGGAACTATCGCGGCACAGTCGAGGATCGCGGTACTTTGCCGGCACTGACGCGGCACATTTTTTCAGAGGAATGGGTTTCGTGCTTATTTAGTGGATTGCGGGGGCCAGCCGACTTCCCAATGAGTGCCTCCATCTCCCTACATAAATCTGTTCCAAATTGAAGGATCCTGGAGGGTTGGTTGGTTGGTTTGGTTCACCTCGGCGAGGATCGAACCCGACCGTGTACAGGGAACAGCACCGTTTCCTCCCACAACGCCACACATGCCCTAATGGATAGCCACTACAGCGAGATAAAAGTGTCTAACGTGGTACAACTGCAGAGAGCCTGGGTGAAGTACATCCTAACCCTTTCGGCTTAGCTTCGAAAAATCCAAAAAAGAACAGTCCTGCTGCAAATCGCGGTACACGTTTTTTTCTGTTTTCTGTCCAATTTTTGCCTATTTTACAGAAAACAGAAATCAGAAAAAATGGTCAAAAATGGGCAGAAAACAGAAAACAGAAATTTCCGCACACCCCTGATTAGGAGAGAGCTTGCCAAAATTGACCAGAAAACATTTGACGTTTCTCTCAAGCTCAAGGACGAATGACTTGCCTCTTATTTTGTGCACATTCTACATAAATGATTTTGCGTACGCCTTTCAGAATCCTTTTCTGCGTTAAACACGTTTGTGGGGGCTTTACAGAACATTCTAAAACTCTTCGTAAACTACTTACACTTCTTTGCACTTTCGAAATTGAGGCGACCTTTTGCAGCTCTACGGCAATCTTGTAGAAGCTTCTTGACAGCTTTTCGTAAATTTTTCTTTGGCGCGGCTCTGAATCTTACGTCACATATTTTCTTGGTTTCTGTTTATTCTTTTCTTTCCTACACTCTTTCCCTATTCTTACCAGAACTTTTTTTCAAGGGAACGGCGCGCAGCTCATAAAGTCAAATTCTGTTTTTTTTTTCATCAAAAATTGATCCTTTTCCTTGAAATAGCCACTTTCTCCAAGCGAAGTTCCATTGATAGAATTTCCAAAATTTACTGAGAGAGTTTAAGTCGACTGGGTTTTCAGTTTTTTGTGTTGTTTTATGAGTAATTATTTTTGTTATGAAGGGCATCAAGCGCGTGTTCTGATATTTCCATAACTTTCCAGAGTCACTTAGCAGAGTTTTCGATGATATAGCCTCTCAGAGCCATCTGGAACTCTTTAGCGATTCTTTGCACGCTCCACACTCTTCTCCTACTCTTCCAGAACTTTTTTTTTCAAGCCTTTTCTAGATGTTTTTCTCAGCAGATGCTCGAATTTGCAAGAACTTTCACAAGCTTTTCAAGGCATTCCTAGATTGTTTGCGGCTTTTCTACTGAATTCTGGGCCCTGTAGACTCATATTGCTACGTTTTCAATGAATCTCCTCAATTTTTTTGGAACTCCACCCCATCTATGTATGTATGTATGTATGTATGTATGTACATATGTATGTATACAGATGCGATATTCGTTCAATCTATGTGACTATGTTTCGGGCGAATACGCCGTGGCGCAAGTATGTGCAGTTCACCGCAATGTTAAAAGGACATGGTGCAGTTGCGGTCACACACTAAAACTACGGTGGAAGACGCGTAATTTCATTATTGATCGACAGCGCAGTTGATTTTGGCGGGGAGTTAACTATTTTTCTTGTTTACTTCGACATTGCTTTTGTTTCTGACTCTTGTAACATTACAAATAGGGGCTTTACTTGGTGTGCGAGAGGAACTCGCTGTTTTTTTTTCATTTCAAAACAGAATTTTGAAAAAAAAACACTTCGAAGATTGTTCAAACGGCTAATTTCCCTCACGCACTGAGGATAGCCCTTATTCGCAATATTTAAACAGTTAGAAACAAAATAATGTCGAAGCAAACAAGAAAAACCGTAACTTACAGAGAAAATCAGCTGGTTGCGGTACCATTGACAACCAGGCATGCCTCGCCCACTTTCCCTCGCGCTTGCTGCGCTCTCCACTCCACCTCTCGCGCCGGAGATACAAAGAAAAAGACGCTTCTACTGCGCCATCAACTGGCATCTCTATAATGATTGGGGTTTTGATGTATATTCTGGTAAATAGCCACAACCGCTTCGTCTCTGTGGATGCTGACGCTGTTCTACCAAACACTCACTTTTTATAGCACTGCGCAATTTCTTCAACAAAGTTACTAAATCCTTTGCTAACGCTGCTGATTACATTTGCGATAAAGAAAAAGCAAAGTAACATCTCTTAGAAAGGGGATCTTCAAGCAAATGTGATTCGGTGCTTACAGAAACGTTCCAACAAAAATAAAGAGGATTAGGGAAGTGGAGTGGTTGAGTACACGTAAAAGTATCAATATTTCTCAAGAACGATTCCCGTGGCTGAAACTTTTACTCGCGAAATAAGACCGTTTTGTTATTCTTCGCATAAGAACTTTGTGGTTTTAAAATTGACTTCTCTTTCTTCGGTTCTATTTTAGTTCTAAAAAAAGACACTCATTACTTACTATTGAAAAAAGACATGATGTTAGTAAAATCACACTAACGCTATCATTTTGCTGCTCAGAAAGGTAAACCATTAAAAAAACAATGGCTAGTGCAATTACTAACGCATAAATATTCTCAACCAAGTAGAAATCCTTCTTCGAAAAGCCTAGAGCCTTTCCATGTGGACTAACACTACGGTTCGTTTCGGGGACTTGAAAATTGTATACACGGAAATAGTCCTCAAAAAAATAAATTCAATTCCTTGTAGACTCCCCCGCTCCACTCACCTGGTGTTCCTTTTCTTGAAGCGTTTCGGCCACCGTCAAAATGATTTTGCTTGAAGAAACCCATTTAGGTAGAAGTGTGACTTTGAGATTTTTTTCACCATTTTCACAGCTGAATTTTTTAAAATAACGTCCGGTTCACATCTACGACTGTTATAAAACGACTTTCTGGGTTCATTCGGTAATAAGTAAGTAACCAACTTGATAACCTTCTCCTCTACCAACCCATGGAGGAAGCACAGCCTACAACGCCTTCCAGCGGATAAATTTAAGAATGGAAAACTCTAGAGATTCATTCCTGGGTGCCAACTTTAAGGGGGGGGGGGCGCTCGAAATTCATTCACATCAGATCTGATCGCGTTATCAGACTTTGCCTTCCTAGAGATTCTATTTTGAGCCTCAGACATCTGAAAGCTGCATCTGTCACTCCTATTTGGAATGCTGAGCGCCCCTGCCTCCCGAACTATGATCGCTCCCATCCCTACACTGTACAGCCAATGTAAATGATCCCTCTTCGCGGAGACGCAGAGATAGCCAGTTTGCACTTTGACCGGCAGAGAGAGTGCCAGTTCGGCTGGCAGCGCCTTTCTTTTCGTCCTCTGCCTTCATTATACTGACTCGGACACCCGGCGCGCCGGGTTGTCAATGCTCCGAAGACCAAATCAGCTGTGCTGTCGATCGATATTCAGATTAGGCGTCTTACACCGTAGTTTCAGTGTGTGACCGCAACCGCACCATGCCTTTTTAACACTGCGGGAAACTGTATGTAAGGATTTCGCACCAATTGTGGCGAATCGGTGGTTTTCTCCCCCGGGTCCGACACCAGACGTCAGTCCCGGGAGATCCAACCTACAGACTCCCTACCGATAACATAACTGACTGTACTAATTAACCCCAGCAAGCTGTATACTGTAATAAGGGTAATACCCACGATAACACCACATAACCGGTAATTGACACCAGTTGCCACACACATGAACTTCCCTGGACTAATCAATACAGATCCCGACTGTAATATAGATTGCGAAATATATGTCCCTCTTGCATACACAACAGAACACAAGCTAATTTAGATTAGTTTATACTACAAAGAGAATGTGGAGAGAACTTGGAGGAGGAAGAGAAATAAGAACAAAGAGCAAATATTACAAGAGAAGAAACGCACCACTGAAGTATTGCATCACGATCAATAATACAGGTTTAGGCCTAAAACCTGTTCATCGAATATGCTCTTCGTGAGCCAGCCGTACAGCAGGTGGAATAGTAGTGTTCTAAAGGCCAGAGGCCCCGAGACGATGCACAGCACAGGTAGGAATAAAGAGCAGCACAGAGCTGCTGGAAGATGGACCACGCTTGGTCGCGGCAGGGGCGAAGACTGATGATTCAGACCGCGCCGCCCGAACCAGTCCGACGGCGTCTCTACCGTGCGTCGGCATTCGTCGCGGGACCGACCGCGCCCAGGCCTCCTTGAGGAGCGATAGCATCGCGCTTTCGCGACACTCCCGCCCCGAAAAAGAATGTATTTCAAGGAGTCCCATATGGGCATAGGCTAGCGGCGGGGAGAAGCCTGCCTAGCTGTGCGGTCGGTGCTGTCCCCAACCTATTGGGCCTAGTGCCCCTAGATACGGCTGGAACACGAGCGCGGTGGCAATGAACAGCTCCCAGCCGTAAATTGAATTGAAATAGTTTATATATAAAAAAAAGGGGGAAGATTTTTAGAAAGTGGCGCTTTCCTTCTCTGCAATATATGTTCCCAAAGTGAAATGGTAGATCCTCCAAGATCCCTGTAGTATATGCGGTTATTGCCGCAGAATGCAAGTGAGTAAATACCGGAGAGATAAAATTGACTAACTACCGGATTATATGCGAGTATCATGATGAGTAAGTGAGTAATATACCAGTAAAGAATGAGCATACAAAAGAAACGAACATAACACAATAAAAATTACATACAGATATGTACAAGTTGTAGATCACTGCATTATCAAGCAACCATCAACCATCAAATACCAGACGACCATCCACTACACCAGCAACACGCACACTCCACACACCACTGCTAGCACAACCAGGTCTGCAACATATTGCGTCTTTCTGCACTAGACAAGCTCACGGAAACGGCGGAGCGCCCGGCACAGTTCATGGGTTACCTTAAACCTACCTGACCGATTGCTCACTGACCTCAACCCGCTGCAACCGGACTGACCGCTACTCGATCTTACAAGCGAGTCTAGAGTATGTATTAGGCACAAGAAAGACGCCCGACAAACCCAGTAAAAGCTAGCCCACAGAGAACGTGCGATCAAACTTACCTGTAGTATCGGCTCCGGTGCCGGTCGATGCTGACTGGTGATGGATCTTGACAGGACAACGTCGATGGAAAGGCTAGAAGCTGCATGGGCCTATCTGAAGCAACCAGTTACTAAAGACAGAACCCAACAAACAACTAACCTGCGATTGTCTCGACAGTGATCTGTATTAGTGTATGCGCCGACAGCTGGTAGCGAGCTGCGATGTAAAAGCGGCGCACAAAGGGAAATTAGTATGGGCCTTACAAAAAGAAGGAATTTGACGCGCGCGGAGTGAGCAAAAGAGTGGCCCTAATTAGAAAATACAAAAATATACGCGCGCTAAATTGAGCGACTGTATTATTGTGTCAACCTGCCTCCTCACCACAAATCGTCAAGGTTCTCCTCCCCTGAATAATTCGGGGATTCGTCCCAGCGACGATTGGGGCTGCGATCCCGCTCAGCCCTAGGAGGGGGCTGAGGCGGGGCTGGAGCTGAACGCTCCTCGCGCCGGCGCGCGCTCTCGGCAGCCTGCCTACGTGTTTGAGGATAAGGCTCACGAGACGTTGCGCCGCGAGGAGGAAGGCAGTATGTGGAGTCCTGCAGACGTTCGTAGAAGTCTGCAGGGATCATATCCACGTCCTGCGTGGCCCTCGGGTCACGCATACAGAACGCACGATGGTGCCCAAAGACACCACACAAGCTACAGGGGTCGCGGCGGATACACTGGCTATGATGCCATTTGGCACAAATGACACAAATCCCGCGAAATTCCGCCAACTTGGCCCTTTCGCTCAAGCGGTGCACCTCCGTGCAGTCCGATGAGTAGTGCCCGGGGCCAAAGCAGAAGACACAGTGTGTTACCCTCGGTGGAGGAGTCAGTTGACGTCCCACCGGGATAATTCTTCTGTCCTCTGCTCGCGCTGGACCTGCATTACGAGATGGCCTAGCGGGCTGTGCCGCTGGCTCTGCAATAGGCCGTATAGCGACAGGTTCTGGATTACGTGGGCGTGGGTCGGGGGACACCGACACTTCTCGTACTCCAAGCCCCGATCCACCACGGCCACCAGCCCCCGACTGGGGATTGGCCTGCGGTGGAACGGCGCTCGCGACCTTCCGCGGCGGCTGTCCCCGGCTCGCGCCTGTAGTAGCGTCTTCGTGCTTCCTCTTAGATGTAGTAGGCTGTTCCACAGTTCTCCGAGACCCGGTGGCCCGACCACCCTGAGGATTGGGTGTGGACGGATGTCCAGCCTCCCGGGCCACAGCGAAAAGCGGCGCAGGAACTTGCGAGGAAGCCGAAGGCGGTACTGATGCAGTAGTAGGTGGTGGCTGTATTGCGGATTGTTGGGCTGCAGGAGACTGCACGCCGGCCTGGGACCCCTCAGTAGGGCGAGGGATCCTAGAGACGGGACGCAGATACTCGTCTGTAGCCGTCACAAACATAGCGTTAGAGTAGTTGTCGCGCCACCAACGCAACGCCTCCATGTATGTAGTAGGGGTTGCTGCGAATTCGGGGGGCGACGCAGGCGTCGTGCGCGTCCTATAATCCTCATCCTCTGACGTGACTTGGATGCCACGCTGGTACATTACTTGCACCAATTGATGAGACTCAAGGACGCGCTGCATACGCGTTGCGTGCGCCACGACCGCAGACGAAAACTGCAATACTTCGCGAATAAGATCGCCTGAAATATTGAAAAGCCTAAGCGTAGCCCTAAAATAATTAAGCTCCGCGTTCCAATCCATCACTCTAGGCACAATGAGCTCTTGGAGCTGATCTCGTAGAACCGTCACGGACGTGATGCCATGGGTCAGCTCATTAAGAAAAGCCGTGAGCTGAGTGTACCTAAAGTGCATGGGCTGTCTCCTAACAAGGAGGACGGCCAAGTTATGGAACGTGCGGGTGAGGTGCTGGGCTACGAGTTGCACCTCCTGCAATAAAAAGACTGCATTAGCAGCGTCTTGGTAATCGCGGTCCTGGCTTGGTACTTCCTCACGAGGCGGGATTACCAAGGAACGAACGCTCTCACGCAAGGCGTTGTTGCGTGTAATATAATCGAAAACGGACCGTAGCTGGTGAGCTGTTAGCTCTTCCACCGTCCGTGTTTCGATAAGGAGTGTACACTGTCTGTCACTTGTGGCAATGGAATTGCCGTGACAGCTGGATTAGGACCCTTAGGGGTCGTGGCTGATGGAAGAAACTGCAGGCTCTGGCGGTAGGTCATCAGCATGTTGGCGATGCGCGCAGCGCGCTCGTCTCGACGCTGAATGGCCTCCGCCGTCGGCTGACCGCGACGGTCAATCGCGTCCCGGAGGTCCCCGTCCGTGACGGCGGCCTGGATCGGGCGCGACTGGCCGACACCGTCCTCCGACGGTGTCCACAAAACTGAACCGACCGAAGCTGCAGCTGAATTAGGGCGAGGATTCTCTGCGGTGTCCATCGTTTCATCCCGCTGGGGAGCCGCAGAAGGTGCCAACGGGGCTTCGGGGGCATAACAAGCCGGCCCTCTGCCACGGACCCTGCTGTGCTCCCGCGCAGTCTGATTAAGGATTGAACTATCGCGGAGAACACTCGCTGCAATAATTGGAGCCGAGATGGTAGGTAATGGCTGGACGTCGCGGGTTCGAGCGCGATCATGATGATCGCGCTCGGGCCGCGAATGCCCAACCTGGTGCTCCTGTGGCTGAACTGGATTATGGCTGTCGCCATGAACTGAATTAGGCGGGGTAAGGCGCAACGAATCAAACGAAGGAGAAAGTGAAGTACTGACTCCACGCTGACCGCGTGGCATACCTCTCCCTCCTCGAGAGGGTCCTCTCCCTCGATATCCGCGTTGCGTATTACGTCCGCGTTCAACGGGCTTGTCCGTGTTGTCGTTCGCCATCGTTGTTGATGAAGTCGCACAGTAAGAATACCGAAGCACTGAAAATGATGCTTTGATAAGCAAAAACGTGCGAGGCAGGAACTATGGACACGAACAGCGGTAGAAAAGGTAACTGAAATACGGGGTGACAGGAAAAAGGAAGAAAAAAAAAGGGGAAAATGTGAAGATGTAAAAGAGAAAGAGGCAAGAAAAATGAGAACAGAATGGAAAATGAAAAGAGAGAAAAAGAGAGGGTAAGGGAAAAAAGGAAAAAGGGATGGAATGGAAGTAGAAGATAAGAGAGAAGGAAAGGAAGGAATGAGAGGGGAGTGGAATAGAAATAGGGATTAAGAGCGAAGGAAGGGGAAATGAGGGTAAATTGAAGGTCAATGAGGGGAAAAGGATAAAGACAGGGTTTGATGAAATATAATAATAGAGAAGGGTATATGTGAGATAGATTTGAATTTGAGAGATTTTGAAAATATTTTTTTTTGAATAAATATGGGGTAGATTATGGAAGGAATAAAAAATAATTAAGGTCAAAAGAAAGGAGTTTTATATTTTTACTAATGAGAAAAAGGGAAGAAGGAAAGGGGAAGGAAAGGGTATAGGGGAAAATACATAATAAAGGGGGAGCTAGTAGATGTACGGTAGAAGGAGAATTGACGAGAAAAAAAATTGTGTACGGTAGAAGGAGAATTGACGAGAAAAAAAATTGTAATAGAAGGAGAATTTTGAGAAGGAAAAGAGAGAGAAAAATGAGAAAGATTTTGCCCAATTTACAAATGAAAAAGAAAGGGGGGAGAACTAGGAGAGAGAGAATAATATTTTTGGCGTACTAGAATAAAAGGAGATAAACTACAGAAGGAATTGACTAAAAAGAAGAGGGTGAAAAGATGGGGTAAAATTGAGATTTGTATAGGAGGAAGGAGAAACGTACTGTGGAATAAAAATGAACTTTTGTAAAAATTTATGAAAAGGAGAAGGGGAAAAGGATACACAAGATGGCAATTTTGCTGGAAAATACAATTTTTTTGTGAAAAATTGGATGAAGAAGAAAGGAATTACTATAGCGGAAATAGGAGATGGACTTAGAAAGGAGGAAGGGTGGAAAGATTACTACAAAATTTTGGAATATTTAGAAATAAAAAGAGGGAAAATAAGATAGAGGGATAGTGGGCGGGGCCTATTACGGTAAAAGGGGCGGTCCCGATCAATGGGAGGTGACCCAAGGTCGAGTGGGGAGAGAGGCGGATAGAATTTTCTGGAAGTAAAAAAAGGATAAAGAAAGGGAAAAGGGTAATGAGATAGGGATTTAGGACAACGAATGATGGAAGAGTGAAGAATGAGGAAGGTGAAGAAGCAGAAGGGAGAGAAGAATGAGAAAGATTGGGGAGAAAGAAGGGGAGAAATGAAATAATATGAATCTCGCAAAGAAAAGGGTAGAAAGGGGACTGGAATAATGCGAGAATTCAACGCTGAAGTAATACAACATATAATGCAAAGAAACTGAAGTAAGGACCAACATGGAATAAGTGTGATGGTAGAGGAAGTTATTAGAAGAAGAAATAATACATGGAAATGAAATAAACTATATGTAAAGCAGGTTAAGAGGAGTGAATGCGTCGGAGTGACGCGGAAATCAGAATTTCGCATTTGTGACGTCACCGATCGATGTCTCCCACGTGACTATGCGCCATCGTGGTAGGACCCATCGGTCAAACGACACGAACTACGAAAGTACTGTAGGATTTTGAAAGAGGGTTTTTGAAGGAAACGTTGATAGAAGAGACGGAATTGAAGGTGATTTACCAATAGAAGCCGTCTACCACCACGGTAAGCAGAGAAATAAACCTTACTAGAAGGTTGTTGGTCCTGATAACTGGAATAAGGTGATAATACAAGTTTTAACTCGATTAACACCGATGAAAACTGGATTAAGTTTGGAATGAATCCAAACTATTTTGATGGCTTTATTGACTGGAATAGACAGGAATCCAGACAATAACACCGGTAAACACGAGTCAAAACTACGGAACTACTACCAGAAATAACTACAGATACTACAGTTAAATGGATAAATAGGAAATTCTTAAGGAAGAGAGTTCTAAAAGAGGAAAAACTAAGAGAGAGAGGATTAGATGAATAAAATAGGGTCTATTATGACTACTAAAAAAGAGGAAAATATTGATCTAATAAACTAGAGGTGTTGAGAAAAGAAAATATTATCGAGGGGAAATTTAACTAGGAGAATTTACTAGGGAGGAGTGATATGATGCAGGATTAATACAGAAAGAAAATTTTTGAACTACGGGGAGAGAAATAAAAGAATGGAAACTACTCTAGAGTGGAATAGGGAAACTAACTGCTACTGGGAGATGAATATTAGTAACTGACGTCCATCCGCCGTCCTCCAGGTTGACCTTGCGATCCATCTGGAGGCGTGTTGATACCGCAGGTAATAGCCTCAGACCGAGAACCGTCATCGGTGGAGGTAGCCATTGGATCAACCAGCAGATGAGACGACCTGAAATGAACTAATTGACCCGTACTTACCTGCATTAGTCGAGGGTTCCTGCCGTCCAGTTTGGAGTTGGATTTTCATATTGAAGGTCTGGAACTGAATCTCCGCAAGAACTGTCTCTAGCCCTGGCGCCATGACTTGAGACGTCTTGCGATTCGAGTAGCCACCGCCGTGGAGTGTTCCACGAGAAGGTGGTGGCCATGAAGAATCGGAGAAGCGGACCAAGTTAAACCTGAAATATGAAAACATACAAAAATGTGGTGTTCGGTCCACGCACCTCCCTGCAATAATCTATCCCCAGGGGGACTTTCGTCCACACCGGGGAGAACCAGAGGGCGGGGCGAACTGACCAAACACCAAGTAGAAAATTGCCTGAGGGCAAGAAAACTGGAATATGTCCAAATGGACAAAAACTGGATTAGCCTTTTATAAAGGCGTAAAACAACTAAAACTAAGCGCTAAAGAGCGCGTAAAAAACTAAACTACTGCGCTAGAGCGCGCAAAAACAATAATTAAAACAAGCGCTACAAGGCGCTCTGGAAATTTTTTAGAGTCCTCACTTACCTGCCAACCCAAGCCTGGCCGCCGATGCGAGTCCGTGCCGCTCCGTCCTTGCTGACTGTGCCCGTTTGAACAACTACTGATGGTATGACCTGAAATACAATGACCCACGAAGGGCCGTGATAGTGGTGCGACAAAGAGAGGAAGGGGAAAACTACGATATATACGAAAAATATTAAATATACAAGGATAAAGGTAGAAAATAAGTAGAGAGATAGGGAGAACAGTGGTAGAAGAGAGAGAGAGAGATATATGTTTACGCAAGAGGGAAATTAAGTGGTAATAGAGAAATTTTGGTATAGTAGGGATATGCGTTAACGTGTCCAGAGAAGTCCTTCTAACCGGCAGCTGGTGCTGTAGTATTTACGTAGAACGTACTACGGTATACAAGTGCAACAACCTGTAATAGAACCGAGACTGCAATAATGCATTAAATATAAGTAGCGCAACCAGATGAGTCAGGTTCAGGCAAAATGGGAGTGGGTCCCCGTACAGACCACTGGCGATCCAAGTCGTATACCGTCCAAAAACCGGGCTCGGCAACGCTCTTCACTACTCACCATTCGCCTCCATCCCCCTCTGGTGCGTTCCCTGAGCCTATTCAGGGTGCGCGTCCGCCCGCTCGAGATGAATACGCTTTCACCGAACTGCTAGCCACTGTCACAGTCGGCTTCCACGTACCCCAAACGAACCGCCAGCAGGGTCTATAAGTTGTCTACGGAACAAGCAAGTTGTGCACCTTGGCTTGCCGTGGCAACCCTAGATGAAATTAGTCCCATCAAAAGTGGGGGGGGGGTAAATGGGGAGAACCCACATTTTGGTCCCACCACAAGGGGCTAAGGGTTACCCAAGGGAAAATTAGCAGGATATTTTAGCCGTATGCACCATGTGGCGAATCGGTGGTTTTCTCCCCCGGGTCCGACACCAGACGTCAGTCCCGGGAGATCCAACCTACAGACTCCCTACCGATAACATAGCTGACTGTACTAATTAACCCCAGCAAGCTGTATACTGTAATAAGGGTAATACCCACGATAACACCACATAACCGGTAATTGACACCAGTTGCCACACACATGAACTTCCCTGGACTAATCAATACAGATCCCGACTGTAATATAGATTGCGAAATATATGTCCCTCTTGCATACACAACAGAACACAAGCTAATTTAGATTAGTTTATACTACAAAGAGAATGTGGAGAGAACTTGGAGGAGGAAGAGAAATAAGAACAAAGAGCAAATATTACAAGAGAAGAAACGCACCACTGAAGTATTGCATCACGATCAATAATACAGGTTTAGGCCTAAAACCTGTTCATCGAATATGCTCTTCGTGAGCCAGCCGTACAGCAGGTGGAATAGTAGTGTTCTAAAGGCCAGAGGCCCCGAGACGATGCACAGCACAGGTAGGAATAAAGAGCAGCACAGAGCTGCTGGAAGATGGACCACGCTTGGTCGCGGCAGGGGCGAAGACTGATGATTCAGACCGCGCCGCCCGAACCAGTCCGACGGCGTCTCTACCGTGCGTCGGCATTCGTCGCGGGACCGACCGCGCCCAGGCCTCCTTGAGGAGCGATAGCATCGCGCTTTCGCGACACCAATACACATTTCGCTCGCCGGGGGGATTTTATTTGTTCTCCATCTTCCTATGGAGACAAAACGACAGTAAAAGTAACAACGTTTACCATTTTTCTTGGACTTTTGTATGAACTGTTTTCGAACTCAATTTTTCGCTCCTTTCATAAACTAAGTTCAAAGTTGGTTTCATCAGGAGGTCATCGTCCGTGGTCAACTTTATGGATTTCACTTTCTTACCAATCAATTTCTTTGTTTTGGACACAGTGATATGAAGAGTGACTCTCGAAGTATTCTGTGGGCCGCTTTTTTGCGAAAGCCAATTATGAAAAGCTTGTCCCCGAAATATGCCCGAACAATGATGTTCCTCAATTGGAGGCACAGGACAACCTCAAACAAGGAATTTGAAACTTCCATTTTATGTCGAGGTAGACTCCTTTCATTTTAGTGCAGTGATCACGATAAAACCGGGCTTCGAGTTCTTACCGGGAATCTAATGTGGCGGGGTCCATTGCAAAATTTGGAAAAATGAACAGCTTAAAACGAGCCATAGGTAGCCTCTGTACGCTCCTCAAATTTGGTTGTGCTATGCCTCTCCCGCCCACTCCCTCAACGCGCAGCAAGAAAACAGGGCATAGCGCATACAGAGGATCTTATAGAGCTATCTATGGCTCGTTTTTACCCAATCTTTTGCCATTAGTGTTGCAATGGACCACGGCACATTTGATTTTTGGTGAAAATTCGAATACCGTTTTTATCGTGAGCATTGTCTTGAACACCTGCCATTTGCTAGACTCTGGCTCCTCCAAGGAAGGGAGATAGGGGAAAACTCTGCCACACCCCTTTAACGATCTTTTGAGTGTTGTTTCCTCAATACTCGGAAATTAACGAGTTAACCGATCCTCTGCAGTTTGAAATATTGGGCCTTTCTAGACCATTGCGCGGATTCGCAATTCCTTACGTCCCGAACTGCAAGAAAAAGGTTAACTAGTCCCTAGCTGTGTGCTGGAACCGCATCCCATCTTTTGAGATCAAAAAAGGTATGGAGGATTTCAATCAATACATTTAGTATGTCCTTCTTTCTCTGTGTCTCTATTCCGCAGACGATTCTCAGCTACGAGCCGCGCCGAACAGGGATCGGAGACAATTAGGCTCGATCCCCCGATATCAGTGCCACTGCTTTTTCTGTTAGGATTCCTCCAGTTTGCTCGTGGTTTGGAAATTGGGAGAACGAGCCAATGTGTGAGGCGGCTCCGATTCCTCTTCGGTGTAGCTTCCGTTCAAAGATTGCCAAAGACGAGAAATACAAGCCTCAGACAACTCGTCCACCTAAAATTTGTCACTAAAATTTTGAAGGGGCACGTCCTGACGGGAGCATCATCAGTCCCACAGCAGCAATCACCGTAATAGCTATGCGCGCAAGTTAGTGAAAGAATGAGGGTTTGGCGCGGCGTGTCCAACCTTGGGGGGGGTGAGCCGCGGAGGGGTGGAGGGGGATGTCTGACAAAGTCGCCAAAAATTTGACCGGATCACGTTTCCGGGGGTCTGAGAAAACCGCAAAAAAAAATTGACTAATTTGTGTCTGGGAGGGAAGTCGTAGAAAATCCCCAAAATTTTGACCAAATCACCCTCATAGGGAGTGGGGTCTTATTGAAATTCACCTTCTCCACACCTCGTGCAGTACCCTGGTTGCAATGGCCTAAAGCGATGATTAAGGTGAAGCGATCTGTTATCTCACAACTTCTTAACAAGAATCCAGATAGGAAGCAATAGTGAGAGAACCCTATTTTCTGAATTGGAGCGATCCAGAATCAAGACTCGTTCGATGTCAGAAAGTTATCGTCAATGTGAGATGTGCATTTCCTCTGCGGTATTGTTGTTTTCTGAATGGTGTTCCTGTTCCAGGGCGAAAATTGTCTATGTCACCACCTCCATCACTCTCTCCCAATTCAGCTGCTGTTGACAGAAAGCAGTCACCATAAATACACAACTCTATTGATAATCCTTGAGCATAAACAAAAGTGTTATAAATTCTCTCCATCTGCTGCTTTACGCCGTGAAGATAAAATTTTGCAGTTTGAAGTCAATTATAGTGGTCGTCAAAGAGTTGTAATTGTTTATGCATTAGAAACTAATATTATGCGTATTTAGTAGTTTATGTCTGTACAAAGAATGAGTTTGCGTCAGATCGAACATAAATCCAACCCGGACACTTTCGAAACAAAACAATTGCCTAATACGAAGCGTAGGTGGAGGAGTCAGGACACTCAATAATCTTTTAGAAGAGAAACCAAGAAAAAGAAGACGCAATTGAGTCATCGACTGTATAAAAGATTCATGAATTCTTGAAGCTCATGGCGTCTACTCGGAATTTGGGGAAGAACGATTACATGAAAGCCCACACCAACACTCAACTACCTACCTCATCTTAACACCTTGACGGTCCATCTTCGTCGGCGGTCTTCTCGGTGTGGATCACATTTGCTTCAAATTTTCCTGGAAAGTACGACTGTCATCGAGAGTGGTAAGCATTTTTGTTTGAATGACTTGTTGAAAGTGTTCGCTCAGCGCCTAGCAGGTCATCTGAGAGACCTGTCGACCTCTTGCACGTAAGGACCCGAATAGAGTCCTGCCGCTGAACGGCACGACAGCATGCAACTATGGAGTATTGATCCTGCGGCGCTGCACGATCGATTCTAATCCATTGCATGCTGCTGCACCTTTCGGCGGAGGAACTCTATTCGAGCCCTAACAGTACGTGAGCCTGGTACCCCATCAATGTCGACTCAGTTTAGCATTAGTCCTGCGTATCTGTGCTTTGCAGACTTGACATGGGAGTCTGCATCTCGAGTAACAGACTCCCTCCGGATTCCTTTGCTGATCGCTTCCTCTTACCACGGTTTCTGCCGAGTTGTTCCTAGATGACCTCTCTCCTACGCCCTGTGTGTTGTTTAAAGGATGAGAATGATTCACATAGTGTGGGCCCACGTCTCGGTACCATATCACAGAGCAGAGAGCACTGTAGAGTCAAAAAGGTGAGCCCTCCTTTAGCAGTCCTGGATCTCGCTGCTCAGTTCTCAAATTGTACCCATCGCTGCCCACTCTGCTCTTCTTCGTTCGTCAGTCGATCTCCTTAAAAAGATCGTCCCCACGATTGGCTTCTTGTCCGAGGTAGATATAACTATCGAACCCGTCGTAGTCGTTGTCGGTAAGGTAGATTGGCATCCAATTATTCAAACACACAAAGTATTGGTATGAGATACTAATCCTTCCGTCAGGTATTCAAAAAGGTTCGTGGCTATATGGCGGGTGGATGGGAGGGTTTCTTGTCACGCAGTCGGTAGAGGGGAGGTTTGTGATTACCTTTTACTTCTTTGTGCGGTGACAGAGAAAGGTCAATAACCTCTTGAAATGAAACTGTCGCTCCTCTTGCGTACAAGTGCGTTTGAGGCCGGGTATGACATATGCCCGGATCATACTGCCTTCACGACGATGGATGGGAAAATGCAGAAGCAGAGGTTCAGAGCAGTATTTATCAATCGCGGCGATACTGAGCTTTTGAGGGAATCGATTGCTTTCACGAGCAAAACAGCATCTCTTTGAGTGAAATGGGATGATTTAAACATTAAAGATTGGTTGAAATTTACGTTTTCATCCGCATTTCGGAGCTAACCTATAGAAACATTCGATTCGCTTCGAAGCGCAATATCGCCGCGATTGATCGATATTGCTATTTTTCACGCATCGTCGAGACGGTAGTATGAGCCCGGCCATACCCGCCAAACGTCTTCGTAGAAGAGCAGTGAGACACCAAACTTGCTGCGATCGGGCTTCCCTACGTATCTGCATATCTGGAGTGGTACCAATGAACGACAGACACACGATTCATGTGAAACCGGAAGAGCGAGGGGGGGTAGAGCACAGAAAGCTATCGCCGCTGGAGTTTCTGGCCGGGAAAGCTCAATATTGGTTGTTAAATACGGGGAGCTTGAAGGATGCACCCCTTTCTGTTCCCGGAGTCTTCTTACGAGGGAAGTATAGAAAGCGTAGGTCGAATCTGCCAAAACGACTAGTATCGTTAGTATCTCTTCTGGATCAATAGTAAAAATCTTAAGTATTTCGCCCTGAGCTGCAGGTTTGAAAAAAGTTATGAACATTTTTTTAGCCTCGCGAAAAGGCAAGGGTATCTACCCAGCAGGCATTTTTTTGTTTCAAAAAATTTTCTCGGATTTAGCTCAAAAATTGTATGTAATGGTAATCTAGGTGGGTGAACACGAATCTGAAGTCCAATTGTCAAAATTTTGAGGCTTACTGTAGGTTACGGTAGGTAACTTGTCATTTAGGGGTCAAAACCCACCTTAGTATTCTGAAAACCGACAAATGGGCGTCAAAGTCGTATTCTCCACCCCGAATAACCCCCGTGTATAGATTTTTAGTGAAATCTGAGATTTTGACCAAACTACCGTATCCCCACCGAAATCTACCGTAATCTGCAAAAAATCGATAAAAGGACTCCAGATTCGTGTTTACTACTCCAAATAATCCTCAGAAGGTGATTTTGAGACATATCAATCGTAGAAAACCGGAAATCTCGAAAGTGGCGCTTTTTTCCCTCAGAATTTTCCCCGGTGTGGATGCTTCGAATGAAATTAGCGGAAAACTCTGGAAAATCGACTAATAAGCAACAGATTCGTGATCAGCGCCCCAAAAAACCCTTCTGGGAGAATTTCAAGTCAAATCTGAAACGTTTTTTAAAAACTACTCGGTAGAAATAAACGCCCAACCGAAAAGCCGTACAAGTCCAAAACGCTGTCAGTCTGGACAAAGTATGAAAAATGTGCCGTCACCCAAACTTTGCTCAGGGGGATAGTTATGGGCGCTGAACACATTTATGAGGTCCGTTTCCGGATTTCCCGAAGACTAACGCGCTTTTTGGAAGGTACAAAAAGCACAAAAAAATGACCTTTTTAGGCATGTAACTTCTTTAAACCTGCAGCTTGGGGCGGGGTACTGCGCAGTTTTACTATTGAGCCACAAGAAAGACCAACGGCACTAGTCGTTTTGCCAGATCCGACCTACGCTTTGTATACTCCCCTTGTGAGTGTGGTTACAGCTCTCGACGTCTTGCTCTGATCAGAATAAGGCGCCTAGACGTCGCGCGAGAGACTTGAGGAAAGATGGCTAGAGACTCTGTTTCGCTGTTCAGAGCAGGCCTCAGATACTCACCAGCGTTCCAAGCGCAAGCGAACCATCTTTGGTAATCAGCTGAGCAAGCGCCTGACCTTCTGACGTTGGCGTGGACAAAAGGGATTTAGGGATCCTATCAAGTGGCGAATGCCACCAACTGCAAAATCTAACGAGTATGCTTCACGATGTGACAGTTCAGATCTTGATCTTCAGATTGGCTCTTGCCAATGTGTATTAAGATTTTCTCTGAAGAGAATTTCGCGATCTGTGAGAAGCCACGACGTCAGCATAGCGATTCCTCATTTGTCAAAACAGATTTGTTCTCTATTATTATCCTAATCTGGTTCTCGAGGCCTCGAGAGCCCGCTGCTCTTTATGCGTCATTCCTAGCGTCTGGAGCGGTAAGTCATTTTTTAGTCTGCTAAGAAGCTCTGGGCAGATATGAACACGTATGAGCTGAGATTTGCATTACTTTTACGTCGTGTTGCGGCGCAACGCACTCGGAGACATATTATTGCAATTAGATGAGTGGGGCTAGGTCGTAACACCTTAGGTCTCAAACCTTGGGAATTCATAAAGTGTTTGGCGGCCATCCACACATTCGCATAATATTCTTCTTCTCTGTTCTTGATGTTTTCATGGTCCAACAGAATATGACCGACCGCTATCTCTGAGTTAATCCGTTATAGAATGAGACCTTTTCGAGATAGGTAGCCTCAGTGGCCTCGCTGCAGTTTATGCCGACTTTGTCTATCATTGACTTTTTGTAGCTAAATGGTGTCTGATCCTTAAGTAAAATCCGATTGCTCTAGTGCGACTTCTTTCTCAACATAGCAACTTACATATTACATAATAATACACGTACAGTAGCGGTCATAAATCTATTGACATGGCCTTTTTGCGAATAATGCTTTTATACATATCTTGGTTAGGCCTTAGCGAAACTCGATGAAAGTTTAGTATGGTAGGGGGCATCATATCCATTGCTTTACGCATACAAAATTGAGTTTTGAGGGAGCAGTGTTTAAATATAGGATTTATTTACCATTTTGTGGTATTACTTCAAACAAGGACTGGCTATTCCAAAAAACATGGCTATTACAATTGCGAACCCGTAGCAATTATTTGCCATTAGCAGATCTTCTGCTGTTGTATAACTTTCTGAGAAAATAGCCTCTATCAGAATTTTTCTGAGGACCGAAAATTGAACAGGGTTGAGTTAATTTTTTGAAATTCACCCCCAGAACCATTTCAGAATAAGAGCTTTATAATCTTTGGCGGATTACAACTGGTACATAAATTTCGCTCTTTTCCGATAACGTCAAAACGAGGTACTTATAGGCAGTGTGAACGATAAAAACCGTTTAACAATTTTCAATTATTAAACGGAAAAAGAGCGAAATTTATGTGCCATTTGTACTTTGTCAAAGCTTATAAAGCGCATATCTTGTAATGGTTCTGGGATGAATAATTTTATAGGGGTGAATTTTCAGGAATTAACTCCAACCTATTCAATTTTCAGTCTTCAGAACAATTCTGATAGAGACTGATAGAAACTATTCTCTCACAAAGCTATACAACGGTTCCAAAGACCTTCGAATGGCGAATAACTGCTACGGGTTTGGATTTATAATAGCCATGTTTCGAAGGAATAGTCCTAAGTTGAGATATTACCACAAAATGTTGAAAAAATTTCATATTTAAAAACTGCAAGCTCAAAAACCGATTTTGTGTATGTGTTAGGCAAGGGTTGTTATGCCCAAAAACACACCAAAGTTTCATCTAGTTTCGCTAAAGGCAAGCCAAGATACGTATAAAAACATTATTTGCGGAAAGGATTCGCGAATAGACTTTTGCACGGTACTGTATGTCCATTGAGAAGAGGCTAATAGGCAAAGGTCCCCACAGAACACACAAATATGGGGAGCAAAACTATCTGAAGAAATCTCTTGGAAAACCAGTGATGCATGTTTGTGTGTTAGGTTCGATGCGTTGTCCGCAGAAAGACTGCGGACAACGCATCGAACCTGACGTCGGGAAAATGGTTTCTCGCTTCAGAATTCTCGAGTATGTGGCTTTGTTCCCTGTCTCCCGTACCAAAAGTTGTTCAAAAATAAGAGGACTAATGTACACGCTGGGATGTTGGAACCTTGCGCGATAAACAATATTCGAAAATTTGGTGTCTGGTCCTACGGTAATACGAATTCAGGGCAACTGTTCTAGGACGTGGACGGGTGGGTTGGCTGGCTGGCCCACGAGATTTTCACCCATTTCCCGAGCGTTTTTTGTCGCTTTACCGTTCCTGATCTTCTTGGAGGGACCCAAAGCTTGCCTTTTAACCAAAAAATGGGCAACTTTTTCATCGTGAACACTGCGTTTAATAGGTGCATTATCCCATGATCTTATTTTCAACTAATTTCTAAGAAAAAAAATCGATACATATTATTTTTGCAAGGTTATACAACGGTTTCGAAGACTTTTGAATTGCGAATAACTGCTACGGGTTTGGAATTGAAATAGCCATGTTTTCAGGGAATAGTCCTATTTTAAAATATCATCACGAAGTCATGAATAAATTTCATATTAAAAAACTGCAACATCCAAACCTAATCTTGTGTATGTGTAAAGCAAGAGTTGTGATGGCCAATAACATAGTAAAGTTTCATCATGTTTCGCTGAGGCGAAGCCAAGATATGCATAAAAATTGTTCGCGAAAAGGCAGTGTCAATAGATTTACGACTGCTACTTTATGTAGTCTTTGCAACGGAGTACTGTAATAGCTGAATGCTCTGCAGGAATTGAGTCGCGGGTAAAAGTAACCAGATGACTGTAATGCTAACTTTGTTAGTTTCGCATTGCACTCCAGACAGGTTCTAGAAGGTAGTTGAGTCAGTAGTTCTTGGAAAAGTCTCACTCGAGGTGGGATGAATGTATCCTCACGCTGCTATGTTCATTGCGAAAAGTTGTACCCATCAGTTAAATCTGAATCCTTGGTCATTGTTCAAGTTCTGTGAATAGCACCCTCCTCAGAATTCGAATACAAATGCTGGTGTTGTACTAAGTAAGCACTTGAGCAATAGCTAAGGTAATCTGATAGCTGATTGTCGGGAGTCAGCAACTGACTACAACTCAATACTGTATTGCCCTCACGCGCAGTGGCTTTTCTCTAGCATTATAGCATTACAACCGATTACATGTTAATATAATTTATATTCTCGAAAAAAAAATTCTCTCATGCTGCTTTTACAGTTTTATGCGCATCTAGACGCACAGCAACTACCAGTTTTCCGAATTTTGCTCTGGAGAATGTACTATTTTTGCCATAGGCTTCACTCTTTTTAATCTTCCGAGATCTAACTCCTAAATGTCAAAGTGTGAAGCTTTTTTAATGCTCCCCCAGTGATGGTTCGCTTCTCATGGTTGGCTGTGAACCCTCTGCTTCACAGTGCCAGTCAACGTGTGAAGATGTTGGGTGCGAGTCCAGGAATCTGCGCCGCGGCAGACTATGACTCTATGATTAGCAGTGACCAAGTCAAGTCAGCTGTGGGTCAGTTTTCAGGTTGCTGCTTCAACCTTGCTTAGGGTCGTTCATACTCCACTCCTGCGTACGCGTCGGGCTGTCGCTGGATGACGAGCACGATACTGTTTGAAAGGGCTGCTTTTGTGAAGAGTATGGATAATATGAAATAAAGAAATGGTTCCTAATGGGTTTCTCTAAGTTAATTTTGGGCCATTGATTCACCTTTTGTCTGAAGTTACGTGTGGAATTGCCCGTTTTATGCGGAAGTTGGTGTGTTGTATGACATATCACAATTAGCCGTCAGCGACAGCGGCATCGCTCTGTTCTGCGACCGCTACAAGCCTGTCGCAGAGTATTGCATCGGCTGCAGTAACGTGGGAGAAGCAGCACGAGCGACACGCTATTTTTACGGCGCCAACAATCACGCATATGTACTTGCCGACGCGCTCTAGTGAAACTTATGGTTCGAGCGCATCTAGGGCGCTCGTTTTCGACTATCAATATCAGGAAAGATGAAATTCAATTTCCAATTTTGTACATTTCTGGCCCGCTTAACCCTGGTCACCACTATGGGCCTACATTCCCTGTTTCACTGTGTCCGCGCGTCCGATCGTTCACGGCAGGTGTGATCGTTCCAGATGATCACAGTTAGTCATCGAGTAGGAGGTTAGAGCTTCTTACTTATTTTTTCTCATACAAGTGTTGTCTTTCTCTAGCGTACATGATAGCGAATCCACATACAAACGGCTTGGATCGCACTGACGTTTCGCGTTCCTCATTGTGCATTTGCGCAAACTCGGTGCATGTATGTCATAACATAGGTACACCGAGTTTGCGCTAATGCGAATGCAAAGCATCAGTGCGATGCGCGCCGACTTTTCACGTTACGTGTTGGGAAGCTTTATGGAGTAAGCGCTCGGACAGCCTCATGCAATTAGCTCCGGAATTCCCAGCCCGTCGCGACCAGTTCAAAGAGCAGGATAGGGTGTAGGCAGTTGCTCTGATTATTTTCAGGATGGTCGCTGACGCAGGTAACTTATTGTAGTTTGATGAAGTATGACGCTGGCGGCTGCTGGTATGCACAATGCCCCACCTCTATACATAGTTATCAGCACCACTGGTAGTAGCCCACGTGTGGCTTAATGTGAGTACTAGAGGCGTTTTCTGATGTGCGTTCTTCTATTTTTAGACGTTCTAAAAGCATTCTTCCATTTGCGAAAGAGGAAGACATAAACTGCAATTATGGCACATAATGTGTGTGCTCTTACTCATATTTCTATTTCGAAATCTTGAAATGAATGTGTTTCAGTATTTTTGTCATTAATATGCTGTCATTGTGCTTCCGACCATTATGATATGAGAATTCTATTTCACTATGTGCTCACTCCCCACTTGGAGGCCAATCCTAAACGGTGACCTAAAATCGCTTCAAGAGAACGGTCCATGGTCAGCTTCCAGGACAATACCGGTAGCAAAGGACGATTCTGACTCCTTACAGGAATGCCCCACAGGACTTACAGCTAGGGCGACATCCTCTTCTGCAGACTTTGACATTCTTTGTGTTCTGCTAACGCTAGTGGCCGCAAATATTGTTTTTTAAGTAGCCGAGCGGCCATGAAACTAAAATCGCTATCCTGCACATTAACTGCATAGCTCGCTATCGTGTAAGGGGACTGTAACCTGAACTGAGGTTCAGAACGAGGAGTGAAAATCTTGCCTCAAAATGTTGCTTAGACAACTGGAACTTTACTACAGTGTTGGCTCTCTTAGCACCCCAGTTGTTGCGTGGATTTTTTGCTAATTCTTCTCCTTCTTCTTCAGCGTTTGTCCCGCATTGTAGCAGGGTCCGCTTTTCTCGAGCGTTGCCGCCATTTGACCTTGTCATTCGCGTTGTCAGGATGAAGGCCTGCAATTTTCACATCGTTGTGCAAGACATCCAGCCATATCTGCTTAGGCCTTCCTCTTGGTCGATGGCCCGTCACTTGAAACTGCATCGCCGTTTTCGCTATCGAGTGTTCCCCAGCTCAGAACGTGCACATACCATCTTAGGCGATGTTCGCGAAGTTTGTCCGACAAGGGCTCAACACCGAATCTTTCATGCACATCTTCATTCCATGCTCGGTCCAAACGTGTCAGGCGACCAGTCCACATTAGACTCTCTCTTTCCATAACGCCGAGCTGTCTTTCTGCTTCCTTTGTCATTGGACAACACTCTGTGCCATACAGTGCAACAGGCATCAAAACCGAACAATAAATCTTTGACTTGAGCTTGTCGCATCACAGAGTACTCCACTCTTGGTCCACCATTTCAACCAAGCAACATTGATGCGTGCGCCAACTTCAACCGTCAACGTCCCAGAGCCGGTAAGCGTCGATCCACGGTATCGAAACGTACCTGCTTTTGGCAAGACAGTGTTGTCGATTTGGATAGAATCATCACAACTCGCATTTGTCATGTATTCCGTTTTCTTCTTATTGAATCGTAGGCCAAACTCTGCTAGTCTGTCGAGCCATGCCAGAACTTTTGCTTGAAGAATTTCTTTGTCATCTGAGGCGAGCATCAGGTACTCCGCATACAACAGTGTCCAATGGGGATGAACGTTGCAGATTTCGAGTGATGGCATTCATTACGATGATGATGAGCAGAGGAAAAGAGGCGGAGCCTTTATGAACTTTGACAGTGATCTGAAAGTACCGGACACGGGCTCTCTACACACCGAGGGAGGATTTGTCCCGCTTTTGGCGGCTCTAATTCCACTCGGGACCACCTCGCTCGCGTTGAGGCGCGTGACGTTTAAAACTGCAAAAACGGGACAACTCCTCCCTCGGTGGGTAGATAGCCCCTGTCCCTGAAAATACTTTGATGCTCTTGCCGCAGAGCGTATGCAACTCGCCGCGTCCATAGATTCTTGGCTATTTACGCTCGACCGAAATTCCTATTTGCCTGAAAGCAAAATCAACATTAATTTCTGCATTAATCAATGAAATGACCGACAATCCGATTCAGGGGATAGAATTATTATTTCGGGTTTGTTAACCTCTCAAGAGCCGGTGCAAAGCGAAGATAGAGAAATTTCTATCATTATGGCACAAAAAGAAATGTTTGCGGTTGGGCAAGCGACCTTTGATTGTCTAATAACTCACTATTCTCTAACCGCAGAGACAAGAATGGAGGCGAACCTTTTGAGAAGATGAATGAAGCCAAGAGTCAAAGGCCGGGATCATACTTCCCGCGACCGACGACGACGACAGTGCATATCAGGCATGTCGATTCGATACTGATGGTAAACATTGCGTCGCGTCGCTGGAAGCATGATTCCGGCCAAACACTTCAACCATGTACGGCGCAAGCGCGCCAAAACCAATCGCGCGCCTGTTCAAATTCAAACGTTGCTGCGCACAATAGATATCAATATGGATCAATATGGGAATACAAAGAACATCATTCTGCATGATACATACATATATTCAAACAATCTACTCCTACTAGCACAATTTCTACAAAGCAGTTATCCACTAATTACTTACTGACTGAGTGGATTTACCATGTATTTTCACTGTCCGCGTGCATAACGATCCAGAACAAATCGTGTGCTTTGATCTCTGTTGTTCAAACTTGACTAACTGTCACCTAGTTGACAAGCAACCTTCAGAGTGGCGTTGTTGCCGTTTGACAAACAGAAAATCCGCGAACTGTCTCCTTCATCGTATCCGCCGTCCGTATCCCCTCTTCAGTTTTCTACCTCTCACCTCGTTCCTATGCAAGAGACATGGGAATCTGTTTACTAAGGTCCAACATGTGAGCGCCGACAGTCGTTGGTGGTCCTTAAGACTCTCTGATCAACAAGTTTAATCGTTGTTCATATGATTGAATGTGAGGAATCACATCTGGACATTATTGAGTGCAGACCCTTGCTCAATCAATGTTATACTAAAAACGGTTCAGTCAATCTCTCATGAGTTCAAGAATTGTCTGGATGTAAACAGTGTCACTGAGCATATTCACGCCCCCCCCCCATATTCCTTCACAAAAACGTGGTCAACACGGTGATGACTGTCTTATCTATAGTGTTTTTAACTTCTCACATAGTTTCCGAACCTTAAAAGGTCCCATAGATATCACTGTTTTGACGCCTGCGTTCGCACAATGCCGTTCACATTTACCCGAGAATTTGAGGGAAATTCTTCAAGTAAGAGCGTACGTTTAGAATTTTTGGGCAAGTTTAGAGTGCGTAGCAAACTGTTTTTTGAACTTGCCTGAGGCATTTTCCGATTCTCTGTTTTCCGATACTTTAGCCTTTCGACTTTCCGATTCCGAGAATGAAATGGCCGTTCCGCCATCCAATTTCCGCAATTTACACAAATCCTTTTCACATTTGCTTCAGATGTGACACACATTCTCGCTCAAAAAGGATGTACATTAACTATGTACCTGGGATAGTATAGATGAGATTACCTCCATCAGAATTCTTGTGCGGCTTCACATATAAACACGGCTTTAGAACATTGGGTATCAGATAATCCGTGATAATGCGGCGTAATCCTATAAGTTCTGTCGGATAGGTAACAGCTAGCTACAATACTCGTGCTAAGATTCGTGAAAACGGGGAGCATCTGGCAAACTTGGCAAAAGAATATACTATGCATGCAACTTAAAAAAAAAGACTTATTCGGATTCTGAACGCTATCATAATCACAGAATAAATCGCTACCTAATTAAGTGACTCGTGGGCCGATTTTCCCTAAAATCGCTTTGTTTTTGAAGGAAATTGTTTTTGCGATTGTTTAGCAAAAACGCCTCGCACGACCAAGAGTGGCGAAACTTTGAGCAGTATTTGTGTAGGTAACGGAAGAATGTGATTTTTTCATAAATTAGGTGCAGTTAAGACAAGGTTTGTTTAGGTTGAATTTTCGAAACCCTTCATTTAGGAGTCCGGGGTTTTCCAAACGAAAGTCCGACTTTTCAGGGAGCTCTCAGGCGTATTCTTTATTGAGCGATTTCGAAAATTAAACCTAAACAAGCCTTGAGTTTTTCTCACCTGCACCTAATTTATGAAGAAATCATACAGATTGCTCTTCCGTTACTAGTACAAATACTGCTCAAAGTTTCGCCACTTGACTTCTCTCGACGTTTTTGCTAAACGATCGCAAAAAAAAATCGTTAAAAAAACGATTCTAAGGAACTTCAGCCTACAGTGCACATAATGAGGTAGCAATTTGATCTGTGATGATGATAGAGTTTTCATAACTCTAAAAAGCCTTCGTTCAAAAGACTTAAAAGCATCGGACGTTTTTTTTGCCAACTTTGCCAGATACTCCCCGCTTTTACAAAACTTAGCGCGGGTATTGTAAGTATATACATACATAGCCTTCTTTTCCCCACTACTCGCAGTTTTCTGTATCAATGTCATAAAAATGTTGCGGTTTTTAGAGTGATATCTTCACTTCAAATTTGAATTTTTCGAAAAACAACCGCTTCGCATCCACGATTGTGATAATACATACGACTGCGAGTAGCGTGGAAATGAACGGTGTATGTAGTGATTTTTCATTATTTGAACATTTCTGCGAGTGATTTTTCAAGGTTTCGGTTGCCTCCTTTTCCATTCACCTTCTGCAGACGGGAGTCCTTCCGGATCACATTTTGGGCTTACCGAATTGCAAAATCGTGTCATGGAATGACGCAGATGATTACCCGGAAAAATTCGAACAGTTCCCCAAATGTGATACTTCATTCCATTTAAGTTTCGAATATCTGATACTATATGAACTTCCGATTGAACAGACGTCTCAGGAGAATTTGTAGAATTTGCACACCCTGCCCCAACAAATATGTACATAGGTCACAGATGTTATGATTTGCCATCACGAGTATTTCATGATTTTGACAAACAGTGTTCTGTGCTAATATATTTGTTTACTTATTCTTCCGACCAGATCATTTACCGTTTTATCCGACACTTGTACGTTTTTATCCTGTCGTACCAAACGATTTCTCTCTATCCAAAACTTGAACATCACTGATTTCCGCATTTCTTCTCGTGTCAGATTCGAGGTCGATCTGAATTTCTCAATTCTGATTCAGATCTTATTCAGGAAAATGCCCTCGCCTTGGGTCATCCGGCCGGGTATCCCAGACTGATCTGACTAGATGAAGCATATGAAACGTTCCTCCTGCAACATACTGATGTCCAAGTGGCATAACAGTATGTACCTCACAGAATTGTTGTCTGAGAGGAGTCTTCCGTCTCCTAGATGGTATGTAGCTCTGAACTTTTATTCTTCTGTCCTTGTTACACTTGACTGATCATATTGTACACGTGGTGAATGAAATTTCCTCCCCTGACTCATGAATATCTCATTATGCTTCTGACATCATGAGGCTTTTTTTGTAACATGTGTGGCGCACAGAAGACCTGTTCGAATTGAATTTTCATCAGCCTTGTGTTATTGGCAGTACAGCCGAGTCTTGATTTGCTGTTTTTTCACCAGATAAGTACTTTTGGCCGATCTGGCCATTTGTAGCAAAATGTCTCAATTAGGCGTGCTATGGTGTTTTCAAATCTATGTTTGTATTTGCAACGCAGATCTGTGGAGTGGGTTGCGAAAGGGTTTCCTCTTTTCGGCGAAAAGGTAAGGGTACCCATCAGGCGATTTCTAGGGTGCGTATCAAAAATATTTCAGATTCATCTCAAAACTTGTTCCGAGAGGTTGGCTATTCGGTGTCCTATATAATATTCTATGTCTGTTTCTCAATGTTGTGAGGCTTACTGTAGGTTAAGGTAGATATAATGTCATTTAGCAGGCGTAGCCTATCTTAGTGTTTCGAAAAACGATTAATGGACCGCGAATTCTACTTTGACGCCCCAAATAACCATCACATACATACTTTGACCAAGCTACCACATACGTACCTTAACCTACCGTAATATATCGAAAGTCTAGAAGCGGACTTCAGGTTCGTGTTAACACTTGAGGGCCCTTGCGCCCCACGGCTAATCTGCGCAGCCGACCGCGCGCTCCGAGGTCAGTCAATTCAGTGGGTTTTGAAACGAATTGTTTATGAATGAACTCGCATAAAAGAATTTTAAGGTGCCTCATGTCTGCCCACTAATATCGCTCCCGCCGCGAGGCGGCGGGAGAGGTTTGGTTTTGCCCCGGTCTTGTGGTCACTTAGAATTTTGTAAAGTTATATGTTAATTTTAGTACGGGTCTTCCAGCCACATTGAATAAGGCTTTTTGTTGAAGAAGCAACAAAAATTGAGCTCATGGCGCGGTCTCCTAGGTGCTAAGAAAACCAAACAACCTCTACAGCGAAAATTCTTAGGATCCCTGTCTTAGCGTTTCGAAAATCATCGATGCTTGCATTTTGTCCCGAAAAATTGTCCTAAATGGTAGGACTTGAGAAAAATACCGTCAATGTTTCGCGGAAGCAGGGTACTGCACGAGGTGTGTGAAAGGCTAATTTTACTCAGTTTCCTCCCCCCCCCCAACTCCCAATAGGAGCAGAGTTTTGAAAATTTTTGGCGTTTTTCTCAGAATTTGTCCTCCCCCAGGAGCTGGATCTGTTTTTTACTATAGCTCAGTGGAAACAACATTCCTAGTGAGTTTGAAGGTGGAGTTCGCAAGGAACTGGTTCTAAACAGTGTACATGCCCATTCAGAATGGTTTGACTGTGAAGCTCAGACTGTTCTCTCCCCCCCCCTGTGGAGCTCCACACCCCGCGTCGAACCTTGTCCGGAAAGCGCCAGGTGGATCCTAGTTTGTGGTTCAAGACCCCGTATGCTTCTCAGAAAGGAGTTCTGAGCCAAATCCGGAACGTTCTTTCCTGGACACCCTGAGAATTGCATAAGGGGGGAACCATACTAACATCGCGCCACGAAAATCGCGCGCGATGTAATTTGCTCCGCGATGTACATCGCATCGCGGTCAGAGGTGTGCGGAAATTTCTGTTTTCTGATTTCTGTTCTCTGGCCGTTTTGGCCTTTCTGTTGTCTGAGAGACCTGCTGAAATCAGAAAAAAATCAGCAAAAATCAACAAAAACCAGGTCTGTTGGAAAGTTCAGGAACAAAATATTGCTGGCGGTCACCTTGCCCACAATTAACTAATTTTCTATGTATGTTTGCTTTGCATTCTTTCGCCTTGCTGTTACACCGTATTCAAATTTTTGCAGAGCAGCAAATGCCGCGGATTATCAATAGAAAAATTAGAAACCAGATGCTCGGTAACGGTATCAGACATCTCAATTCTCATTTTTCTACTAAAATTGCGCGACAGTTGCCGCTTACGCAAAAGCATGAATAGGTTGCTAAACGAAAAAACCAGCACTCATATGAATCGTGTTAGTTGGGACGCGCGCACACCCACCAATTAGCTGTTCTAAGCTGTTTTTATGCGTATCTCTTGCAACTTTCCACTTTTCTCTTTTTTGTGATGGTGAAACTTGCATTCTCATGAAGAGAACTCAGCAACTGATGTAATCGAGAACCCTGCTCACCTACTCAGTACTTCGGCACAATAGGGTGGCAAAGGTCGAGTGCAGACCTTCGCTTATATGATTCCTACACTTGCTGGGGTTGAACCCCTCGATATCAATAGCAACTGCTGCTGTTAGCTGTCAGCAGCAACTGCTGACAACGAGGGATTCGACCCCTACTGTGCTGACGTACTGGCGTTCTCTGATGAATTCACTGGATCAATAGCTATTAGCCAAGAAATGCCTGCTTTCTGCGTGATAGCCCGAAAACGGTCGGGAAGAAGCTGGCTGCCGCGTAATGGCCTAGAAATAACCGCCAAAAAATGTTCGCCGCGTAATGAACGCCAAATAGTGCTCCTCAAGGGGTGTACAATTCAACTCCGCATTGCCGTTTAGTCCGAAAAATGCACGCTGATTGCGAAAGCGTGCTGCGGCGCAGTTGCGAGTATCCTCAGACATGGATTTGGGATCACGTGGGCACCAAAGGCAAAAACCGCGCTGGTGACCCTACATCCCTATTTGAGGATGCTCGCAAACGCGCCTCAGCACGCTTCCGCAATCGAGGTGCACTTTGCGGAATGAATGGCAATGTGGAGTTGAACTGTACACGAGGCATTCCTGAGGCATAATTTGGATGTAAACACCGCGGTCGGTTCAACTACCCAAGTTGACGGTACTTGGACCCCGCCTACCACCAGGAAGCTCCGCCGAGCTGCAGGAGGCCAAAGCGGCTGCTCGGCGAGCCGGTAAAGGCCGCGACGCGTGTTGGTGAGCCTGTCACGTCTTGGTTATTTCTCGCTTATTGCTCGGCTACTTCTAGGCTACTTCGTGAACAACATGATCTTAGCCGCCTAATAATCGAGAAACAATCAAGAAATATTCAAGAATTAGCACATTAAGAACCGCTGTGGAGCCTGGTTGGCTATTTCTCGGCTAACACTTTCAGAGTGAGCGCCTTCAGTGATGCCTACTTCCGATCTACCTGTCATTGACGAGCCAGCGCTACTATCAATGTCTTATTAGTTATTTGTCCAGTCTCGTAGATATTGTGTTACAAGTATAGCAAAGATGTTAAGAATTACACTCTCTTTTCTCTTGAAAAAAGTCAAAATGCAATGAGTAATTTTCCTAAAAATTTTCTGTTTTCTGACAAACTCCATTTTCTGTTTTCTGAAAATTTTTAAAAAATTTCCGCACACCCCTGATCGCAGTGCGGGGAGCTGCTGTGTGATGAAATCGCGAACGAGCGCTAAACAGCAAGCAATTGCGAGAAAAACTATGGTTTAAACGCGATGTGAGCGCCATGCCATCGCGCGTAGCAGCTGCCACGCAAGCGCCGCGTTCGACGGCTGACCTCACTGATTTCTTTGTCGCGCGCGGCGACCAATGCTAGATAACCTTTCTGGGTGCGATAGCATCGCTCCAAGTACGGTCCCCTCAATCAGTAGTAACCGTCATGACGCCACTAAAAAAACCCTCCCGTAACCCGATTTGGAGATCTACGTAGCAGGCTACAAACTCAGATTTGAGGACATTCTTAGAAGAACGTCTAACTAAAAAATGTTTTGTTGTGAACGGCCTACATGTGTTACCTAATAAGTGAGCCCCAAAAAAAGCTGACTGAGGTGGAAAAAGTCACATCACAAGACTTCAATTAGTTAAGCAATCAGCTTACCACCTTTTTACTTCACTGATCCCAGGAATCACCCAGATTTCGCCGATTCCCTGCACCTCTAGTTTAATGAATGGCGCCTAATGACCTCTGAGAGTCGGCTTACCAAGGCTTTACTGTGCACGAACGAAATTGCCTCTGCAGCGGAATTCAGTTTTGTTTGTGAGCCCTGTGAGCAGAGCGACTGCGTCTGTCTAATAGGTAGCCATTCCTCGCAAATTACAACCTAAAACTACGCAAGTCGCGATCAGTTATCACTTACCGATGTCTCAATTCATCACGAGAAGGATGTTGTCGCGGCAGAAGCATTATAAATGAGTAGAATTAATGTCACCGTACGATATCGGGCCTAAGCAACTGACTAGGGAAGTGCTATTGGACGACTCAGAAGTTTGCAAGGAAGTTTATTCTATTGGGTTTCGAATATTAATTCGCCGTTTTTTTTCGAACATTAATTTTTTTTATTCGCAGGACTGTGCTCTTTTGGAAAAGCGCATTTCTCTCTCTACCTAATGCTCTGCGGCAACCCGTTAAACTCTATCTTTTTCGAATTTCGCATTCGAATTCAGTGTGGTGCAATGACTGAAAATCTCAAAATGCTTACATCCCTCTGCTATAGAAGCAACAAGTCAGGAATCTTAAATTATACAACTTACCCTTCTGGAAACGGAATGATAGCACCAGAACAGATCCGCAGAAATTTTTCAATGGGCCGAAATTCGCATTTCTAAAAAAAAAATGCGACTTCCTAAGTTACTCGTCTATACGAAGACTCCGGTGCATTAGATTTTATAGTTGAGTACTATGAGGTATAACCCGATCAACGATATTTATTTTGTGATTTAACGACCATTTTTTTCAAAAATCGAAAAATGAGCAAAAATCAATCTCTGGAAAATTAGCCGATAATTCACAAAACAAATATCGCTGATCGAGAAGTACCTCGTAGTACTCAATTATAAAGTTTAGTGCCTCAAAGTCCTCGCATAGAAGAGAAACTGCAGAATTTGAAATTTCTGAAAAATGGAAAATTCGCTCTGCAGGAGAACTTCCGTGAATCTGTTTTGGTACTATCATACAGTCCTGAGAGATATCAAATGTCCAATCGAACATGACCGATTTTGTGTTTTGATAGCAGGCGGATGTCAACATTCCAAAATAATCAGTACTGGGACCAGGGCAGTGCGGAAAAAATATTTTTGGAAACAGAAAACAGAAAATCTAGTTTGACAGAAAACAGAAAAAATTTCCCAGAAATGGGCAGAAAACAGAAAAATTTCAAAAATCAATGAAGCGTGTTCAGCGTAGACTAAACGAAGTTCTTCAAAACATTGAACTTTTTTTATAAATTTTTTGAGTGATCTATGCTTCTTTCATTGAATTTTCAAAGTCTTACAGTTGGCCAGAGCAAAAAGTATAGACGCTTAAGAATTCCAGATTATGAGGTGACAAATGTTCATCAAACCTTCCTTTTCCTAGGCAATAAAATCTCGATTATTCATGAGAAGCTCAATACATATGTCTGTGCAAGGAGTAAGTATTGAAGTCGGAGCGAGCTTTCCGTTCCTGAGTGTACATATTTTGACACTTATTGCGGGATAACTGCTGGTTTGAACACTGTACTACTTCTCAGAGCTGAAAGTCACGCCCGTACCGCGCGCCTGTGCCGTTAGAGTATAAATGACCTGACGCGCCGTTCGCTCCACCGTTGAGAGCCTCTCGTACCTCTGTGGCAGATTTATCATCTGCCTCATAGGCTCACCATCAATTTCTTGGTGCTTCATCTTAACTGAATTCCGCGCCATCTGCGTTGCAGTGAATTAAAACACGTATTTAGAGTTTTGCGTGCATGGCACAGTTGGTGCCAACATTATCCCGCTCTACCAAAGCGGGTACGGTGGGGAGCGGGTATTCGTAGAGGCTTGACTCTGAGAGAAATTGCCGCTGCGGCTCCGCGATAGTGCCGCTTTGGCACGTGCAGGTACAGAAGCGGCACCATCGCGGAGCCATAGCGGGGACCCGACAGTACCACTTCGGCTCCGCGATAACGCCGCAGCGGCTCCGGGAGAGTGTCTGATATGGAGTTATTTAAGAATGATAAGACAACTAGAGGGGTCTAGTTGCAAGAACGAAAATTCGCACCTGCGGTCGTTGCGTCCTTTGTCTGATGAGGACAGAGGTTACCTCCGCTTTTGCGCACAAGGAAACACGGAATGTACCTCAAACTTGGGTATATTGAACCGGCGACAATTTTGTTTTACACCACAGGACAGTGCATCGTACTCCACGCGGGTTCGCTGCTGCATCCTCGCGGAGCCGGCGCGGTCCTAACGCGGAGCTGCTGCGGTACTATCGCCGCGATGTCGAGGCCCAAGGCACGGCAGCAGAATCGTCTGATCACGGAGCCGCTGCGGCACTATCGCGGAACTAACGCGGCACAGTCGAGGATCGCGGTACTTTGCAGGCACTGACGCGGCACATTTTTCCAGAGAAATAGGTTTCGTGCTTATTTAGTGGGCTGCGGGGGCCAGCTGACTTCCCAATGAGTGCCTTCATCTCCCTACATAAATCTGTTCAAATTGAAGGGATTGTTTGGTTTGGTTCACCTCGGCGAGGATTGAATCCAACCGTGTACAGCGAACAGCTCCGATTCCTCCCACCACGCCACACGTGCCCTAATGGATAACCACTAGAGCGAGATAAAAGTGTCTAGCGTGGTACAACTGCTGAGAGCCTGGGTGAAGTACACCCTCACCCTATCGGCTTAGCTTCAAAAAATCCAAAAAAAACAGCTCTGATGCAAATCGCGGCACACGTTTTCTTCTGTTTTCTGTCCAATTTTTGCTTATTTTTATAGAAAACAGAAAACAGAAAAAAATGGTCAAAAATGGGCAGAAAACAGAAAACAGAAAATTCCGCACATCCCAGTCTGGGACCACACACTAACATTCACTGCGAAGTTCGAAAGTGATTGAGCTTCAAGGGATGGGACAAATAGCGTCACTTAGAAAAAGGAAATCGCTTTCGAATGCTATAATACACTTTCCCAAACAAGCTCGGCCGAGAAAAAAATTCTCTAGAAAACGGTTATTTATTATCCAACAGCCTACTAGTACTTAGGTATAGTCACCTCTAAGATTGGAGGGGTTTTCTCGAATGGGTCGGGACATTTAAAGTCTGTTTGAGTGAGACTGTCTGCACACACAGTTGGCGTGCGTGTTGAGCGGCCGTCGCGGAGGAATTCTTCGGACACGCCTTTTCACAGCTGCAGACAGCTGACAGGTATGGTATTAACTTTTCCTCCAATATTCTTACAAATCGATTTACAATTACAGAAAATGCTTCCGCGACGGCTGCTCGACACGTACATATGTACGCCGATTGCGTTGGTGGACAGTCCCATTAGGAGGGACTTTACGTACTTGAAATCGGGCAGTTGTAGGGTAGTCAGAAAAAAAAATCGTATTCGACTCAAAATACTTTTTTTCTGAAACTGAGGCCAATCTGTCGGTCTTCGAAAAAACTTCGGCAGGTTTGGTTCGAATCCAGAGGGGCAAATTTTCAAGGCTAAATGCTAGTTCTGGTGATTTCCAATTCTCGAGAACAGACCTGCCTCGAAACTTATTTGTAGGAGTTATTTGGAGCGCTCAGCACGAATCTGCGATACCTTTCCGTCCCACTGGGAGAACCGTACTGTAGAGTCCTCGGATTTATGGATAGCCGCAGCAGCTAGAAAATTTGGTTAGAAAACTTTTCGAGAAGTACACCTAACTAGAGTTTACATATATCTTTACAAGCGGCCGGGTCGTGCAATACTACTTTCCTTGTGAGGAAGTATTTTTCCCGAGTCCGCGAAACATTACTCTGGAAGCAGTGAGCGGACAGCTTTCTGAAGTTCATTTCTGATGCCTCGGAATTCTCTTGCTCATTGGAACGCTTCATGGGCATTGTTTTTTGGTTACTTGTCTGTCTGGCTAGATATTGTTTTTCATCTCACGGAGTTATGTACATAGCTGTAGAGGCGTGCTCACGACAAGTTTGTTGGCACTTCACAGGAAAAGAAATTGTTTTCAGTCATCTACAATTTCTGGAATGTAATATGTTTGTGCGTGTTTTCAGGCCTCATTTGATCCTATGTATCTCGTGACATAAATTTTACGTATTCGTATGTTTTCGACTGGTAACGAAACTTAGGAGAAATTTTTATCAATAGATCATTGCCCATCGTGTTTCCTGAAGCCAATTCATTACTGTCTAGTTAGTGTCTTTACTTTTCAGTCAAGCGCCGTGTCGTATCGGATTGAGTGATATGTAGGTTCCCTCGCTCCTTTTGATTTTTTCCTGCTATTATATGAGTTTTCCAGCAAAAAATATTTCTGCATTCGAAATGCACTTCTTCGTCAGTACTGGTAGTACTGACTGGAGTTCCTCAGTATTTTGTGTCGCTTTCCGTAACACTTGATTAATTCCGCATTACACTTTAAATTTATCTGTGGTACAATAAGAACGTAAAGGCCAGCCGAACATTGCTCGACACGACGCGGTCGCGTTACGGCTCCCGTAAACAAAATTGAAGATAACCAGTTGATAAAGGGTAGGGTATAAAAGAAGTGGAGAGCGGTGTGTCTTCATTCACACACCGTCCTTGTCTAGGGGTCAGCAGTTCAGGATCTCCCTGGAGTAGATAGTAGGAAAACAGCACCACCGGTAGTCAAGATATAACAAAGCAGGAGTACAAACTTAGAAAATTATAGAGCCGCGACGCAACCGCGTCGTGTCGAGCGATGTTCGGTTGGCTTTTACGTTCTTATTGTGGTACAAATACAGAATATTTTTAGCTGTTTAAAGGCAGTGCTCGCGACGTAAAAGTTGTCCGTTTTTTGGCTAAAACGTAAGCTTTAGGTCCTGCTGAGAAGATTAGGAATGGAAGTGCGGCGAAAAAACGGTCGGGAAGTGATCGAAAATCTCGTTGGCCGGCCAACCCTTGAGGCCGCCCCGCCCACGTCCTATAACAGTTGTCATGCATCGTTTCAATGTAGGAACAGACACCGAATTCTCGAGTATTCTTTATCGCGGAAGGTTTCAAAAAAATCACAGATTGAAGGCAGCGTTAGCGATAAAAACAGCCTTGGGGTTTAAACCAGAAATAGAAAGGTGCGAGATTCATCGCAGCAAGAATGTCGGAAAAACGGTTGAAAACGAGCAGTGATTGGTCTTATGCCGCTCCAAGACTTGAGTGTGTTAGGGGTCGTTTATACTTCCGCCGCGGAGCGGCGCGGCAATAAGTGGGGCGGCGCGGCGCGTCGCGCCGCTTGAAAAATTGCGCCACCAGGTTGTATAATCGGACTGCGTCGAATTTACGCGGCGACGTCGCAGAATGACGTTAAACACAGCCTGGAGTAGCTCTGAAATAACACAAGGGCGATTGTAATGAGTGATTTCTTGTGCAGAAGAAACATCTATAATTTTTCGTACCATAACTTAGCACCCGAAGGCGGATAGAGTCTTTGAAAACGATTTCTCTTTGGAAAAAATAATTTCAAAAGCTAAAAAATGAACTTTCCACAACCCAGCCTACTCTAAACAACGCCCAGAACCTTGGAAGGAATTTTAGAGATGAATCAGAAGAACAAAATTGAGACTGTGTATGAAATAACAGCAAAAGAAGCATACTATGTCAATGCCGATCGCACGCGGCCGCCGCGCCGCCTGCTTTCCTCGGGCGACGCGGCACCACCTAGGCGGCGGCCGCGTGCGGAACCGTTGGAAGATTTCGAGCAGAAAAACTCTAAACGCCTCTCGGCGCCGCCAGGCGGCGCCGCTTGATCGATATGGCTGTATTGCAACTCGCCGCGCCGCGGCGGAAGTATAAACGACCCCTTAGGCCTCTTTCAGACTTCGATCGCCGGGCGACGCGAAGGGATGATAACCACGAGCATCGACTGAGATCGCGTCGTACGTCGATCTGCATTCGAAACATGCCATCGCAGCGATAAGCGATCGCACTCTGAGAGAGGCCTTATGCCAGCCCAGCTCAGTTCCTCAACAACCACCGAGTTAGTGGGCGGGGCGGGCATGTTGAATTCGAGCTTCAAGTGCGTATGTGTGTGGCTTTTTATTTCTTTCTTTGGGCCGTTTTTGACATTGGTATTGTTATGAGCTCTGAACCTTTCAAATCCCGGTGAAAAGCCGATTGATGTTTCTATCGCGAGCACTGGTTTTGAATCTATCAAAGTGCCCTAGCTTCGCTATGGCCCGACACAAAGGCCGACCTGGCCGTGACCCTGTCTAGCCGCTGAATATACTGAGAATGTTTCGAAGTTTGATGACTTGAATCCCATGCGTGGGCAGCCAGACGTTTTTTGCTTGATTTTTAATATGAGCAGGCTTACTGCTTTCCGACCTGCCACGAATATGTGACTGTTTTCGAGGAAGAGAAGTTGGTATTTTGGGTGAAATCTTCCGCGACTTGCCGTGTGTGCATATGTTGATGTCTTCACAGATTGCTAACCGAAGGTGATGAGACTGGCTTCCTCTTTTAGAATGACGACATATTTTGCGCCTGCTAATCTAGTGCGTATTCATCATATGCACTATTACTGAATTTCAATTACTATTAAAGTACCATGGACTTACTACTGATGCATCAGCATGTATGTAGTTCTCGTTCTTTGAGGTGTGGGAAAGAGCATTGTTCAGACTTCCTCCTTCTCTACCTGATTTCCCGGTGGGAAACCACCCGTTTTCGTTTTAATCATGACAATCTATGTATATATCACAGATTCTCATTTCCTAATGTCATAAACTAATGTATTCTCCACACTGCCTTCCCATTATTGGAATTATGTTTCAGACGTCGGCCAAATCATCCGTTCTCTGTGGTCTGAACAGAAAAATTTGTATCTTTTCAATCGGGATGTTTACATATGTATTCTAACACTTCAATGGGATCGAACCCCTTCAGATAAGTTTCTTGCGTATCATGGTATGAAAGATACCCTAGAGCGCCCATCGTAAAAAGGGTATTAATTTGTGTCAAAAGCATCGAGCATACAGAAATTCCTATGCAATTTTCATGTTTTTTCTATGCTTAAAGCCACAGTACACCCTCAGATATGAATTTTGAGATTTTCGTGTAATTGTGTAGGAGACCCCGCCTGTATAACACGTGCCAAGTGCGAGATCTCAATTCCTTCAAATAAGCGAGAAATAGGCGACAACCACAGGCCCGAACTCCTTCGCTCACCACCCCCTACCAGATTTACGAACTCGATAGCGGCTAAATAGATTGATGAATTCTCAACAGGTCGTTGTTCTTCGGTCCATTACCAGCCTATCTCCTCATCCTGTGTTGCTCTCGTGCAGCGATTGCAAACGAAGAGAAATACAGGCCTGAGACAACTCGTCCACGAAATTTTTGCCCTCAAAATGCAGGCATTTTCGAGGAGCCATATCTCCGTTCGTAGGGGGTTTGGGACGATTTCAAAGATACCATTGTGATCAGAGAAAGGCTCTCTCTAAGATAAGCATGAAATATGAAAAATAATTCTCTGGGTGTCCTGTGCCTTTAAGTCCACTTACAAGGGAAGTGTTTATTGCGCTAAACGCATATGCGAAAACGACTAGTATTGCTAGTATCACTTAAAGGCAGTGTTCACGATAATAATCGTTTTTCTGCTTTTCCGCCCATCTTGAAGACGGTCCCATGCTGATTCCAATGATGTTTTTGGAATCGTACAAGACCTTCTAGGAATAGTGTTGTGGTCCCTCAAAAATTGAGCTGGGAAAGCATGGTGAACGTGTTGTCCTAGGCTTGTAACTTCCGTCTTTTTCAGCCGATGTATGCGAGCTGACCTGAGTAAAGAGAGAAGTTGAGAGTGAAGGGAAGAACGGAGCTATTGATCGGAAACCATTGCTCATCTCACAATCTCGAGCATTCATTTGTTCACGTCGGTGGGCGTTGAAAGTGCATCTGGGATGTGACGAGCTGACGGGTGTCCAACTTTGGGGCCGTAGGGGACCGTTACGAGCTCATTTTTCTTAGTTTTTTAACGTTAGGGTTGCGCTAAGCCCCACAGCTGTCGATCTCCACCAAAAAATCAGACATGGTTTTCATCGTGGACACTGCCTTTAAGCCTTCGTAGCAAAACCGCGCTGTATCCCGCCCCGAGCTGCAGGTTCCAAGAAGTTACAAGCTTAAAATTCTCGTTTTTTGTGCTTTTTGTAGTTTTGGACTTGTAAGGAATTTCGGTTGGGCGTTTATTTATACCATTTATTTAGAGGGCTGTAAAAGTGTTTAAGAAAAATGTTCCAGATTTGACTTTAAATCCTCCCAGGTGGGCTATTTGGAGCGCTGATCCCGAATATGAGGTTTTTCTGTCGATTTTGCAAAGTTCTCGACTAAATTCGTTCAAAGCCTCCAATCGGGGGAAATTTCGGGGGCGAAATGTGACTTTTGACGATTTCCGGAACGCTACGATAGGAATGGCTCAAAATGTTTCTATGCGGGTTATTTGGAGTGCTAAACACGAATCTGGGGTCCGTTTACCGATTTTTGACAGAATATGGCAGATTACGATGGGTATATGGTAGATTGGTCAAAGTCTCAGATTTGACTCAAAACTTGTACGTGGGCGTTATTCGGGGTGCAGAATACGAATTTGACGTCCGTTTGTGGATTTTCAAATTGCTAAGGTGGGTTTTGTCCCACTTAATAACATGGAACCTACAGTAAACTTTCGAATTTCGACAGACGGACTCCATCTACGTGTTTAACACCCTAGATTACCCCTGCATACAAGTTTTGTGCAGAATCCGAGAAAATTTTTTGAAAAACCCAAAAAAATGTCTTGCGTTTTCGCGAAGCTTGAATAGCGTTCATAATGTCTTGGATTCTGCAGCTCGGGGTGAGAAACTACGCAGCTGTACTATGGAGCCACAAGAGATACTGACAGTACTAGTCGTTTCAGCAGATGCGTTTACCACTATAAACAGTTCTCTTGTTAATGAAGAGAAATGGCAGAATGTCCATCTTTGTAGCAAAACACACGGTTTAAAATGCCTGAAAAAAGCGTTTGAAGGTCGTGCCGTCGTAATCATTTTCGAGGTTCTTCGCATGACTTTGCTAGTTGTTTGCATTACATGGCCAAACTACATATGTAGAACTCCTCCTTTGCAAACCCACCAGTCATATAATTGCAGCCATAACCTTGGTAGCGCGTGATTTCGGAACCCCAAACTTTGTGATTGATGTCCGCTAGGCCCTTTTGTTTGAATGATAGGGCGAATATAAATGTGATTTTTCAGCGCGCTTAGTGCCTTTAGTTACCCAATTTCATTACGTCCCGGTACATAGATACCTACAACTCCCACGGAGAAGCAGACCTGATTTAAAACCTGTCTCGGTACATACAGACATCAAGCTAATCTGTTAACGGATGAAATAGAACTGCTCAATGGCGGAATTGAACTACTTCGTCGCCGCTCACGCAGTAAATAGTCTGAGCCATAAAATAGCAGATGGAGGTCCGAACAACGCAAAGCTTTGTGTGCTGCTTTTAATGATGTTGGGGAAGTTATTCTGCGATTCTGAGGCTCATACATTCCACTAGACCGCCTCAATCGCGGGGAGTTCGCTTCCAAGAGACGTCTGCAGAATTTAAAGGTATCCATACACATCTATTCGTCTTCCTGAGCTCTTTTCCCGCACTTTTTTTGTGTAAACCTCTTCGAAATTTTCTGTATTTTTTTATCATTGATTTAAATTTTCCCATGCGTCTATTTTTTGATTAGCAGTTTTCTTAGGAAGGTTTTTTATAACCGTACAGTTGAATTCACAGAACAGGAGGGCTGGTGGGCTGAGCTATTCTAGGAAGCTTGCATGCTCTTCGCATCAAAAAGAAACTCTGCTCTGCACTTGCGGACAACCGCTGTTGCTGCATGCCGCGCAAGCAAAATCGTGCTGGAACCACCGGTAATTGTGCCGGTACCACGATGTCCCGGCACGATTCTGTTCAAGCTGTGTGCTTCAACGGTGGTGTTCCGCAAGTGCGGACTGGAATTTCGTGGCAATGAGAGCAATATGGTCAAGTCGCGCGTTCGTATCATGGATGAGCGATTTTTCTCCAAATTTCCCCACATTGGAAAAAGAGACAATTACCTTGAGTTTGGATGTCGAAACACTAGAGAATCATCGAAAAAAAATCAAATTTTTTCATATTCTCAATTTCCTTCCGACTTCTGAGGTGTTTTTATGAATCGGAATGCGAAAACCATGAGTAGGCAAGACTTCGAAAATTAGAATTTCGCTCATGCTTGTTGAAAAGAATATGGCTTCGGTTAACATATGTACCCTAAGTGAGCTCGTTTAAAATTTTCAATTGCTGAGCTGAAAAACCTCGATTTTGTACGTCGTGTGCTTTTTATGCTCACTACACCTTTCCAGTTCACTGAAATCGCTGAAGCACTTTGGGGCATTGAACTTGTGTCACCGTGAAGTTATGAGCACCTGAGGATAGCTCTGAGATCTGAGAAATCAACCTCTAGTTCGTTCATCTATCACAATGGAACAGAATGTGATGCAGTAGTTGAAAAATATTTGAAAACAGTTGTGGAGGGAGACTCAAAGTCTATAGAAACTGGTTTTTCCTTATAGAGTGAGGTCTTTGTGTGCATACTTTCACAATTTTCTTGTACTTTGTAAGGTAGCCTTTTTATCTGGAGTCATAAAAAACTGGTTAGGTATTCTGCCTCTGCAGAACAGAACGATGTGATCCAAGCGTGTCATAAAACGAAGTATCATGAAGATTCTGCTCGTACAATTGGTTTTTCTTCATTCCATTCTCTGCTTTTCCATGCTTAGCACTCAGTCCCTGATAGAATTTCTGCTGTTCGGAGACCGAGGTAGTTGGGAGAGTTTTAATCCTTGTACAAGTGCACAGTGATCTTGCATATGCTATTGATTGCGTCCTCACTCTTTAACATATTACTCTACATGGCTATGTGATCGGAATAGGAGAAGATTGGATCTACGCAAGCTTTCTGAAAACATCCCCTTTTTCTGAAAGCACGTATTTTGCTGAACTCTTGCCTGGGTCTATATCTGGAACAGTTTAACTTATGCGAAATATTACAGTAAAATGAAAAAAAATATTCAAAAAAACAATTAACTTTCAAGGAAAACTTTCGAAAAAAATAAGCACGATTAAAGCCGAAAAAAGTGCAGTAAGGCGGTGAGTTCGCGGGCGTCGCGCCAGGCTATTCATACGCCAAGCCCGCACGCCGCGCGCGTCATGCACTAGCTTTGAGAAGCATCAAAAGCGCCTTAGCGCATACGGCGCTCCCCTCCTTGCCGGGTGCGTAACGTTATTTCACATTTCTTCAGATTTTCCTTGTTGTCAAAAGTTAGCTTGTTAGCAGAGCTAAAGTCTTTTGCCTAATTTCTGGTGACGTGTTCAGGTTGAAATCGGAACAGATTGAAAATAACGCTATACACCCTCTTTCTGCCATTCTCCAACGACATTCAAATGTTGACCTGTCGCAACGTTGAAGGCAGTGTTCACGATTGATCTCGTTTTTGAGTTTCCAGGGCGAAACATTACGCTGGCAGATGCTGGAGGGGATAGGATCGAAGAAAGCAGCGACAATGGGCCAGGGATCGATTAAAACCTTCAAGATTTCGTTAGCCCAGTACGCCTGCTTAGCCCGCCCAGCCCCCGTTCTGACGAGCTTGAGGTGCGGACGTTTTCGATGGCCAATTGCCAAGCAACCCCGCTACGTGCAGCCCGATCGATTCGCGCACATTTCGCCATTAGCGCGCGCTTGCGGAGCTAGAAGGGCCCGTAAGCTGGTTCACGCCCTAAACTGTACGTAGGTTAGAAACAGCTACTTTAGCTTATTCTGAGCGTTTTTCTTGGCTGGTTCTTCACTATTCGGTAGCTCACGACCAAACAACCCCATTTTTGAGTCGGCCACGAATATGATATGCATCGTGAACACTACCTTCAAAGTGGAGCATTTTGAGCTTTCCATTTGGATCGACGGCCGGTTACGGGATCCGATCACGGCGAAATATAGCTGGTAATAGCAATGTTTAGAGAAAAGAGACACGCTCGCTCCTCACGAGCTGCGAAAGGCAGAGCTCTTTAAGAATGCTTTAGGCCTTATTTCTGATAGGAACTCTTACGTTTCATTGCCTTGATTCATACTGAACAATTGTTAGAGCGTGTTTCGATCCTGAGAAATGAATGTTCACTTCGCGTAGAATTTATGCTACTTTTTGAACCGATTTCTCGAAACTATCCAAGTGGAAAAAGCGACTACAGAAATCACAAAGCATTCGTTTATTTCGCTTGTTCAGTTCGTAGTCATAATTTTCAATAGAATGCTAGGCTTTCTCAGCAAACAGTATTCTTTTATTTTTCACGGGGATACGTGCACTATAACAATATCAGCCCGAAGTAGCATGCTGCTCAATGAGCGTAATTAGATTGGGCTCATTCAAGAATACTAATTCACGGTGACTTTTCCCGTTTGGCCTTAATCTGCATACTGTGTACATGTTTTCATGTATGTACTGGTAGAGATGTTCTTCTCACATATGCTGACCAGAATAACTTTTCTCAAACTGACTATGAATAGGAAATCGCTCCAGTATCTTCTCCACACGTGACCGACGTAGAGCTATGTATGTATGTAGGTCACGAATTCTCATTAACTGGCTTCTACCCTCAAGCGATTTTAAAGCATAAAAAAGAAAGCGAAAAATTGACCGTTTCTATATGTGTGAACTTACACTTCAATGACTGCTTTTGGGCTCAGAGTCCGAATATTCCTTTCAAAGCTACCTGCGCCTACTATGAAAGAAATAATTGGCGTTTTTTTTTTCTTGAACAGAAAGTTCATGAAGACATGCATGCGATGCTTTCAATTTTTTTCATAATTATGCTCTAAATTGGTCTGCTCAGGTTACTTGGCGTGTTCGTGTGGAGCATGTGGTCCATTTACCGATTTCCGATAGATTACGTTGCATGTAAGGTTAGGTGGCATCTAGAGTTCTGCGAGCAGCGAGTTGCGACACATGTAAGCATATAGCTGCATACCAGGTTTTTCAATAAGTTTTGTCGTTCGATAAGAAAACACAATTTTATGATTCAGAATACACTTTATTATTCAGTGTAATCTCCCTAAACATTAATACACTTGCTCCCACGATCCTCCAATCTGTGAATCCCATCCCTGAAGTGAGAATCCGGAGGGGCTGCAAAATACGCTTCAACAGCCGTTATGACCTCTTCATTTGATAAAAAACGCTTGCCACGCATGAATTTTTTGAGTTCTGGATACAAATGGAAGTTTCTGGGGGCCAAATCTGGTCAATGTAGTCATTTCAAAATGCTCTTGTGACACGGTGCATTGTCCTGATGAAAAAGGATTTTTTTCTTCTGCAAACCGAGTCTTTTTTTCACGAGTTTTTTTCTTCAACTCATCCAAAAGGTTGCAGTAGTATTCAGAATTAATTGTTTCACCAGTCTGCAAGTTATCCACAAACAGAATTCTTTTCGCATCCCAAAAAACTGATGCCATAACCTTCTTCTTCGATTTCCGAACACGAACTCGTTTCGAAGCCGAACAACCAGGTCCCACCCCTCTTTAGCCTCTTGTTTTGATTCAGGATCATGGTGGTAGACCCAAGTCTCATCCATAGTGATGAATCGACGCACAAAGTTCACTTTATCCTTTCTAAAACGCTCCAGGTGTTGCTGAAAAAGTCGCATTCGAATGTGTTTTTAATCAATTGTTAGCGATTTCGGCACCCATTGTGCACACAGCTTTCTAAAACCCTAAATTTTGCTTAAAATATGGCTCATATTTCCTAATGAGATGTGTAGAGCTTCTACTAAATCTCTCTCAGTCAATCGACGATCTTCCAAAACCATATCGTGTATTTTGGCTATGATTTCTGGTGTTGATTTTAGACGTCCTTCACGTGGATCGTCTTCAAGGCTTGTACGACCACGTTTAAATTCAGCAACCCATCTTTCTACTGTTCTAATTGTAGGTGAACAATCATTATACACTTTTAACATTCCATCGTGAATTTCTTTTGGTGCTACAACTTTCAAAAATAAGAATTTTATCACTGCATGATATTCAATTTTTCCATTGCTGTGACACGGCGACACTAAATGGCTTGTAAACAAAGACTGAATTGACAGATTGAAATCAAACTTCACATACGTTCATGTTAAGAGTGTACCAACAAATCAAAAAATTGGGCTAGTAGCAACGCCCTCTCTTTTCAAACGACAAAACTTATTGAACAACCTGGTTCGTGCTAGCAGCGTCCTCGCATGCGAACCCTCTTGAGGCAGAATGGTAGGGGGTGGGGGGATTTCATAGTTTTCTCGCAGTGTGCAGGCGCTGCGAAAAGTCTCACACACGCATTGCGAGCTACGAGAAGAATTCTCCTGACTCATTTTTGTCGCAGCTCGCACTGTGAGTACTTGTAAACAGGGCTGTGCGGAAATCATTTTCAAGATTTTCGGAAACGGAAACGGAAGAAAAATGGCTGAAAATCGCCGGAAACGGAAATCCGGAAACGGAAACGGAAGTGAACTAAAAATTATAGTATGATCTAGATGTCTGATGATGTTGTACTCGACACGAGGTTGGTATATCTTCTTTATGGCCGAAGTTTCGGAGAAACCTCCTTCTTCAGAGCCTGAAAGGATCGAATAAGATTTGCGCTTACTCGATCAAACGTCGCCTTAAACTTACCGATTCGAGAGCCCAAATTTCCCCCGCGTAGGTGTGAGAGAAGATGGCAGATGAGCCTCAGCCAGCCAGGAACTCGCTAGTAAACAAAACAGCGCGGTAAGTCAATAGTATGATCAAATGGTAGGTTTCGTCGCTGCTCATGGCATGCCGATGTAAGCTCTGGTACAGCCGTAATGACCTGTTGATTTCGATTATCACCAGCAGCGGAGCGGTGGGCCTTGGCGAAATATAACTGGTGATAAGGAGGTTTCGACGAAAAAGCCACCGCTCCGCGCTGTGATAACCGAAAACATGAGTTCACTCGGAATGAAACAGAGTCTACTTCTGTAGCTCGTGATCTCAATCTATTCCCTTAAAGGCAGCATACACGCTCGCAAGCATAGTCGAGATAACAGCATAGATAGGTCCGCACGGCCCGTACTATGTCGTCAACGACGTTTGAAGCGCTGAAAACTGTCCAGGATGACAATATTTGACAATGTTTGAGCAACCTTGCCTTCCATGCCCGTATTTTCACACCCCTTCGAGTAACAGAATGATAATCGATACTTGAGAAAGCATGTGATATCATAGAATGATAGCACTATAAAAAGGGAGTGCAGTAGAGAAAAAACTCGATTTACCTCAATATAACATGTTTGTGCACTGATAAAATCCTCCATTTCAAGAGGTCAGCCAAATCAGAGCGGCATTCTCGAAAGTGGACGAGAGTCAATAGGTATGCAGACATGTTTTACTCAAGTAAACCAAGCCATTTCTCTCGCGCACTCCCATTTGATAGTGCTATCACTCTCAATTATCACACGTTTTCACAAGTATCGATTCTCATTCTGTTACTCGAAGGGGTGTGAAAATACGGGCGTGGAAGGTAAGATTGCTCAAACATTGTCAAATATTGCCATCCTGGACAGTTTTCAGCGCTTCAAACGTCGTTGACGACATAGTAGGGGCCGTGCGGACCTATCTATGCTGTTATCTCGACTATGCTTGCGAGCGTGTATGCTGCCTTTAAGCACCAGTGGGGCTACGGTCTGGAACTGCAAGCGAGCCGAGCACAAATCGATTTGAAGCATGAGAGGAAGACTTGCTGCTGATGTAGGTTCTCCTAGTGAGCTGAAAATGGGTCTGCTCGAGCAACTCCTCTTCTAGAGTGCTGCTGATCTCTCTGATGTCGAGTTTCGACCTTTGACTGATTTTTCCAAAGCGATCGGTGTTCCACGACGGCTGCGGGTACATACATATGGCACCCACCATTGTTGAGAGAGCAGTTGTCCGTTTGAGGCCGATCCCAGAAGGTGATCTTAGGTACTCAATTTTCCGGATATCAATACCGGACGCCGAAAGGGTGGTCCTGAATGCGCATCATGCCGAAAGATTTCTTATAGTGTACCGAGGCGAGGATGATGCCTTTGTTGGGTACCTTGGCGAGGTTGGCGTCCTGGCTGCGGGCCATTACAAGGATCGCGACTTCAGCTCAGGTAGGAACAGGTGGTGGCTCAAAGACTCTCTTAATTTGAATAACGTGCTGCTGCTAGCAGCACATGTAATGAGGGGTCGCACTCCGGGCCGACATCGAGTTGAACCCCTCGTCGTCAGCAACATGTGCTGCTAGCTGCAGCACAAACTGCCGAGGAGAAGTGGTCGAAACCCAGCATGCGTTAGCAGCACGTGCTGCTGAACACGACGAGCTGGGGGCTATGGCGAGCAAATTCTATGGCGCTGAAGTTGAACCCCACGAGTGTGTGAGTAGCTGGAGAGACGATGAGGTAAAGTTTCTACCTCTCTGGTCCCTCAATCGGAGGACTCGATTGTTAATAAGTATGGTATTGATGCATGAAAGGGTGATGGCTAGCCAATAAATCAGCGCTTCGAAAATTTTTTGATAAAGAGTTGTAAAGGCAAACTGTATCGGTTTTCAACTGAGATGAGACTGATAACCACGGTTGGACTGCAAGATAACACCACTTACTCACCCGCGCAACAGTACCTAAAATATGTCTTCTGTAGCCGCCAAGGTCAAGCCCACGTTGGGGTCCTCCTCTGCGTTGGTGGAGGGGGGGGGCGTATACCGTGTGGCGGTTGGAAGGAGCGGGACACCGATCCAAGCAATCAGGAATAGACTCACGCTGTGATGATCGCAGAGGTACAGCGGTTTGGTGCACTGGGGAAGCTTGACCATTAAACTTGTAGTACTATTTTCTTCCGTTTCCGGGCCCAAAACCCGGAAACGGAACGGAACAGCTCAAAAAGTACCGGAAATACGGAAACGGAATCGGAAACGGAACAGTTCCGCACAGCCCTGCTTCTAAATCATCAAGTTTTGTACCAACAAAATTTTTTATTATGGTTTTTCTTAGTTCTACTCATGACTATTTTCAGTTTTGTATTCCTGTGATGGTTTCTCTTTGTTTTAACACACAACATTTGTGCAAGAAGTGATGCATATCTAAGAAAGTAAAAACTTACACATGACTTCCAAACATCATGTTTGTTTCTTTGTTCAAATGCGGTCGTTGTTTTGGGGGTGCTTTTTCATTTTGTTGTCAAAACAGCAGTGTCAAACATTGTTGTTCCGTACAACAATGCTTGACAAGTTCGATTCGATTTGAAGAAGATTCAGAACCGATACAACACCGCGCTCCACGGCCACTTGTGCCCTGATTCAATTTCACGCAGTGACTCATACTCAACCCTGATTCAGGTTCCTGCACTGCCCGCAACTCGCAGACTCTAAAAGCTAGTTCCAAAGGTTTTTTTGCCACGCCCCCAACCTCTCGCGCTGCAAGTAACTCGCTGCTCTAGGTGCCACCTTATATGAACTTTAGGCATTATTTGGTCAGTAATACAGAATCGGTTCAGAATTCATGTGAACTTTCTGGGTGCTTAAAATTTATTTGAGACCTTTTCGCCAAATTCCGAAATAGTGTGGTGGGTCACGCTAAGTAAGTCGCATTATATGTATCTACTGTAACCTACAGTAAACCTCAGAGTAGTAAGGAAATGACCCTAGATTCGTGTTCAGCACGCTGACTAGCTGTTTATACCCTGCAAGGCCAGCGCGCTACGCGCGTCACGCGAAAGGCGTGGCGTTGAAGTATGAATAGCCAGACGCCACGCCCGCACGGCACTCGCGTGATGCCTGGTCTGTCAGGGCGGCGACGGCCACAACGACTTTTTCATCATTTTCGTTATTAATCCATCATCAATTCGATCCTGTTTTATAATAATTATTTCCACTATATACCATTTTCTGCTACCGAACGAAAGCACAGATTTTTATTGGTCTACGAAGTTGAGACCCACTTCAATTCGCTCCGCCATGGCGTCGTCGCTGGAGTATTCATATTCTCCACAAGCGCGTCACTCGCGTGCCTCCCGTAGAAAGCATTCATGTTCCAGCGCCACGCCGGCGCGTGACACGCGGGCGTTTAAGAGTATGAATAGCGCCCAAATAGTTCCTAAATAGTAGGAGTTTTGAGCCACGTCAAAATTTGTCTCGTCACGCTCTCAAACTTGTATGATTATGGGTACACTTACTTAGCCGCGAACCTCTATAAGCGCCCATGACTTCTCCCATAATAATTCTAGCAGCTCCTAATGGAATCTTTGAATTCTACGTTTAAAAAGTAGTAGAAGAAATGTACTTTTGCTTTGAGACAGCAATTTTCAAAACCAGCTGATTGCGAAGTAGATTGTTTCTGTATGGCAACCTGCTGAAACAAGGTTTCACTCTTCCTTCTTTAAGAAGCCGAAGGCCACACCGCTTCAGGCGAAATTTCAACTTTACGTGGAGGTTTAATATCAGCTTAGTAAAGAGAAAGAATCTGAGATTCTGTACGAAATACATCGCACACCCGGCGCTCATTAAGCTCAATACTCTTTCAAAGGGCTGAGTAAATCTTTTTCCTAGTGGGACGCTTGCTTTCTATCCCCTCTTAGCAAATAAGGGGGGGAGGGGGAATCGGGATCTGGCTCTTTAAATGCCTGATAGATTAGGTGCTTACTTTATATTTATTTTATCTAAAAGGGGATCAGAATAAAGTGTCTTATCAGACAATTTAAAATAGTACCCAGAATGAGAGGCGAATAGGACAATTTCGGTCTTAACATGCAAGGAACCTGGCAAAAAGCCGCTGCGCTCACGTTGTCGATGAAGCGCTGCGCGTCGCATTTAGCCACTCGAACTGCTCCTTAGCGTCTGCCATTTCGTGTACTCGACCAACAAGCTGTCGCATAAATATCAAGTTCAACTCACCAAAGTCCGGAGCCGGCCGGTCTGAGTATGCGCGAGCGGCTATTAGCGGCCGCGGTCCGTGGAGAATTAGACAAAAATTTGCGACGCGACTTTGCCGTGCCTTAAATTTTACCTTGCTGTAGGCGCCTAGTATCGTGCTTAATCCTCCATTTAGACACAGCAAAAACCTCTTATAATATATGTGGTCTGTAGCCTTAATTTGTTTCTCCACGCCCCCCCCCCGCCTTTCCCCCATTCAGTTTACGATCTTCAGAAATGGCTGGAAACGACGTAATGAGGCGGAATTTTCTGGCTGAAAGGGCAACTCCTCATTAGTATACCCATTTCTACACAGTCTCATGACTCCAACACCTTATTAAAATCGGATGTAACAGCCTTATGACGGAAACTTCTAGTCCCCACACGAGAGCTAGGAATCTTACACTGCTCTCTGCCCGGACGTGTGCATCTGGGGCGTTGTGCGCGCAGGAACTCAGTATTTTCAATCATTAAATTATGGCAATTTCATATGTAACAGCCGTTCCGCATGTGTAGAAGCCTCTCCTGAACGTGTCCTATATTTTTATTAGCTCCATCACTGAAACAAAAAAAGGTGGACGCTGTTCGCACTTCGGCTAGTGAATTATTAGGACGAGAACATTCAATTAAGAAAAACATTTTAACTAGTTTTGCGAAACTGTACATCTTTCACACAAGTTCTATCTGCTGCTGACAATGTATGACTGTGGTTTAGGAATCTAGAAAGTGTGGCGTCATTCTCGGCACCATTTATATTTTCTCATTATCTACCAGGTCGAAGTAATTTCCTCCCTCTCCACATAGAATGACGCATTATAACTGCAAAAACGTTTTCCGATTAGGATTTCATCGTGTTGGTGTTGATGCATCTGCAAAATCTCAGATTCTGATTACAGCATGGTTTAGACGAGAAAATTTTTCTAGTCCTGATTTTTCTCAGAATTTTTGAAGTTTGTACACATCTGAACGGGAAATTAGACTAACTTGCATTTTTCTCATTCACTGCAGCTTTGTCAGCTGTCACGCATAAGTAGTGTATACCTAGTGCGTCGCTCGACAGCGGCAGCGCGTTCACCCATATTGGTTCTCTACCGCTGCGGTTGACGAAGACTCTGTGACGTCGCTTGTCGCGGAAAGTATGTACTGTGTTTCTCTGGGCCCAATTCCGGTCCGCAATAGCGTCTCGACACGCTTTGCTGCCGCACGCGCTCGAGTCAGTCAAGTTTCCAGCGCCGAAGCCAATTCGATGTGGCTTTTTTATACAGTTCTCTCCAATTTTGTTTAGTTTTCAGTTTCCAAAACCCACCTAGAGTCAACAGGTCGGCAGCTGCGGCGCTGGAAACTCTTCCGACTCGAAAGCGCGCGGCCGCAAAGCGTGTCGAGACGCGATTGCGGACCGGAATTTGGCCCAGAGAAGCACAGTACGTCATAACTCGGCTACAAGTAGTCCGCCCAAAACCGGAAGAACGTAAACATTTTGCATCAGTAGCGAGAGCTCTTTCTTGTTAGCACATAAATTTTCGCCGACAACAAGCTTCGAAGGAATTAAGGTAGAGGTAAACACTTGCTTTGATCCCAAATTTCTTCACTCTGCTACTAGCAATTTTCAATTGGTCGTGTAATTCTTGGAGTCCTCGCATTCAATTTAGTCTCACGAATGGTCGAAACTACGACGGCAGATCGCCGCGCGTGATCGAAACCCCGTTGGCCAGTGATGCCGCCAGCGCCGCACGGCCAGCTGCAATCAGCGCGCCTGCCCCATTCATCAGACTAAATTTGATACGCAAACCATATATGACGTACTTGGAGGAGATGCTTGTCTATACTCACTTGGAAGAATCCTTGATACTGATGCCCAATATGTTCTTGCGATTTCGCAAGGACCCTGTGCATACTATATTGACAAGAGTCTTGTTTTAATCGTTCCTTCTGTCTGGAGTGATTTGTATACGTCCCGCCTACTGCAAATGCGCTAGAAACATTATGTGTGCGCGTAAATAAGCAGTTAACATTGCAATTGTCGTCACGCCTACCAATACCAATGATGACTGGATTAATGGCGAGTCGTTCGAGGTACTGATGATGCTGGTGGCGGTGCTACTCCTGCTGCTACTACTGCAGTAATGTCACCTATGTACACCTGAGTCTGGGATTTTTTCGCACCTTCTTCAGGGACGTCATTAGTCCAGGGGGGGGGCATTTGTTTATTTTGCGTCAGCTGCTGTTTTTAGTGCGACTTTTCAAAAATTCTTGACACTTGGGAGACGTCTAGAGTTGATATCTGTCAATTACCCTCGATCACGTATTTGTCTTCGCGCTGTAAAAAAATCAGAAATTTGACATTTGGGTTGGAAACTTCGAATAATGTCCGCATTTTTGCTGTTGCTCCTGTTGGATTTTTTTACACTTTTAATTGAATGGAGCGATTTTTACTTCGCTAGATTCCTTGTCAAATGTTTTTTCTTGAATTTTTCCTTCTTCTCCACTACGGCTGCAAACTATATATTTTTAGCTGTCCCATCTTGTTACCGACTTCATTCTGGCTGAGTGTTTGACTAGTACTCTGACCTGCATACTCTTACTAGAAAAGGAAAATAAACCTCTTATCGCTCTCCTCATATTCTTTAAAGACCCTTTCTCTCATACCTAAAATTCATATGCAATTCTAGAACTATATTGAAGGCTTTTCAATCAAAGGCGAACTTCTGCTATCCTTTTTTCCCTTTGCTCAGTAAATCTGCGCTCACCTGGGACTTTTCACATAAGTGATCACTCTTTAGAATAGAGGGACTGAAAATTTCTTTACTCGATCTTCACCCAGAAGGTAACACAAATCTGGAAAGCCGATCGGCCATCCACTGCAGTTGATTCTCCATTTGTTAAATTTGAAGAATCGAGTCGGAAAAGTTTTTTTATATTGTGTCTACCCGATTGGCGAATATCATGCAATTTTCTTTTTTTTTTTGAATGGCGAATATTGTTTGATATTAGAAATTCGCCGTTTTTTTTTGGATATCAAAATTTGATTCGAGTTATCCGATTCTGCCTTAGAGGTACAGTCCGTCTCCAGAATCGATTCTACGTTTCTCTGCTCAGTTTGAAGAAACTTTTACGCTGATCACAATGATATCTCCAGAATCGTTTAAAGCCCACTACAAACAGAGTTATGGCTCCTCATAGATTGAATTTGAACGGCGAGAATTTCGTGGACGAGTTGTCTCGCGCCTGTTTTCTCTCGTGCTCCGCGGCCATCGATCTCAGGCAGGCCACAACGTTAAGCTAGACCCATGAAAAATGGATGAAAGCAGATTCTGATTCAAATCCATCCTTAGTCCGAAAACTTATCGCTGGGAGTAACCCATTTTCTCCTTTACGGTGGCGTCGACGAATTTTATGTCAAAAATTTACGGGTGCCATCGGAGGTAGGTTTCTCGGTTTTCGAAAGATGGCGGTAGTGTACTATGGGTATATTTTCGGTAAAAGTCCCAGATTCGGCGCATAACTACTCTGTTGGGGTGGTGTGTAATGGTGAACACGTGATCGGAGTTCACTTGTCGATTTTGGAAATACTTAAAGGCAGTGTTCAAAAAGACTGTATTCTCGTTTCCGATGTTTTTGGGTAGGCGAGTCAACGAAGTAGAGATTAATAGTTAAAAGTCCCCCATAAACCACATTAACTATTGCAGGAAAAACTATCCAGGTAAACCTGTAAATTATTTACCTACGCCTATTTGGTGTGTTTTGGGGGAGTGCGGACTTTGAACACTCCAGACGTAGGAAATGGTTTTGCGCTACAAACTTCTCAGGTGACTTTGGTTTCTGTTCCTTGTATCGAAAGCTCTTTTAAAAAAAGATGGTTCAGTGCACACGGTTGGACGTTCGAGGCTTTTGAAATAAGAGTTTTCAAAAATTTGACAACTGTTCCTTTGATGAAACGCACGCTGGACAACTGTTATATGACGTGAGCGGGGTGATCCAATGGGTCGGCTGATCCATGAGATTTTCATCCGCTTCCTGACTGGTTCTCGTCGTACTTTCGTCTTCACTCCTTTGAGAGAGACCCCCACATACGTTTCCGCGAAAAAATTAGCAACTTTTCCTTCTTGAATACTGCATTTAAAGGCTCAAAAATGACACTCAAAGACGCACAAAACTGATATCAATTTTATGGAATGAATCGAAAGTCTGAAGCTGTTCCTACTGAGAATTGACGAAAAAATCCGAAACAAATCGTTATAAATGGTTCTTTCTTTATTGGTCCGGAAGTGGACGAGTTACACCGCCTTGGCTGAAATAGCGAAGCTATCGACGAATTTATTGGGACAACGACCCTAATACACTAGTACGGCCTTTACTGGAACGCTTACGCCCTCAGAGGCGTAAAAAATGAGCTAAAATGACCGCAATTGCGGAATGGATATTTGTATCGAGGAGCGGATTCAGTATCGGTAGGCGGAGAAAGGCTGATTAGGTGACTCGGGACGGCTCAAATACGGTCCTTTCAATTCGTTTCTGACGTCTCGTGAGCGTTCTACCACACCCTGTACTATCCCGCTAACGTATCTATCTGAACAATTTTGCGAGCGTGTATAATGCCTTCAAGTAGTTCAAGCCCCGTAAATGGCTTTACGCACACCATACCATGCGGTAAACCTCAAATAGTCGGCGAATGGACTCTAGACTCGTGTTCAGCACCCTAAAGAGTTTCATAGTCTCTTCGTAGAATTAGTATAGTGAGTAGAGGGGGCTGTGAAGGTACATGCCAGGTTGCTCTATAAGTTTTGTCGTTCGATAAGAAAAGCACAATTTCATGTTTCAAAATACACTTTATTATTGAGCATAATCTCCCTGAACATAAATACACTTGCTCCAACGATCCTCCAATTTGTGGATCCCATCCCTGAAATGAGAATCCGGAAGGTCTGCAAAATACGCTTCAACAGCCGCTATGACCTCTTCATTTGATGAAAAACGCTTGCCACGCATAAATTTTTCGAGTTCTGGAAACAAATTGAAGTCGCTGGGGGCCAAATCTGATGAATACGGTGGATGCTCAAACAATTCGAACTTTAATTCATGGATTTTAGCCATTGTCAAAATGCTCATTGACACGGTGCATTGTCCTGATGAAAAAGGATTTTTTTCTCCTGCTAACCGGGTCTTGGTTTCACCAATTTTTTCGATCAACTTGTTCAAAAGGTTGCAGTAATTTTCAGAATTGATTGTTTTATCAGTTTGCAAGTTATACACAAGCAAAATTCTTTTCGCATTCCAAAAAACTGATGCCATAACCTTCTTGGCCGATTTCCGGACACGAACTCTTTTCGAAGCCGAACAACCAGGTTCACACCACTCTTTAGCCTGTTGTTTTGATTAGGGATCATGGTGATAGACCCAAGTCTCATTCATAGTGATGAATCGACGCACGAAATCCACTTTATCCTTTTCAAAACGCTCCAAATGTTGCTGAGAAAGTCGGATTCGAATGTGTTTTTGTTCCATTGTTAACGAATGCGGCACCCATCGTGCACACAGCTTTCTAAAACCCAAAGTTTCACATAAAATATGGCTCACACTGCCTAATGAGATGTGTAGAGCCTCCACTAAATCTCTCTCAGTCAATCGACGATCTTACAAAACCATATCCTGTATTTTGGCTATGATTTCTGGTGTAAATGCGATTTTCGGACGTCCTTCACGTGGATCGTCTTCAAGGCTTGTACGACCACGTTTAAATTCAGCAACCCATCTTTCTACTGTTCTAATTGTAGGTGAACAATCATTATAAACTTTTAACATTTCTTGAATTTCTTTCGATGCTACACCTTCCAGAAATAAGAATTTTATCACTGCACGATATTCAATTTTTTCATTGCTGTGACACGGCGACAATGATTGGCTTGTAAACAAACAATGAACTGCAAGATTGAAATGAAACTTCACATAGGTTGATAAGAAGAGTGTACCAACAGAACGAAAAAAGTTTCAGGCTAATAGCAACGCCCTCTCTTATCGAACGACAAAACAAATTGAACAACCTGGTAATCGCGCATCGCAAAATTCAAAATCTAGGTCAGAATCGCTTTTAGAATCTTATATTTCGTCCGGAATGGTCAATTAGTCTAAAAGTACTTCGCTTGTTAATAGAATCCGATTGCAGATGATAAAAATCGTCTTGGAAGCGATCAGAGAAGTACTCAATTTTCCAATGCGCCATGCAAGTTTTCGCTGCTTTTCTGCAAGGAATTCCCTTCGAAAAATTGCCCTAATCTTTACTGCATTCACTTTACCTTTGTGTCATTCATGCTTACGCAGGCAACTTCTTTCCCCATTGCTAGCGTTGAGAAGAGCGTGAAAAATAAGACTGGATTAAATAATCATGAGCACTATTCTTCTCGTCAGCTTTTCTTTGATTGTTGACGTCGTGAGCGGCATTCCAGTGCTTTTCGTTTCCTTTTTTTCTCACGAACAAAAAGTCTCATGTGTCGCTTGGCTACCACACATAGTATTCTCCGTCACTCTTCGTTTATCCGTTAATCGTCGGTGGTGATTATCTCGTCGAAATTCCGTCTTTCTGCGGTCACTTTCCTTAAAACTGTGAATCACACTTTTATAGGTGCAGGAAATGTTCTAGTCATGGCTGGTAATGAAACGGCAGCGGAATGGCCTATCGAGGACTCGCAGCAAGTCTTACATCATGTGAGTTTACCAGTTATGATGGCTTTCTATCTAACTCATAAGGAGATCTGGGAGAAGATTGCATTTTTTGCACAGTCTGGCACTTTCTATTTGAGAAGTAATAGCACCCTTAGGCTACCAGTGGCCACCCATTAAGAGTGGATTTCTTACGGATATGGGCGAACTGTACTCGCAGATGTTTGGTTTCATATTTTCGTTTTCAGTATTGTTGATAGGTATTCTCATAAACTTTCACTTTTGAGCTCTTATATCTCCTACGCTGATAGAGTTCACAAATACACTGTGACTGGCAACGAAATTTGATTATCTTCACTGCGTAAGGCCTATTGCATGCTTCCCGCGACGGGCGACGCGACATAGTGTCTGTCATGCATATCGACCGAAAATCAATATCAGTGATATGCTCTGTCGCTGTCGCGCGTCGCGGAAAGTGTGTACTAGGCCTCGGTGTGCGCACGAAAGCTGTTTTTTTTCTACTTTTCCATCCGACTCTCTCGTTGTTTCTCTCCACCGTTTCGTACACGCGCGCGATTGAACCAAGTAAACTCCGCCGCGAAATAATGCGTATGTACATACATGCATATTTGATGTGAATTATCTATTGAATTGAATCGGAAAACCATCAAAGTAAGTAGGGAAAAAAGTTCACGCTTACTAAATGAGAGATTGACAAATTTATAATTAATGCATTTGCGTTGTTCATTTTTTTTGAGGCGAAACAAGTTTAAAATCTGAAACGCTAGTTCAACTTTGTAGGCAAATGACACTTGACCTTCTGTGGCTGATCGTAATTTTTAGGGTATTCTAAACAGATACCCGTGAACGAGGTTAGAACAGAAAGGAAATTTAGGAAATTTGCTCTCAGTTAAAGGCGGCTCGCGAGCAATGAACCGTATTCGATTTTTTTTCTGCTGTTGCATGAAGGTTGACCCACGAGGTTGTGATGTATAGCAAATATGCTGCACAAAACTCGAAAATTGGAGGAAAAGTCGTTTAAAAGTCCCGGAGCATCCAACTTCCTTTTTTCACGCCTACCTCGGTGTGGTATGTGTAATACACAAACGTTGGAAACTTCAGTGTCGAAGATGGTTCAGCACCTCAAACTCCTCGGGTTATTTATTTATTTTTAGCCTCTCTATTGTCTGCAACTCTCTCAAAATAAGGGAGCTTCAATATACACGTTTGAATGCGAAGTGGCGCTTCTGTTCCTCGTGTTAGATGATCGACCGGGAAAACACCTTTTCAGACCACTGAGAAGTTTTCGCAGGGCTATTTATTATGGATAGGCAACCGTGAGGGCTCAAGCTCCGCCAACTGCATATCTCCACTTTATTCAAACATTCTATTGAAACGAAAATATGATACGTGGTTTCCTGCACGGACGCTGCCTCTAACCTTTGCCGTAATCTACCATTTTGAGCGTGTAACTCCTTCTGATCAAGGCTTCAGCTTGAGTCAGAAACGCTCTATACTACAAGTTTCATGGACATTTTAGCATGGCACCTTATTTTGCTGCATGCGATGAACGCTATAGGGACTTCCCTTGTTAGAGTAAGGTGAGAAAATCGTATAACTAATGTGAAAACATCAGTATTTCCTCCATTTGGATTCGATTTCTTCTGAAAGTCAATACTTCGCTACATTTTTTTCCATAGAAATTGAATTAAAAGCGTCCGTTCTGTGGTAAATATTGAAATATTTTGTTTGGAATGTGCTCGATCTTCGCCGAAAGTTGTATAATTTCTTCGACGCCTGGAACCAGATGTCATTTTATATGTTCTACATAACTGCCTCAAAGTAGTGAAATATAATGGCCTATATAAGAGTGATGAATGTTCGAAAAAAGTTAGCCGGCGTTTCGATGTTTCTCTTAGGATTTCGAGGATTCATTTTCGCATTCTCAGCTCGTATGTTTCATGAAAAGAGATTGTGGACGCATTACAATCCTTAATCCCAACATACACATTTTGTGGAAAAGGACTTCTCCGAAGGAACATCCTCAGCTCCTTCAAAGATACGTATGTATCCTCCATGAAAATATCGAATTTCAATGCACTGCGTGTGCAAGCACTGCTGCTCCCTCTGTCTGCCATACGCTCCCTCCCTGTCTCTGATATCCACTACGCGCCCTCACGGGTAAAGAACTGCGGGCATAAGGTGCTTTTACAGCCTGTATGTTTATTTATTTAATATATTAATTAATTTATTTATTTATTTATTTATTTATTTATTTATTTGTTTATTCATTTATTTATTTATTTATTCATGTATTTATTTATTTATTATTATTTTTATTTATTTATTTATTTATTTATTTATTTATTCATTTATTTATTTGTTTGTTACGTTCATATCTACGCGCCAGAGCAAAATAAATATCGAATAATGAGAAGAAATCCATGGAGATTGAAACTGAAAAGAGTTTAAAGGCAGGGTTCGCGATAAAAACCATTTTTGAGCTCTCTTCATGAGAAATAGATTTGGTCATCACAAAAGTAGAAATAAGTGAAAAAAACCCGGAAATTCACGGGCAAAGCGCTAAAAAACAAGGTATAGCAGCAAATTACAGGTGTCGGCCGGCTCACTGATTAACAAGATTTTCATTAATGCTTGCTTTCCAGCCTCTAATTTTGCTGTTAATGTAGGTCTTCAGAAATCCTCCGAAATTACTTGAAAAGCATCTAGATAATTGGGGCGGGAGGACACCAAACTTTACTTATTTCCATTTTTGTTATGGCCAGAACTACCTTTTCATGAGCATAACACAACGATCGATTTTATCGTGAACCCTGCCTTCAAAAAAGAATATCAGTAACACAAATTGGTGACGAGAAAAAATTGCAGTAAGAGATCAAAACTGAGAAATACAAGAAATTTGCCCGCAATGGTCGAAGTTTCCATGTTCTCAACTTTGTACATTGAAAGTTCCGTTCGAAAGAGTCGCTTGCCCATATCTGGTTCAAATACTTGGTCAAATTATTATTACCAGGTTGTCCAATAATTCTTGTCCGAAAATTTCACCATTCTTAATTTTTTTCAACTTTATTGAAAAACAAGTCTAGTCAACAATATAATCACCACAGTTATCCACAACAGTGGCCCATCGATTGGGCAGGTCGCCGATGCCCTTCGCCCAGATCTCCGGGGGCTGCGACTCGAAGAAGTCCGCGATGTCGGATTTGAGGTTGTCGTAGTTGGTGAATTTTCTACCGGCCACATGGTGCTGCAGCGGGAGGAACAAGTGGTAGTCGGAGGGGGCGAGGTCCGTGGAATACGGCGGATGGGCAACCGTCTCCCAGCCGAGCGTCGCCAACTTCTGCTGGGTCTCCTTCGCCACGTGGGGGCGCGCGTAGTCGTGCAGCAGGTGGACCGAGGCCCGTCGGGGACGCTTTTCTCGGATGGCGGCGGGTAGGTTCTCGAGCTGATCCGTGTAGATGGAGGCGGTGACCGTCCTGCCTTGCGGGAGCAGCTCGAAGTACATCATGCCCTTGGTGTCCCACCAGCAGCAGAGCATAATCTTCAGCGGGTGCAGGTCGGCTTTCGGCGTCGTCGTCGGCTCTTCTCCGCGCGGGATCCAGACGGCACGGCGGGCGACGTTGTCGTAGAGGACACAGCTCTCATCCCCAGTAACCAAGTCCTCGAGAAACTCCTTGCGATGCGGACGAAGGAGGAGGGACTGGCAGACGGCCACGCGGCTCTGCTTGTTGGCGTCCGTCAGACGGTGGGGGATCCAACGGGCCAGAACTTTATGGTAGCCGAGTAAGTTGAGTCGAGTGTGGATGTTGGACTTGCTGCAGCCGAGCGTCGTCGCCAGTTCACAGGTGGTGGCTTCCGGCTTCACCGTGATACAGCGACGGACTTCGTCATCATTCACCGTAGAAGGCCTCCCGCTGTGCTCCCTGTCCTCGAGGCTCGTGTCGCCGCTCTCGAAACGATTGAACCAGCGTCTGACTGTGCGTTGGGACACTGCATCCTCCTTGCACGCTCTGCAGATGTTGGCGACCGCGGTGCCCGTGTCGTTGCCCAGCAGCCACTCGTAGTACACGAACGTACGAATTCGAACTTGGTCCATTTTAGCTTGTACTAGTAGCTAGACGCGGCGACTGCACCTTATATACCCCTAGCGTAGAACTTTGGAGAACCTTCCAGAAGGTTCTTACACTTGCCTGATATTATAACACTTCTAAGGAAAATTATAGAATTTTGAAAATGTTCGAACAAGAATTATTGGACAACCTGGTAAATATCCTATCTGACTCGAAAGGACGAAGTTGAGACACGTAATCTACAGGTAAAATCTGACCTATTGATGAACAACCCGAGGTATGAAACGTTAGGTAACTCAAAATCGAAGGATCCGATTAACCGAAAATCGAAAAATTGATAATTTTCAGATAAAATCGGTCACATGGCCGAATTGAACGAATCATTGCGTGAACGCTGTGAAAGAGCGAGACTTACAGCTAGTCTTATTGTTTCGTCAACGCCCGCGCGTCACGCGCAGGCATAGCGTTGGACTAGGAATAGCCTGACGCCACTCCCACGCGGCATGCGCGTGAAGGCCGCTTCGCCATGGCGGCGACGGCCAAAACGACTTTTGTATCAATTTCATTATTAATCCATGATTAAATCCATTCGTTCCATAATATTTAATTCCAGTACTATTTTCTGCTACCATGATACGTGAACGCGTGTAGAGATTTTGTTTGTATGAAATGTTAAGGTCACTTTAATCTGCTTTACTATGGCGTCTCCGCTGGAGTGTTCGCAGTCCGAATCGTGTGACGCGCGTAGAGCGTACTCATACTTCAACGCTACGCCTGACGCTCGTGACGCGCTGACGTTGAGACGCATGAGTAGCGCGTAAGAAACGAGAATTCGAAATCTCAAATCGATTTATCTAGATCAATCGGAGGAAAATTCTGTTCCCACGTCCAATTTTCCAATCATTTGGATTTGTGGCGATTTCTGCCTTAAAATGTACTACTATGCAGCGCATATCTAAAATCTATAATTCGCCTTGTGTTGAGTTTTCACCTGCTAACGACACATCTTTTGGAATGACCACCTTGGGCCTGCCTTCTCGAATGTTTTTGTATGCATTTTAGCAGTTGAATTTTCAAATAATTTCTATCTAAGTCTGAAGAGGTATGGTACGTTGCATGAGAAATTAGAAAATAATGGGCTATGAATATGCGGCTCGAGTGGTTTGTGGTTTTGCAACAATTCCTGTTTTTTTCTCCGGAGAATGACGGTCATCGTAATATCTATCCCACGTAATTGATGTGCATGGATGAGGGCGGGGTTAGGCGTACTGTTGTGGCGCGTTAATCTTCAGTGATTCTGCAGATCCAGCATTTTGCCGAATCACAGAAGCCAGGTTTGATTATGAAAACAGCGTACCCGTCACAGTTAATATGATACTGGTCTTGAAATTCCGTTGCGGATCGCAGCGATAGCATGCTTCAAACACGTATCGACCTCGAACTCTGAACGCGATCTGAATCTGTACTCATAATTAGTGTATTATCGCATCGCCCAGCCATAGCACTCTTAGGCGCTATTTTCATACTCCCCAACGCCAGCGCGGCACACTCGTGACGTGCGATCGTGGCGTTACAGTATAAATGCTTTCTACGCATGTAACGCGCTTGCGGGGACGCGGGGACTATGAATACTCTAGCGACGACGTCACAGCGGAGCAAGAAAAATTGGTCTTAACTTTTCCAAAAAGCCGAATTCTGTACCTGCGTTCACCATCACGATAGCAGTGGATAGTAATGGAATTGATTATCATAAAACGGAATGAAATTTATGATGAATTAATAAAGAAAATGATGAAAAATTCGTTACAGCCGTCGCCGCCTTGGTCACGTCACGCGCGGGGATGGCGTCAGGCCATTCATACTCCGACGCCACGCACGCGCATCACGCGCGTACCGCGTTCGCGTTGAGGAGTATGATTAGTGCCTTAAGAGAGCCTAAGGTTTGAAGTCCTATATCTTGAGGGCTGCCTATGTGCTGTCCATATCGGAGCGAAGTTCGAGCCAGTACTTGCGGGTAACCGCTGTTGCGACACGCAGTGCAAGAAGAATCGTGTTGGGACCTCGATGTCTCCTCACGTTCAATCTTCTTGTTCCCACATCAGTTATCTCCGAGTTGCAGGCTGCAACAGCGGTTGTCTGTATTTGCGGACCGAAATTTCACTCCGACGTGGACAGTGCGTATTGAGGCCGAGAAGCCAGATCTGTGATTGGGGCGCTCTAGCTGGAGGGCATTCACTCAACAATCCGTTCCATACAATGCGTACACGTTCAATGTAATATGATAGTGTACTTCACTACGGTTGTTGTTAATACTCTTGAACTTTCACCTAATTCAAAATACCAGCTATGTACTTACGCTATGCATGTACTTCTAGTCAATTTCAGTTCAATTACCTATTGACGAATACTAAGCTGGAATGTGTTGCGGTGTTTATCCTGACGCAGAAAAAATTAGACGGATGTTTTTACTTTTGAAAAAAAAACTGTCAATTTGTCGCTCTTCTTCCGCTTCCAGTCCGCGAAAGGGGCATTGCTTTCACTCAACTGAGGGGGCTGAACCATCATTATTCCACGGTGGAGGAGTCTGGAGCATGGGCGGAGCGCTGCATCTGTTTCACCGCCCTATTGGAAAGATCGTTTTTACTTTTATGCGGCGAGGACCTTCTATGAAACAACGTCATCTGTGCGGACTTTGATAACTTTGTTGGCTCTTTTAAAGATTCTTAGTTAGGAACTCTCCCATCAATCTCGTTAGCACCAAGTTCCACAATTGAGTTCAAGCAGTGCTAAAATGGTTACACTAGACTGTTTCTGAAACTCAATTATGAATCCGTCTCCTTCAGGAGGCGGTTTTACCATCAGTAAACCCATTGGTCAAATACATGGTGGTGTACAACATGGGTATGCACGGGTAAAACTTACCTAGAGTATGCATACGATTTACCCGTGGGTTCGTTCTTGATGAATTCATCCCCAGACATACCTGCGAATCTCTTATACATATAAGTGCATGCTGGATTTTGTTGAATAGTACTGGTATGAATTCTGAAAACACATATTCTTCATAAGAGTTCTGTTATCTTTGGAAACATTGAATTCAACAATTTTTCCTTTTTATTAGCCAACAAAAGCTTTTATTATGTGAAGCGCCCCGGAACGGGGTCGCACGAGAATCAGGAACTTCGAAATTCATTTATCCCTTGAAACCGGGCCCTCCTCTGAGAGATATTGCCGCGCCTCCACCGCGACTGCCCCGCGACTCCCTTGCATCTCCTCCCGTGTTCTCCCAGCATTTGCTCCGCGTTTCCTCCGTGTCTCTCCCGTGACAGCCCCGCATCTCTCCCGCGTTCTCCCCGCATCTGCTCCGCGACTCCCCCGCGACTCCTCCGGCACGGCGCCGGCAGGCGGAGAAGTCGCGGAGAAAATTCTCAGTCTTGCTCGCTGATTTCATTGTCGCTACGCGCTCAACAATTTATACCAATCTCAAATATGACCCACCTTTTTACATTATTGATTGACTGTCTGTACTGTATTTAGGATTGTATGTACGCTGCTCTCTCCATCCCCCACACACACACTCAAGTTGTCTTTCTCTCGCTCCGCCCGGGTCCGCAATCAGCTGAGTGAATATAGTGACGAAATGGACTGCACTGTCCATTTCCGAGAAGAGTTTCAATGAACATTTTTAGACAACCGCTGTTGCCGCACGCAGCGCAAGCACAATCGTGCTGCCACCACGGGATCCCGGCACTTGAAAACTTAAGAACGAAGTTTATGGTGAACAGTGCTTTTGAGTGACGTTCAGTTGCCTGACCTAGTGTCATTGCAGAAATTCTGCACCCTAGTGCAGATACTGAAACCAAAATTTTCTGCTTTTCATGATCTCTGAAACGCAACGACCATTATAAAACTGGCATTAACAAAAGATCCCTTTTTGAACAACAAAGAAACTTTTTTTGACGTTTACTGTGCCATGTTGTGCACATAAAATTGTTATCTTTAAGAGAATACTATTTCGACGTTTTTGAATATTTAGTGCCTTTTTATGGCATGGTATATAATCACAAGATATCCGAAGGTTGCGGAGTTGAATACAAAACTTATGTGTCAGGCAGGAATCGAACCCGCATTGCATCGTTTACCGTTAACGGGTGATTGCTGTTGTGCCTGCACAGTTCATGCCTGAATAGCTGAGGAATGCCGAGCGGGGTGTCGCTAGTGTAATGGCAACAATCTCGCCCGGTGTACGATGCAGTGCGGGTTCGAATCCTGCGTGACACCTAAGTTTTGTATTCAACTCAGCAACCTTGTTATATCTTGTGATTAAAATACCAACTGTTGAGTGAGCATTTCGCACAACTTCTCTAGAAAACATACTAAAATTTGTTAGAGAATTGTCTCCTTTAGTGTTGCATCTTCTACGACATAAAAACAGCGTATAACTAGGTCCGCGGCTTGCGTCCTCTGGAAAAAGCTCTCAAATCTTACCCGCGGCTGGCGCGCTGGTCGGGTGCGCCGACCCGCTAATCGATTCAGGCTGAGAGAAGAGCGCAGCTGATCAGCTCAACATACCGTAGGCCGCCGGTGAGATTTAAACCGCCTGCGCCAGCCGCGGGTGAGATTTAAATATTTTTTCTTGAGAACGCAAGCCACGGGCCTAGCTGTAGAAGAGTCAAACTTGCGGACTTTCTGCTTCTAATCGTTCGGTCATTTTCAAGGTTCAACTTGCATAGTTCGTCCAGTCAACGATTCTGCTTGTTTGAAAACGGCTGGAAATGACAAGCCTGATTATCGAACCTCCAATGTTCAATAGTTCATCATCTGCAGTATGACTGATCCATTATAGACAACTAATTAGGCCTTCAGATGCTGTGTAGGAGGGTACAACTGTCCCAAATTCTACATTCTTCACCGAGAGATTAATGGGACTCGGGCTGACCTGAACAGTGATGATTGCCTTGTCAACAAACTTTTTTTAAAATAGTTTTTCGCAGACTGTTTCTTTCAATAGGCGAAACCACACATCCCATTTTGCACCTGCTATTGGGTTCACCTGCTTTGCTCGAAAAATAAGTTTCTGTACCACATATCAAAATATTGTGTTCATGTCGTCTTTTTCGTAACGTGCTGCTGACAGTCATTTATGGAAAATGTCGTCGTGCAGATAAATGTATATGTCATATTCTTTGAACCCTGACATCTACCAGAAAAATCAAAAATCACAAGTTTTTTTGTTTAAGATTGTTCAGAACGGCCTGTCTAGCTGCAAACAGGATTAGGAGAAGGCCAATTGCTTGTTATTCGAATTTTCTTCCTCACTAACCCAATAAATTTCTTGATTGTCACCTTTAAAAACCATAAAATCCTTATAAATTTGTGCTCTCCTTACAAGTCGATCTTGGTTTTATTCATAGTAACGTGTTACGTATACTTGTCAGTAGCAAGGCTTTCAACAAAATCTTTCCCACCCTTACCGCTTTCAGTTGACAAGGTTTGTCTTTTCATAGCGCCTCAACCAAACATTGGCTGTAAAAATCTTGTTTAAGAATTGAGGACATTGGTTCGGAGAACAAACTAACAAACGTACTACTAAACGAACATATCCTCTGTTTCAGAGGCAAATTTAGTTTGCTACTTCGCGTTCCGACGCCGAGCTAGGGGAGAGACAGCGAGGAAGTAAGGGAAAATAACGCGAGCTCATGCACGCGATGGACAGAATCAAATTTCGCTCCAAAATATAGCCTACTGCAACAGAAAAAAGCGTTTATGTGATTACGAATCTATCCTCTGTTTCCGAGTGAAAATTATTTCCGTTCATCGCGTGCGCTTGCGCGCGTTCGCTGCGTCTCCTTCTCTCCACACTTTCTCGCTGTCTCTACCCTTGCTTCGCACAAGCGCGCGAGAGAACAGAGTAAATTGGGCTCGGAAGCAGAGGATATTTCCACTGAGCATACTGTAGTTTGCGCCATTGTCGACGCCCAAATTGTATTTGTTTCCTAAATTTTATAACAAAAACATCGGAAACGACAAAAGGTAAGCCCTTCGTCCACCACACAATATCAATACACCTAAAGTCTTTATCATAGATGCACGCAGGAATAACGATAAAAATTGGAGAATTGCAAAAAAATGGAAATAAAAGAGACTAAAACCATTTTTTCTTTTTATTCCTGCGTGTATCCATGGTTAAGACTTTAGGTATATTGACAATATCTGTGTGTGGGCAAAAACTCACCGTTTTTCGCCGTCCTCGATGTTTTTCCTTTGAAATTCAGCAGAAAATTGCAACTTTGCCGTGGATTATGGCGCAACCTACAGTATGCTTAGCGGAAATGCGCAACCGCACGACCGCCTTTTTCCGTTGCCCTGGACTGTATAATTAGGTCCGTGGCTTGCCTCCTCAAGGATGAAAACATTCAAATCTCACTCGCGGCTGGCGAGGGCGGTCGCGTGAGCCGGCCTGCTAATCGATTCAGGCCGAGAGGAGAGCGCAGCTGATCAGCTTACCATACCGCCAGCCGCCGGTCAGATTAAAATCGCCCGCGCTAGCCGCGGGTGAGATTTAAATGTCTTTTTTTTTCTTGAGGAGGCAAGATACGGACCTAAATGTGCATGTTAACAACGAAACATACTACATCCCAACTTGTAAGGTGCACCACATCACATCGCGTTTGAGGGCCCAGTCGAAACTTAGGGGTCGTTTGTCATATTCTAGTCGGGGCACCTCCCATAGCAACCGAGTCAAACCCGGGATCTCAGTTCTCTCGAATGAACGGGAAACTACAGAGCGGCTTTGACCCCGCCATCTGACGAGAAATACAAAGCCAAGCGCTCCACTCCAAAAAGATATCAACTGGCTTATAGTTAGCACTGACAATTAGTGTATGCTTTTTTTCGAGTTTCGCTATGTTCGAATGGCGAATATCGCCAACATTGTTGCAGTCCATCTGTTGCGTAACACATTTCCGCTCGCGCAATGCAGCGTTTGTTCTGCACAACGCCGTAGTCACGACGCCGTAGGATCTTTTCAAAGCCAGTGCCATTCCATAGTTAACGAAATCACGATTCTTTTGTGTAATAGAGTTTTCTCGCAAACACGAAAGCCAAAAAACGTGCATAAACCCGTATGTCTTGCAAGAGCCTCAGAATTGCACTCGCCGAGCATCGTATGCCTCGTTTTATGTCAAAGGCAGTGTGAGATCTATATATTTTGCAGATATGATCATGCAGTGTGTTTTTAGTACATTGCTGTCTCAGCGTTCACAATGGATTGCCTCGTAAGAGCAAACTGCATGCATTCATTAATCAACGTTGCCAAGACCTTTCCTATTTTATGCCGAAAAAAGTTGTGCCATTGCGGCTTGATTCAGTTCGCACATAGTTAGCTCTTTGGAGACTCGTACGACTTTCGCGAAATGTTATTAAGATAAATTACTTTCAATTTGGATAATGTTAGGAAGAATATTAATGTTCATTTAAGAGATGTGCTCTCAGCACGCTAGTTCAACATGCTCTCTGCAAGACTATATCCTTCTCGGAACAGATAGATTCATTAGGAGCGAGAAGAGGAACAAGGGGTAAAAACGGATTCCTGCCACACTGAATTCTCTGCCTCGGGGCATGCGTTGCATGAGGCGTTGACATCCTGTCCTCAACAAAACGAACGTAAACTTATGTTCAAAATGATTTAATCATGATTTATAAAAATTTCATGCGTCTTTGTTAAAGGCAGTGTTCACGATAAATCTCGTTTCTGACTTTTTAGTGTGAAGCACTACGCTGGCAGATGCTGGAGAGGATAGTGTCAAAGAAATCATCAAAAAGGGGCCAGAAATCGATTGAAGCCGCGGCGAACAGAAGATTTTGTTAGCCCAGTACGCCTGCTTAGCCCGTCCCGCCCCCTCTTCTGACGAGCTTGTGGCGGCGCGGACGTTTTCGATGGCAAACTTCCGAGCAACCCGCCACGTCCAGCCTGCTCGATTCGCTCACATTTCGCAATAAGTGTGCGCTTGCTGAGGCTAGCAGGGCGCGTAAACTCGTCCGCGCCCTGAACCGATTCGTACGTTATAAACCGCTATTTCAGCTTACTCTGAGTGAGCGCTTTTTCTTCTGTTCTTCGGTATCCGATAGCTCTTAACCAAACAACCCCATTTTCGAGTCGAACTCGACTATGGCAATCACCGTGAACACTGCCTCTAACGCGGTAATGTCGTGTTTTCCTGGGTATGAGTTGCGAGGTGTCAAAACTCGAAAGTGTATTTAACACAACCCGACCCTCTCGCTCAGACTCGCAGGATGTTTCCGTTTACCGAATGTGAGTTGATGCAACTGTGCCCATAATCGGTGGCGTCCAATGGCAGCCCTCCGCTCCTCCCTGATTTCACCCGCCCATCTGCCCTTTGACTCCCGAAGACTACTGCTCTCACTGAGCCAGCTAACAAGCGCTTCGAAAGTCTGCCGATCAGATCTTGCGAAGATCTGACTTGCACGATCAGATCTTCGAAAGATCTGATCGTGCAAGTTTCCAGCTTTACGAGAACAGCATGGCACCGGCACATTGAAAGTTGTGCGTCCTTGTTTCTACGAAGTTTCTTTGAGGTTAGAATCAGGCGTCGTTTATACTACCGCCGTCGAGCGGCACGACGAAGTGCAATACTATAATATTGATCACGCAACGGCATGATCAATATCAGGGGTCGTTTATACTTCCGCCGCCGGGCGGCGCGGCACAATGCATTTCTGTAATATTGACCAGGCCGCGCGGCACGATCGATACTACAGAAATGCGCTGTGCTGCGGTGGGAGTATAAACGACTCCATATAGGATTCCACTTCGCCGCGCTGCTAGGCGGCTGGAGTATAAACAACCTTTTATACCGATGTGAGCGCTTGTCTTGTGCGGTTTAACGTGGTTACTACCACCATTACGGCAGTGCACATCTATTCAGAAAGTCTTCCCAAAATGCGAAATTGCGGTTGTCCCTTGCTGAAGTTAAGAACGGATTCGCTCTGCAGGCTCTCTGGCCGATAATAGATGGCGGGTTCTTACCTTAATGTGTGCACAAATAATTCATCACGTTTTTTCTCGCATCGGGAAAATAAGAAATATTGAGACTTGGATAGTTTCCGGCTGTGGAGAGGTCGATAAATTATAAGTGAAATTTGCAAAGTCATTGAGGGCAGTTCTCGTGATGAAATATGGTTATTGAATTTCTGTCACGGAATGCTTAGCCGGATTCCCAATGCACAGCTGCAGCGAAGGAACATCAAAATTGTTCTTATCTTTAGGGGTCGTTTTGACTTCCGCCGCGGAGCGGCGCGGCGAAGTGTATTTCTGTGATACTGATGAAGCGGCGTGGCGCGATCCATATTCTAGGTTTGCACTTCGCCGCTCGGCGGCGGACGTATAAACGACCCCTTAGCCAGAACGTTCAACAAATCCCCGAAATTTTGGTCAGGCTAGACGAGTTTGCCACCTCGCTTGGCCCCCTTCATATCCACATAATTTCAGAGCTCTGAGAGGTATTGTTGCTCAGTGCATATTTAATGAAGACCGGCTACTTTCTAAGTTTTTTCAGCGGAAAACGCACAACAGGGCATTGCATAATGGTAACCGTGTGAAAAAATACACACTAAAACATTACATTCTTATAATGAAGAAAATGACTTTCCTGGTAACGAAAACACAGAAAACAGCGAGATTGAGAAAATGGATTGTTAAACATAATACCGTCGGGTGCCAGCCTGATCCTATCCAATACATTGGATCCGAAGCAATATTATTCGGATAATCGGATTTCGTGTCGATTTGAAAAAAAGGTTTTTCGGTGATTCGAATTTCTGTTCGATTCAGATTTGAACTCTTCTCTGTGATTTGGATTCCGGTTCAATTTGGGCTTGACCTTTTTTCCGTGATTCGGATTTCGGTTCGATTTGCATATGGCCCTTTCTCGGTTACTCAAAGACCGAATAGTCAAAATCTCAAATCATTCGAACGGATACCTCAAAGTATGCTAATCGGATCCAGTGTGTACTACGCGTGCTGATAGCTCGAGGAGCTATCTCGCAAAATCGATCCCGTGAGTTCTGCAGACCATACCTCGGATTCGAGACGGTTTCAAACTCCCTTACTTTCTCTCTCTCTCTCTCTATCTCTTTCAGCACCCATTGAAACAGTAGTGTGTTGAGCGCGATTTGCTCTCTTACATGATAAGAATGCCCGCATAGTATTTTACCTGCGCACATTGTGCCCTTAAAGACACAGTCGAACCTCAAAATCGATTTTTCGTTTTTCTGCCTATCTTGGAGAGAATTTCACGCTGATAACAATGGTGTCTCCAAAATCGCTCAGAACTCACTACGAACGGAGTTACGGCTCCTCAAACATTTCGATCTTGAACGGCTAGAAGTTCGCGGACGAGTTGTCTCGAACCTGTATTTTCTCGTTATTTGCAGCCATCGTTCTGCAGCAGGCTACATTATAAAGCCAGACCGAAAACAAATCGAAGAACAAAGGTTTTGAATAAAATCGTTCGCGCGTCTCTTCGCCATTGAGGTCCGAAACCTGGCAGGGGGCGTTACCCATTTTTTCTTCAAAGGGGCGTGGCCGACTTTTTCCTTGCTTTTTCTCGGTTATTTGAGCAAATTGAGATTTGACGCTTGGCAGGGTTGCTATGGGCGGCGACCGGACCATAATATCAAAAATTACCTCTGAGGTTGGACTGTGCCTTTAAGTGAAATAAGTGGAATCAGCACGTGCTAAACAGATTTTTATACGCCTACTCACCCTGTCACTCATTACATAATTGCAGGTTGCAAATGCTCTCTGATTCTCTACATAATTATGAATGGGACAATGAGGCCAGTAGTTTCCCTCCCCTTCATCTTTGATGCCCTTCGCTTGAATGTGAATCTCCTTTCGGCTATGGCAACTCCTACCTGTATAGTGCGAAATATGTTGGTTGTACATACTGCTTTTGAACATGTAGAAAGGGGCTGGTGCTGAACACCGGGATTTAATCTACGTAGTTCCCTGTTTTCGTCATCTCGATTTCGAACTGTGTCAAATTGGAGAGAAAAACAGCTGCAAGGCTCTGGGCCTTTGAGTAGTACGCACATTTGGTTGGACAAAGTATATATATCGTGGGTAATTCTTATTGTCATCTATTTCCGCTTGACATCCGACCGATTACTCAGCTCCAGCAATTTTTGAATTGAGGTCTCGAATTTCGAATAACCATTTTCGGTTTCATCTAATCATCGAAATTCCCCTATTCCTAGTAGTGTTGGATTTCTTATGAGCACTGAACTGTTTAGTCTTGACCGAAAACGATGCGGTTGAAAGGACTGCGTGTTACGTGCCTCAAATCAATCGCGAAACCCACGCCACGTTCGAAACCTGCGTCCGGTGTTTTTTTTATGAGAGGTTTGGCGTTTTTTTTTCCGTTTTCAACCTCAAAAGCTAGCGCATGCGCTCTATGTAAGAATCCACGTAAACAATTTAGTCTGGTGAATGGATGAGGCCGCGATGTTAGATCGCCGCGCGCGATCGAAACCACGTTGGCCGGTGATGCCGCCAACGCCACACGGCTAGCCGCAGTGATTGCGTCTGGTCCATTCGCTAGACTAAATATGATACGGAGACCATACAATAAACGCTAATGCGGCTACTCTGACCTTCAACCTTTCCTGGAGTCTTTCTAGTTATCGTCCCGTCTACAATGATGAACTCAAATAAAATAGCTATTACGTTCCTATTCATAGGAAAATGGTTCGACACATCAATTTGCATAATTCTAAATAGGTTTCAGCCTCCTGACTCCGCATTCGTTTTAGTTTTTCGCAGCAGAAAACGCCCTTTTCCGTCATTTCAAGGTGCATATATTTTATTCATACACACCTCGTATAGCATGTCTGAGCGAAATTTGGGTTTTGAGATTTTCACTTAACCTATGCACAGACCAAAGCTAGTACCAGAAAACGTACAAAAACCTCAAGAAAGTCTGCTTTACCACTAAGGTTTGCTCTACTTCATATCTATTCCACAGACCAGCGGTACGAGAAAAGTATAACCGTCATCCTCCTTTTTCGCCGTTGATGAATTTGCCACAGATGCCGTCGAACACTGTTAAGGCCAATCCGATGGATTTTATCTGTACTGGCTTTCTGATATCTTGTTGGGAATTCTGTCCCGTTTTTCAGTTCCTAATAGCGTTAAAGCCAACTTCTCCATCCATGCAAATTTATTTGCTAGACCTCGACACTTGATTCCATTTTGTGAATTGAGAAAATAGCGAAAATTGCTGTTTAAACCAAAAAAAAAACTAGTGGCGGTGCAGACCGGCGAATTCTAAATTGGCTTGATGGCTCTGCACAAATATTTAGCCCTGCTAGTATAATATTGTACCTCCGGAAATTCTCGGCTCCGAGCCGCACCGAGCAGAAACCGGAGCCGCCTGAGAGTTCAGCTCCTTTTCCCAATCCCTGCGCCACTGCTGTTGCTGTTCGGGCGAACTGGAGGTGCATGGGCAGCAACAGCAGTGGCCCGAAGAGCAAGAGAAGCCGAACCGCAGTTGAGAAGTTCCTCTATTGGCTAGAGTTCTTACAGTATCTAGTGAAACTATTTTTGTGGAGTTAACCATGCGGAGTTTTCGCGAATTAATGAAATAGGTTTTTCTCTTCATGGTTCTCCCAGTTTCATCAGTTGTTTTTGCGTATTTTCTGTCTTCAGTGGTATGGAGGTAGTTGCTCATGCTAATCCTCTCTCACTGAAAACCTGGAACGATTGCTATTGTGAGCACTGTCTTAGTAAATCGGACTAAATTTGTGGCTGGCGCGGTTGGAGTTTGATGAAGTTACATGATTCTACCTGCATCTGCACACATCGATTCCAGGAGAATAGGAATTTCCGTGCAACGAATCATCATTCGCTAGCTGAAAATGGCGGTGTAGGTAAAAACTGTAATCCGTAATTAGCCTGCTTTCTATTAGCGGTGAGGTATTAACCAGAATTCTCCTATGTGGCTTTAGTAGTCTTAAGAGAACGTGACTAGGCAAGAGCAGTTCTTGACATGGTTGAAGGCGCTGTGATCAGATGTTCATTTTCAGGCAAGCTATGGACGAGTTTTTCAGTGGGGGTGTGGTTGGTCACCGTGTATGACGATTTAAACGAAGCCTCCGCATTGAGGAATTCGAATTTTTTTTTGCGTCTATACTACACAGTTTTCTTAAAGAGTATTCCCCCCCCCCTCCTCACAAGGGAAGGTCACTTGGAGCAAGTTGCCATTTCGAACGAAATGCAAGGTCTCATGATAAATTTTGCCGAAAATTTCATATTCGGCCTTTCTATGTTTCGTTTCTCTGTACAGATTTCTAAGCGAAAAGCTGTGGTGGGTAAACGACCTCACCGTACCGTAGCCCAACAGCGGCCCAAAATTCGAAAAAGAACCTCATATCCGCGTTCAGCGCCTCAAATACACTCTCTGAAAGATGTTTAAGCAGTAGATGTTTTTTTTCGATCTGGGGATTTCCATACAGTGAGGGAGCCCAAGGGCAATTTCTCGGCTCCGGAGATCGTTTTTTTTGGCTCCGGAGAAGTTTTTCCAGGGGGAGGGGGTTACTCAGGGCGCTGAAAACAATTATGGGGTTCATTTCCAGTTGTAAGGAAGACTGAGATAGATTACTGTGGGCATAATGACGACTGACTATTGTAACACACCAATAAGCGTCTATAACTCCTTTTAAAGGCACATTAAGCCCTCAGATATGGATTTTGAGATTTTCATGTAATTGTGTAGCAGACCCCTCCTGTATAAGACAAGCCAAGTGCGAGATCTCATTTTCTCCAAATAAGCGAGATATAAGCGACCACCACAGGCCCGATCCCCTATTAGATTTTCGAACTCGATAGCGGCTCGAGGGATGGATGGATTCCAACAAGTCGTCGCTCTTACGCCGGGCTGTTTCCTTATCCTGGCTCGCGCAATGATTGCGATTGAAAAGAAATACAAGTCTGAGACAACTCGTCCACCAAATTTTCACCCTCAAAATCTAGGCATCTTTGAAGAGCCATAACTCTGTTTAAAGGGGGTCCTGGACGATTTCAGGGATACCACTGTGATCAGCGTGTGACTTTCTCCAAGATTAACATGAAATCTGCAAATCACTTTTTTGGGTGTCCTGTTCCTTCAAAGAAACAGAGCGCAGCTAGCTGTACGGATTAAATTTGATTTTTTTCGTCAAAAAGTGACCCCAAAAAAGTTGCATTTTGTTCGGAATGACCTTGTTTCTCCAGGTGATCCTGCTTTGCCAGGTGTTTTGAAATTTTCCGTAGCAGGTCTGCTTTTTTAAGGAAGAAGAACCTTGGCTACCGTATACCCGCCGTAAACTATCGTATACCCAACGTAATCTACCGTAATCTATCGGAAATTGATTCACGAACCCCAGATTTATGTTGAGCGCTCTAAATAATGTACATAGAAAATTTACGCGACAAAATCATTGTAGCCTTTTGGAAATCATCAAGAAAGAAATCATTTCGCTCCTAAAGCTTCCCCTCGGTTGGAGACTCCCAACCAAATCTGTCAAGGTTTTTCGGAAATCGAAAAATGGACCACATTGTTGGGCTCAAGACTCCCAACAGCCCAGAGACGTTTTGAGCCAAATCCGAAACATTGTTCTGAATGCGCTTAAATGTGTCTGATGGTTGTACCCTTCTGTGCCCCTGCGACAACTGGGGAAACCCGCATATCACAGTTCAGAGAAGTCTTCAGCACCTTCGAACCTAGATTCAAAAACGACACCGAAAATACATCAGCTGGTTTCAATTTCGCTGGAAACGGCTTTCCGAACCTGTAGTGATTTCCTAGTGAGACTTGCTTCAAATTGATCATAAAAACCATCCCTAAGCGAATCGTGTTTCAATTCCTCAGAATTCTGAATTTTTCGAATGCATATCCGCAAAAAAATGCTTCGAATCTACATTCAATCCACATGTAATTACTATACTGTACATAAATCTTCCAGACTCATTTTCGTCAATACTTTGAAAAATCGAGAAATTTCTCGGAAATTCAATGTGAAGCTGCGTCGCATATCGTGAACAGCACGCAGCAGTCTCTTTTTTCGGTTGTATTCACAAGTGTACTTCCAAAAAAGTCATGAGAGTCTAGAATTCTTTAGAATTAGTCTTAGTTCTGCCCCACAGGGGCAATCAAACATGTTGGCATCAAATGTAAGAAATTGGAAAGCCGTAGAGGAAACCGCGATGTAGGTGTGTTATTGCAAGTTCGTTACAACTAACTAGATTTATCTACGTATTTAGGTTTCGGTTCCCTTTTGTTTGACCTTTACTATATGCCTACTGACAATGGTTGCAGCTAATAATATACATAGCATTGTTCGTTTTTCTCGGAATTATTGCATTTAACACTAAGAATAGAGATGCGGTTCATCACCTCTGCAGTGATCCTGGCGAAGGCATGCCTGTTGTCAGAAACACTTTCAGAAATTCGGTTTATCCAGCATGATTTTGCGTTTCTCTGACTAGTCAGTCAAGCAAATGTCGCTTGACGATCGAACTGTTACGTCACTTTGGTGTTAATTTCCAGGCATATCCAGAAGATGAAATGTATTCTGCACTATTTTTTTCAACTCGTTTTTTTTCAATTAAATGAATTTCACGAGAGACTGCTCAAAGACCCGGTGAAGTTGGATAAAGTATGTAGGCGTGGCATTGCATAGTTACAGGTCAGTAACAAAGCGGTTACTTGGAGATTAATGCACGCATACAACTCAGAGCAACATGACCGTAATCGCCTAAAGGCACAGTTCAACCTCAGGATAGCTTTTTGGGTTTTCTGCTCGCTTTGGAGAGAATTTAACGCCACAATAGTGTTTGCAGCATCGCTGCGAACCCGTTTCGAACGGTGTGATAACCCCTGAAATATAATGAATTTGAACAAAGAAAATTTGGTGGACGAGTTGTCTCAAGGTTGTTTTTTTCTTGTATTTTGCAGCCATCGCGCTGGAGCGGACTACAAGAAAAAGCTAGACCGATGAAAAATGGAGCAGCATTGACATAGATTTTAATTAAAACTATCGCGCTCTTCGTTCTTATTGTGACCGAAAACGCTGAAATGGGCGGAGGGAGTGAATGCTGATTTGGGGACGGAGTAGATGGGTGCTCCATGTTTTCTCGCTTATTCTTAAGAGTTGAGACTCTGCGTCTGGCAGGGTTGTTACACACCGCGGTAGGACCATAATATTAAATTTCACCCAAGCGCTTGAACTGTGTCTTTAAAGGTGAGGTCCGGTTAAACTTTGACACTACCGCAATCCGGGTTATATAGATTGGGCTGGCTTAGCTGAACACCGTCTGGAAGTTTCACAATCTCTAAGTCTTCATGTCTGGAGAGAAAAGCATCGGATTTAGGGAATACGGTATCCACAGGCTGATATTCACGGCCAGAACGACCGGTATTTACACTGTGGTTTTTGTAAAAATGCGTGAACGATGCTCAAAACACGAACACCGGGCACACTTTTCTGACACGATGATTGACGGAAATGGGTGGAATAACTTCAAAGGCATCGTTCGCACTGGAAACCATTTTCCATTTTTCAGGCCCAATTTCACGAATGAGCCCGGTAGAACGCACCGGTGAGCTTTGGTGCGTCAAAAACGTAGTGTAATGAGGTTGATATGTAGTGGTTAAAGGTGAAGATCCGCCACCAGTTCTTACCAGTCATCTAGCACTTTTTCATGGAATGTTGATGCGACCGTCAAGCAACATGAAAACTCGTTACAGCACAAGCACTACAGGCTATAAAATGGCGAAATTCACATGGTTCCTACGTGTGCTGGTGTGGAGCGGAGGTTAGAGACAGTGAGAGAGCGTAGAGTAGACGGAGGCTGAGGCGTCGCGCGCGCCGCTCGCGCCTCGAATGATGTGAATTTCGACGTTCTATAGAGGGTACATGCAGAAAAACTTGGAAAATGACAGTGACGAGGCCTCCGAACGCTTGAAAACTTCAGAGACGATTTTGGCGCGAAATTCAAATTCATATTTACAATGTGTTTTGATTGACTTTTCTTTACAAATGAAGGCTCACCATGGGCGCCTTCGATATTTTCGTTCACTAGAGAGGCCAAGGTACACAAAAAAATGAAAAATAATGTACGTTTATCTGCGCGTACGATGCCTTTAAAGGCAGTGGTCGCGATCAAATATGCTTGTCGCCTTTGTCTCTCTAAACCCTTTTCGGGGTCTCGAGTAGTAGGACCTATTAGAAAAAAACCGCGACAAAGCCACTGTTTTGGGCCGAAATTGAAGCCTGAACTTTCTTGTCTTTTGACGGTGGACGAGCTCACTCCATATCATCGGCATCGATGACCTCTTATATCAAGAACATAAGCTGGCTTGAAATTGAATTTCAGTCAATGCAGCTTCGGATTTATGTATTTATCTAGTCAAAAACATTGACTGAAGTGATACCTTCATTGTTCAACTGTTTTTATTAGGTAAATTTGCATTTATTTCGTCCTCTGAATGTCGATGATTTTTGACTGCTCGGCATGAGACTGCGATCTAATTCGTCATCGCTGTGCACGTGTGCACGAACTGGCTGCTTTGGGCCTTAGAAACTCTAATTCTAGCCCGTTTTTCATCGCTCTACCTTTATAGTTTTTCAGCTGTTTTTTATCTAAGCTGATTTTTGTAGTTTTTTCTATAACCTTTTCCTCGTGACCACTGCCTTTAAGAAGACCGTTTTTTTTCGCACATTCCTTGGGACAACCTGTAGCATACGCTCCGATTCAGGGGGAAATTTTGAGATCGGATTTCTGCCCGGACCCTACCTTTCAGAGAGAGAGTGACCATTTTGCATGCATAGTGATTTTCGAACTGGCCGGAAAATTGAGCCATAATGTGAACAATAAACATGTCAGATTTGCTGCGATGTTACGCTAAAAATAATTCGGTTATTCATCAATAGATTTGGTCATAGAAACGGTTTCAAAATGCGATCCTATTATAGGCATTGCTGGACAACAGAAAGGTTCCAGAAACTCAATACGCCTACGAAATAGTTTCTCGAATTTTCTGCCTTGTCGCAAAGATTTGATAGAGGAATCCCTCGAAATAATCCAAACTTCAATGTGGCGGCTTTGGTGTCAGTTACAAACGGAATTACCGTAAACTTCTATTCTCAACATCAGATTCGGTCATTCTCAAAATGAAAGACTTTTTGTAGATTTTTGGTCTTTAATGGCCACAGATTTGCTTGAAATTATGGAACAGGGAATTTTTCAGAAGTTCTCGCGCTGTGTATCGAGCCGCTTAAAAAACAGATCCGCAGCGAATCGGCTTCTCACGCACCGACTTTTCGCCCCGCCTTTTCAACTATTTATTGCATAGATTTTGGGTCTTCAAGCATGTATCACAGATTTGCAAAAATGCACGAAGAAAGGGCACCAATCTCAACGATCTTCTCCAAAAATAGTCCAATGCATGCATCCTCCTCCGAGGGAATATCTCGTATCCAAGCAGATACATAGTTGAGCTGGAATTCACCAAGACTACCATTCGGAATAATTTATTGAGTATTTATGACGTTTCCGATTCATGCTATGGCAATGCATGGAACGTAGCTACATTTTGCAAAATTCACGGCACACTACGAATCCCGTTTGTGAATAATAAAGACAATTTCAGTGAAACTTCCTTAATCACTAATTCAATATCTAGTTTGCTATCCATGAAATGATCTATATGTTCTTATTGCGTATTTCCTACAGATTAATGGAGTGAATGTTGACCTTTTCCTCGTTAATGTCGAAAAGGAAGCTGAAGCATTCATTCTATGAACGCACGTGTTCCATGTAGCGTGTACAGAGTCGTCCTCATCAGAAAAGAAAACAATGATAATGACTCTGCGGCTAGAACAGTTGTGCGTGTGATTCTCGGCCATAATGCCATAAATGACGCACATTTTACCTCACCCCCTCCTGAAGAGTTTTGCTATTCAACCTTGTTTGTTCAAGTCTCCCTCCTACATCTGAACGTATTGGTGATTTTCTACCGCGTCAAGGCAGGCACGTCGTCTGCAAATTGTTTTAGACCCAGCACGCAAAAATTTACCGTCTTTTGCAGCTCACATTCCACTCACTAGGAAACCTCACATGGTGTACCCCAGGATCAGAAAGCTGATAAATGTTTTCTAGTCAACCCTATCGCGCCTTCTTCGAATCTGAACTCGGATTTTGCAACGGACATCTGCGAAAAAAGTTATAGCCTGTCAAAGTTCGTATTTCCCGCCTTTTTTCTGTCAAAAACGCGCACTAGTGTTTGCGAAATCCGGAAATGGACCTTATAATTGTGTTCAGCGCCCAAATCTACCCTACTGAGCAAATTTTGGCTGAATGCACATGTTCCAAACTTTGCACAGACTGAAAGCGTTTTGGACTTGGGCGGGTTTCCGGTTGGGCATCTGAAAGCTTTACAAAAAAATTTTGCAGATTTCACTCAAAATCCTTCCACGTAGGTTATTTGGGGCGCTGATCACGAATCTGGGGTCTATTTGACGATTTTCCGAGCTTTTGACTTGATTCGTTCAAAGCTTCCCATTGGGAGGGGGGAATTTGATGGCAAATCGCGACGTTTGCCGATTTCAGGAGTGCTTTGATAGATATGGCTCAAATTATTACTCTGGGGGTTATTTGCAGTGCTAAACACGGATCTGCAATCCGTTTATCGATTTTTGATAGATTACGGTAGGTTACGGAGGGTATACGGTAGCTTGATCAAAGTCTCAGATTTGGCCCAAAATTTCTCTGTGGGTGTTATTTGGGACGCCGAACACGAATTAGAGGTCCATTTTTTTTGATTTTAGAGTTTTTAAGTTAAATAAAGCCAGTTAAAAGGCATTATGCCTACCGTAACCTACAGTAATCATAGCTCTAGCGACAAAAAGACCCCAGATTCGCGTTCAGCGTCCTGAATAACCCCCAGTTGAAAGTTTTGAGCCGGATCGGAGTTTTTTTCAAACACCCTAAAAACTGGCTGATGGGTACCCTTATCTTTTCACAAAGCTTCAAAAACGCTTATAACTTCGTTCAGAGGTGTCCGCTGCAAAATCCGATATCAGATTAGCAGACAGTGGACCAGAATTGACCAGAAAACATTCATCATCTTTTGAATGGTGGGGTAGGCCATGCGAGGTTCCCTAGCCAGAACCGCTTCGCTGGAATGGATTAGCCGTCTTTTGCAGTTGGGAACATTGGGATATTTTATTCGAGCAAAGCCGTTCTGAGGGATTTCGAGCTGGAAAAGGAGGGTAAACTTCCATGTGCTGGGCCTACAGCCCGTCTCCAAGTGGCATAGTTGCGTTGCCGTCTGGACTGTGTGGTGGCATCTTCTCTACAGCACCTCCTAGATATTGAAGGTTATTATACATGTCGATCACACTATTCTATGACTCGATTCATTGAATTAGGTAACCGCGACACTTATTAGCGGGGAAAGTGGTAAGCGGGAAACAGAAGGGATGATGGCTACTGATCGAACGATTTCGCGTGCAATGGCTGTCTGGAGCTTCCCAATTCAATGAAACGGACAATACCTCCGACGACCTCTCTGTTCACTCCTTGGAAACCTTTATAAATATGGCGATCGAGCGACAGTGGCACTCCCAATGGGGCATATGGTCCTCAAAGGCAATCTTCACGATAATACTCATTTCCGAGTTTTTGGTGTGAAACGCTATGACGGCAGATACTGGAGGGAGTAGGACCGAAGAAAGCAGCAAAAACGGACCAGAAATCGATAAAAACGGCCGAGAAGTGAAGATTTCGTTAGCCCAGTACGCCTGCTTAGCCCGCCCCCCCCGTTCTAGCGAACTTGTGGCGCCGCGGACGTTTTCGCTGGTGAATTGGCAAGTGACTCCGCCACGTCTAGCCTGATCGATTCGCACACATTCTGCCATTGGCGCGCACTTGCGGAAACCAGTAGGGCCTCTAGACTCGTACACGCCTTGAATGTAAGAAACCGCTATTTTAGCTTATTTTGAGCGCTTTTCTTCGCTATTTCTTCACTATTCGTCAACTGAAGGCAAAGCAACCCCATGTTTGAGTCGAACTCGAACATGATATCCACCGTAAATACTGCCTTTACCCTAGATCGAATTAGTGTCATATATCTATGCTGCTTGTTGAAGACTACAGGTATTGTAACGTGTGCAGACTACAATATCCCAGAAGTTTGCTCGTATACTACTGCAATATCTCGCCGACCGCGAATTCGCCGTGTCGTAGCGCAAAAATTACAAGATATCGATTTTCCTGCGCTAGTGGCGCCCGAATGCCAGAAAGAGCGGTTACTCAGGATTGATATGATTATATACTCTGTTTATCTTAAATTGCACAAAACACGGTCCACCAATAGTCCTTTAATTGGCCCGCTAGTATCGTAGTGTACGTCCACGACGCGTTCTCGGCAGACCCGGGTGCGCACATGGTGTGCAGAGCAATCGACTCGTCAATACCGTCACTCGACCACCCACCCTGCCACCCGGGTCTGCCGAGAACGCGTCGTGGACGGACACTACGGTACTAGCGGGCCAATTAGAGGGCTATTGGCGGACCGTGTTTTGTGCAATTAAAGATAAACAGAGTATATTTTATGTTGCAGTGATTTCGCTCTCTCTGCCCTAGTACAATAACGACTACTGTGCTTCTCTGGGCGAAATTCTGGTCCGCAATTGCGTCTCGACACGCTTTGCGGCCGCACGCGCACGATTCAGTCGAATTTCCAGCGCCGAAGCCAAGTCGATATGACTTTTTTGTACAGTTTTCTTCAATTTTGTTTACTTTCCAGTTCCTAGAACCCACCTAGAGTCAACAGACCGGCTGCTGCGGCGCTGGAAACTCTTCCTACTCAAAAACGCGCGGCCGCAAAGCGTGTCGAGACGCAATTGCGGACCGGAATTTGGCCCAGAGAAGCACGATACATATGAGTGAAGCACACACATGAAAATACAGTCAGCACAGACCGCACTGATGCGTTACGTTCCTTGTTGTGCGTACAATAAGGAACGCAAAGTATAAGCGCGATCCGTACCGACAGTACCTTTCAATTTGTTCCCCTTCTTTTACTGTTTTCTCTTTCCGGAGGTCTCGCGATTTTCATCCTGGTAGAGAAGGCGCTATCCAAACCTACATACCAGATTGTTCAATAATTTTTGTCGTTTGATAAGAAAAACGTAATTTTAATGTTCAAAATATACTTCATTATTCAGTATAATCTCCCTGAACATTAATACACTTGCTCCAACGATTCTCCAATCTATGGATCCCATCCCTGAAGTGAGAATCCGGAAGGTATGCAAAATGCGCTTCAACAGCCGTTATGACCTCTTCATTTGATGAAAAACGCTTGTCACGCATAAATTTTTTTGAGTTCTGGAAACAAATGGAAGTCGCTGGGGGCCAAATCTGATGAATAAAGTGAATGCTCCAACAATTCGAACAATTCATGGATTTTAGCCTTTGTCAAAATCCTCTTGTGACACGGTGCATTATCCTGATGAAAAAGGATTTTTTTCTTCTGCAAACCGGGTCTTTTTTTCACAATTTTTTTCATTCAGCTGATCCAAAAGGTTGCAATAATATTCAGAATTGATTGCTTCACAAGATTGCAAGTAATCCACAGACAAAAATCCTTCCGCATTTCAAAAAACTGGTGTCATAAACTTCTTGGTCGATTTCCGGACACGAACTCGTTTCGAAGCCGAACAACCAGGTTCACACCACTCTTTAGCCTCTTGTTTTGATTCAGGATCATGGTGATAGACCCAAGTCTCATTCATAGTGATGAATCGACGTACGAAATCCGCTTAATCCTTTTTTTAACGCTCCAAATGTTGCTGAGAAAGTCGCATTCGAATATGTGTTTGTTCCACTGTTAGCCAATGCGGCACCCATTGTGCACACAGCTTTCTAAAACCCAAAATTTTGCTTAAAATACGGCTCACACTGCCAAATGAGATGTGTAGAGTGTCTACTAAATCTTTCTCAGTCAACCGACGATCTACCAAAACCATATCCTGAATTTTGGCTATGATCTCTGGTGTTGATGCTCTTTTTGGACGTCCTTCACGTGGATCGTGTTCAAGGCTTGTACGACCACGTTTAAATTCAGCAACCCATCTTTCTACTGTTCTAATGGTAGGTGAACAATCATTATACGCTTTTAACATTCGTTCGTAAATTTCGTTTGGTGCTACACCTTCCAAAAATAAAATTTTTTTCACTGCACGATATTCAATTTTTTCCATTGCTGTCACACGGCGTCACTAAATGTCTCGTAAACAAAGGATGAATTGACAAATTGAAATGAAACTTCACATGCGTTCATATGAAGAGTGTGCCAACAAAACGAAAAATTTTAGGCTAGTGGCAATGCCCTCTCTTATCGAACGGCAAAACTTATTGAACAACCTGGTATAATGGGGTCCCCGCTGCTGACATGACTTAGTCCGTACTTTCCGGTAAGGGCCACGCAACACACTGTTTGAAATGTAAATCGATCGAGAATTGATTTGATTGGGATGCGCTGTTCCGGTGAAGTATGCACTCGACACTCAGCCTATGACTTGTGTACCCAGTATTGCTCAGCAGCTAGCGCGACGTCCTCTGCGCTGCAAGAATTGTAAGGCCTAGTGCATACTCCCTGCGACGGGCGACGCGACATAGTGTTTGCTATACAAATCGACCATATTGCTGATATGCACTGTCGCTGTCACGCGTCGCGGGAAGTAAGGTGCGTCCGAATGAGAATGGCGGCCCATGCGGCCGGCGTGCTTGACAGGCGGCCGTCGCGTTCTCCGCTCTAGGACGAGCATGCGAAAAGTCCCCATCGCCATCGACTACGAACGGAGCCGGCATCGGCTGGCAGCAAGCACTGCGCCGATCAATCAGCTCTGCAGAGGGTGGGAGAGGGGGACGGCCGTCGTTAAAACCCAGAATTTGTCCGAGGGTGGCACATGCGACGGCCGCCTGGCAAGCACGCCGGCCGCGTGGGCCGCCATTCTCATTCGGGCACACTTTATGCACTACGCTTGACAATCGTTCGGCGCGCTGGTCCGCAGTCATATCAGCAACGGTGGTCCTCACTATACCAACACGGCGACGCGATCTCTACCTGTGACTGCAGAGTTTACTATATCGCTTTTTCTTACACTCCATTTCGAATACATGGCATGTGTCGCCGAAGTGCAGAAGTGGTGGCAATCATAAACTCTTGTAATTAGTTGACTCCCGCAGCTATGCGCTGGGATTCTTTTAGCACGTGGCAGAAGTAAGCCTCTTACTCCGACGATCCTTGGAGAAAAGATTCAGGTGGAAGCCCAAACAGTTCAGCAGTCAGATGAAGGTCGGGTTTGAATATCCTGTACTTCAGAAGGAAATTTTATTAGTTTCTTCGCGAGAAAGCGTAGGGGAGACGGAGACGCAGCATACGCGCACACACGCGCATTAGTGGTCGTCTATACTTCCGACACCGAGCGGCGCGGCACAGTGTAATATTGATCATGCGGCGCAGCACGATCATTAAGGTAGTGTTGCACTCCGCCGCGTCGCTCGGCTGCGGAAGTATAAACGATCCCTTAGGCGGACCACGCACATGGTCAAAAATGGAGACGCGTGACGCGGTACAGGACGGTATAGTTTTCGGTTGACCTGGGCTCATCTGGCGACAGAGAGCGTCGACAATTTCGACCAGGGTTATAGGGATTGAAAGTTCAATGTGTACGAATCTCTGAAGTGTAAACGGAGGATTCGCGAACTTTCCTTTCTCTAATGGGGCAGGAAATGTTCAGTTAGTGTCCATTGGCACTGAAAGCTCGCGGGGGCGAGTTATCCTTCACCTTTTTTGCCCTATTACTGGGTTCATATGAATTTTTGAGTCCGGGCTCTTAGCTCCACTGCAGCGGCATCTCTTGTGTTGGCAATTATCCAATTAGCCGGAACACTCTAACTTGACTTTTTTTGCGTAAACCACGAGATTTCTCGATGTCCGTCTTACACATTTGATGTTTCTCACTATGCTACTCGTCTTATGATATAGTAAATCGGCGAGTCCGCTGTTGTGCCTCAACCTTCTTGGACCTCTTCCATTAGCGAGAATGAGAAACTATTTCTTATTCATTAGCAGTTCCGGTAGCGTCTCCTCACCACTTTTTGTCCTTCATCGAGTTCTAATTATGTTCTCATTTCAGGCTCGAATGCTTGTCAACCTGATATGCTGTCTGGCTGCTGTACTTGGAATACCGGCGAATTTATTCGTGCTGATTGCCATCTTCTATTTTCGGTAGGTTTTTCGTTTTTGCGGTTTGCCTTGTTATTCTCAAGAATACGACGCCTCCTTCGATTCGTGGCTGTTTTATTGTTGATTGTATGCAAATAATTCGATTTCAAATGTATTGTTTATCGCGCTGCCACTTCATATATTCGAATATTCAACCCGAGTAATTTGCTGTATTGTGTGTGTGTCTGAGAGAAAGGCGATAAATGCCTTCCTTGTATTACGCGTTTTATTCGACGCTTTGCTAACATACAGACGCAAGAGGTGTATACAAATTTCTGTTAGATTTGTGAATGGGTAATCATGGTTGCGACTCTCATACAAACTTCGTGAGTCAATCCCGTCCTAGTCTAAGCATACAAAACGTTTCTTGCAGGGATTCTAGAAAAAGGCGACAGATTTGCAGAGAAAATCGTGACTCTCGTCTGGGCTGCAAAAGCCGTATCTCTAGGTTGGGGCTTTCCCTTATCAATTCTTCTTCCAGTGCTAGAGGGTCAGCCACAAGCTGAGCAGGTTAGCACAACAGTAACCACTGAGAAATACCGAATGTGATCAATTGCGGATGTTTAAAGGCAGTGTTCACGATGAACATCGTATGCGAGTTCGATTCAAAAATGGGGGTATTCGGTCGTTAGCTGTCGATGAGGGTAGCAACAGCGAAGAAAAGCGCTCAGAATGAGCTAAAATAGCGGTTTCTAACGTTCAGGGCGTGGACGAGCTTACGGGTCCTGTTAGTTTCCCTAAGCGAGCGCTTATCGCGAAATGTACGCGAATCCATCAGGCTTAACGCGGCAGAGTTGCTTGGCAATTTGTCATCGGAAACGTGCGCGGCGCCACAAGCTCGTCCGAATGGGGGGGGGCGAATTTGTATAAGCAGGCGTTCTTGGATAACTTTCGAAGGCGTTTCGATGGATTTCGGGCCCGATTCGACCCTATCCCCTCGAGCATCTAACAGTGTAGTGCTTCACACTGAAAACTCAGAAACGAGGTTTATTGTTAGCTCTACCTTCAAGGGGAAAGGTTTTTGAAGAATACTTTGAATGGCTGTTTAAAGTCAGCGCACGCGCGAAAAACCCCGTTTAATTTTTTCACTATTCTGCGCAGATAGGCCTACCAGGTTGTGATATATCGAGGCCTACCAGGGGCGGCATGCATGAACGCAGCGAACGGTGTCAGGGAGCCGCTCCGCGTGCCATGCGCGCAGCGTCGAGCAACGGGGCGGCCCCGAATTTCGTGGTGTATATTGATGTGCCTGATTTTCGGGGCCGCCCCGTTGCTCGACGCTGCGCGCATGGCACGCGGAGCGGCTCCCTGACACCGTTCGCTGCGTTCATGCATGCCGCCCCAGGTTGTGATATATCGCCAGGAAGCCACTCGTTTTGTTCTTGTTTTTTCTCTTAAAGGCAGAGTTCACGATAGTCTTCAACTTTGAGATTATTCGCTATATCGATTAATTGGTCCCCGGGTAGAACTCAATTGTCGTGGAAATTGATAAAAACGCAACAGAAATACACGAAATCCTTTACTCTCACCCCGCCTCTTTACTCTCACAGGAACTGTTCGTTGTGACAATGAACTCTTCTGTGGACCAGCCCATTGAAATTCGTTTTTCTCTGTTGTTCCGTTCTTTCCTTCGAGCCCTCAATTAGACTGTCCTGCATAAAATATTCTTCCATTTAGGATTGACCCCATTTTCCATCAGTCGCAACCATGCTCATGTAACCGTACAACTAGTTCATGTCATAGAATAATACCACTGAAATAGGACTTCTAGGGCGTTTCTCACCGTTTCTTCATAATTTGGGTACGATTTGGTGACCAGCGAATGACTTTAAGTGAGAAATGCTGGAACCAGAATCATCGTGAACACTGCCTTTAATAGACTGAACTGACCCGTGAAACTTCATTAGCTAAGTCTTTGTGAGAAGGTCAAATTTATGCAAAAAATTTTAATGTAAAATCTTTCTCGGACGATGCTTTCAAGTAGGTCACCTTTTACATCGTGCTAAAGCGATAAACCGGGTAGGCATACTGTTCTGAACTTCTGGGACCCACCTTAATCCCTCGAGAATCTAGTGGCGAGCCCTTGCATTCACGTAATGTGAAGAAGAAAATGTTAACCTGTGTAATGAATAAAGAAGAAAAAAAGCTCTCCTCGTGTTTACTTGAGTCTTTGTTTGAGGTAGTACAAAAGGCTCGCATTCTCAAGACTTCTTCGTTCAAACCTAATTGAAAATGTATTCGATGCGAATTTGTACGAATCTGATCGACGCCACATTCGGAAAATGGGGTTTTTGAACGTTTTTTGGTCAGAGCATAACTATACTGTATAGGAATATCCTGGTAAAGCATACATACTAGGCCCAGCTTCAGTACACATCATCAGACAGACGGAGAGACACCCCAGTGCACTCAAAAAAGATAATTATCGTTAGGGCATAAGGACTATGTGGGGTGCAATTAAAACATTCTGAGAATGCGAGGTATGATGAGATGGCAAAACCATCTGGTCAGGGTAGGGGTGATATGTCAGGGAATCACAAGAGCGGCCCTATATTCCCGCATTTTTGAACAGAAAGGTGTCGAAGATCTGCAAACAACTCGATAAGCCGAAACAGACAAGGTCTGATGTAATTTGCCATGAACGGCGACCGCAGCTGATCGTCGGTCAGGGCTCTTCAGAAATTCCCAAGAGGTTGGCACTATCCTAGACAGGAGGGGGACCCCAGGACTTAAAGGCATCGTACGCGCGGAAAACCGTGTATTGTGTTTTCGTGTTTTTGCGTACCTTCGCCTCTCTAAGGGACGAATATATCGAAATGGCACATGGAAAAACTTTATTTGTGAAGCAAAGTCAATTGGAACAGATTGTAAATATAAATTTGAATCTCGCGCCAAAATCGCTTTCGGAGTTTTCCTGCATTTGTAGACCTCCCCACTGACATTTTCGAAGTTTTTCTGCATGTGAAGTTTGTGCTGTAACTGTTTTTCAAGTTGTTTGACGGTCGCATCAACATTTTATGAAAAAATGCTAGCTGACTGGAGAGAACTGGTGGCGGATCCTCATCTTTGAAGGCAGTGTTCACGATGGGAATCGTTTTCGTGTTTTTCCGCCTATCTTGAAAACGGCTCCATGCTGATTCCAACGATGTCTCTTTAATCGTACAAGACCTTCTGGAAATGGAGTTATGGTCCCTCAAAGATTGAGCTAAGGAAACATGGTGGACGAGTTGTCCGAGGCTTGTAACTTCCGTCTTTTGCAGCCGATGTATGCGAGCTGACCTGAGTAAAGAGAGAAGTTGAGAATGAAGGGAAGAACGGGGCTATTGATCGGAAATCATCGCTCATCCCACAATCTCGAGCATTCGTTTATTCACGTCGGTGGGCGTGGAAAGTGCATCTGGGTGAGACGAGCTGACGGGTGTCCAACATTGGGGCCGTAGGGGACCGTTCTGAGCTCATTTTTCTTAGTTTTTTCAACGCTAGGATTGCGCTAGGCCCCGCAGCTGCTGATCTCCACCAAAAAATCAGACATGGTTTTTATCGTGGGCACTGCCTTTAACCCCTTCCAACCTCATAACCGTACGTTTTTGACGCGCCGAAGTGTACAAGTGTGGTCTAATGGTCTCCTTCCAGAAACTGAGACTGAAAAATAGAAGTTGGCTTCCAGCGCGAACGATGCCTTCAAGGCGAGAATGATGTGAACCACCGATCGGTAATGCTAGCAATCGAAGCATTTCTATAGAGTTTTCATAACAAGAATGATTGATAGCAGAATCAAGCATCGTTCATCAGAGTTTTTCTCATTTTTAAGAATGAATCCTGGGTGTCCTCCTCCTGTCTAGGATAGAGCCAAGAGTTTATATGTTATGCTCACCAACATAGAGCCTTTTTGTTTTTTGATTGAGAGAAAATACTGAACAACGTTCTAATCACCTCACTTCTGAACAACATATTTTGGTGTTTCATGCTTCAAGTAACATGCTCTTTCCACCCCGACCATTGAAATGATCTGCAATACAGTTTTCCGGCATGGCGATATCAGTGTTGTCATACCTTCAGTGAAAATTTCGATCCAGACCCAATATCGACTCACTCGAGAAGTGCGTCTATACTTCTGAAACGCGCTCGAGATCGTCCTGTAACACGTACGGCAACTATTCGACATTAGCCTAGCACACAAATCTCAGGCAGGCATGAGCGCCACTAATGTGAATATTTGTTGTGTGTTTGCGTAAATCATATTGTTATGCGAATGGCGCACATAATACATACAACATGCGCAGTGCTTTCACCCGTCCTCCTCCTCCGACCAGCTGAGGCAACGTGAAGATAGGAGCTGTGGAACAGCAAGGGGGAGGGGTGCAAGACGGTTAGGAAACAATTGCGGATCTTCTATACCAACGATAAGGCCGGAATTATACTACATGCGACCAGCGATAGCGACAGTGCGTATCAGGTATATCGAATATCGATTCTTGGTCAATATGTATGTTAACCCATTCACGACCGCGTGTCCCACCGGTGGGACACGCGTTGACTACCACTTCGGACCGCGTGTCCCACCGGTGGGGCACTGTTTTCGAAAATCGATTTCTCCACCGCAAGAAGGAATTTCTAAACCTTCTTATGGTCAATGTATTAACCTATTCTAGAGTCGACTACAAACTTCGTGGTCCGCTGGCAGCTTCGCCACTACAATATATCTGACCCTTCGAATGCAGCAAGGTCAAAAACCGCAATTATGAGTACAGATCGCATTTTTACAACCACTTAATGGCGATTTTTCCCATTACTCGAGAAACAATCCCTACTTATAGGAGTAATCAGATCGTGAAGCTCTATTTAATAAATCACAGAAATATTACTGATATTGCTCACCATTTCCGCGTAGAGAATCGACTTTTCTTTTGCCCGTATGTTGTTCACAGAAATTTTTATGCAAAGATCACCAATATTGAGATCACTAGGGCCTTTCTTGAAAGTCCTGCTTGGTAACTGTTGGTGTACCATCGTAGACGGGGCTCCAACTTCGTTGAAAACTACCTTGGAGAGAAGCGGACGAGAAAAATGGGGACGAGCCAGAGCAGAAAACGAAAGGAAACTTAAAAAACGGTTATTACACTAATCATTCCTAGTCAATTTGTAGTATTTAAACTATTTCCTACGTCTGAATGTAAAAAACAAATATGCTTTTCACAAAAAATCTTTTCGTAGAAGGCGTCGAACCGGAGGGGTGAAGGGGTGGCCTAGAAAAAAAATGGCGAAGATCTAAAAAAAGTCATTTTCAACAGCATTACCAGTCAATATGAAAATCGAAGAGTATCTACGTCTAAATGTCAAGAAGATTGCTAAAAATGTTAACTACAAAAAAAACTCTCCTCGGTATGCGATAGACCGCAAGAGCGAGGGAGGAGTAGCTAAAGCGAAATTAGTGCAAATCTGAAAAAAAATATCATTTCACTAAGCATTTCCTGTCAATTGAAAAGCAGAAGAATGTCTATTATGGTAATCTACGATAATTAATGTTTCGAACCGCTAGAATTCATCGAACTCACGTGATTTTTGGATGGTCTACAGTCAAAAATTTAGGAGGCCATTTCTCTGGAAGGAAAGAGTTATGGAAGCCGAAACTTTGGCATCATGTTTTTGACGTCGAAATTCGTACAATAAACAAAAAAAAACGAAAATCGATTTTTTGGTGGCGTGCCATTCGAGCAAAAGTGGCCCACCGGTGGGACACTGTATACGGTGACGCAATATTGCACGCGGTCCGAACGTGCAGCCACCCAAAACTAGGCGTGGTCGTGAATGGGTTAAACATTGCGTCGCTTCGCTCGCCGCTCAAAGTATGATCCCTGCCTAACTCCTTCCAAGCGCAAGCGAGGTCTTCGAGGCTGGTCTTCCTGGGCAGAATAGCTTTCAGGAAGAATAAGACATTAGTATGGAATTTCCAATAGGTATTATCCTCCTCTGTTGAGCATGAACATGACTTTTTATGACATGGGCACTATATTGTCGAGGAAATGGGGCTTTCTTTACATTATATTGGTCGCCATAAGCAGCAGAAGCAAGTCGTAAACTGAATTTCTCACTTAGTTAAATCCGTGTGGTGATGAAGTTTCGCAGACAAAGTTTTCTTCTTCATTTGAGTGTGCTGGAAGAGCCCAACGTTTTTTTCGTGTGAGTGCTGGAACTGGAGGGAAAAAACACTCTCCCAATGTGTGCGTGTGGGTATTTTCAGGGAGGAAGTGCCGTGGTGAATTCGTGAATCACGGAGGAAATTCTTGCCCCGATGAGCTTGTTGAAAGCTTCAAATGAGGTGTTTGAGCTGCATAGAAGAAGAGATTGACAGTCAAGAATTCTGAGGGAACCCTACATTTGTGGTGCTGACACAAAAAGGTTTCTGGTTCGCCTCCTGTCCTCACTTACTAGGGACTGTTTTAAACTTCCCGTGGAGATTTGGGAAACCATGTTGTCCTTGCAGTAGGTCTGTGACAGTATTTTATCAACTTCTGATTCCTCTGCATCTATCTTTTCATCTCTTTCTTCCTGTAGGTCTGTGACAGTACATAAATAATCCGCGCTTGAAATTCCCTAAATGGCTGCGGGGATTTCAAAAAAATTCTTTCTCATTGCTCCAAAAAAAGGTAAAGGGCATCAGGGAATTTTTGGGGTGTTGAGAAAAATTTTCCCGGATTCGGCTCAAAACTTTCATCTAGGGGTTATTTAGGGCGCTGAACCCGAATCTGGGGTCTATTCCTCGCCTGGCTTAGAGTTACGGTAGGTCACGGTAGAGAAAATGCCTTTTGAGTGGCGTTAGTTACCTGAAAATTCCGGAAATCGAAAAATGGACCTCAAATTCGTGTTCAGCGTTCCAAATAACACCCACAGTGTTATTTTTAGTCAAATCTGAGGCTTTGACTGAGCTACCGTATACCCACCGTAATCTACCGTAATCTATCGAAAAGCGATAAACGGGTTGCAGATTGGTGTTAGGCAGCCCGAATAACCGCTATGTATGTACAAGTTCTGAGGCGATTTGATCGTAACATTTTCAAAATCGTCAAAAGTGGCGTTTTTCCCGCAAATTTTCCCTCGTTTTGAAGCTTTGGACCAAATCAAACGGATTTTTCTAAAATATTGACAAATGGGCCTCAGATTCGTGATCAGCATCCAAAAAAACCCCTACAAACAAGTCTTCAACCCAATCCGAGTCAATTTTCTTGAACATCCTGGAAATTGCAATTAGTGTACAAACCCCTTTTATCTACACAAACCTATAGACATGCTCACTTTTGTAAATCTCCTGTAAATCTCTGAGGCACTTAGGGGATTTTGAATACGGATTATCAATACTGTGTCCCATACCTACAACCCACAACACATGGTTTCATGAAACCCCACCGGAAATGAAAGGCAAGCCCTAGTTAGTCTAAGTTACAGGTTTTATAGGCATGGCAAAGTACTATGTACATAGAAATTCATCACCATGATAACGAATTTGACAAAAAGCTGGACCAGGGTTGACTAGTATTCTCATCGAGGTAAAGATAACGTAAATAATGACTCTGCCTACAAAACGAATGGCACAACATGTTAACAGCAGAATTGGATTCCATGGATTAGCCATATCGACCAAGGGTGGCTCAATTTTTCAACTGAAAAATCTGATAACAGTAATGTTTTTTTTGTTTCCAAAAGCTTCAAAAATCACTTTGAACGCTCTACTACATATAGCACTTAATTGGTGGTCTGCTGAAAAAACAAAACAGCATAATCATCATCTGGCGTATAACTTCACTTTCTTGACAATAATTGGAGCAAAGAAAAACCTTACAGTCACCATTAAGAGTACATTACCTGACTGCAATGAAATTATTGGGAATAGCTAAAGGAGTTTTTTTTTCGGTAAAATTCATGTTATACTTTCCATAGTATACTGAAAACTTAAGCTAAAGGAGTTTTTTTTTCAGTAAAATTCATGTTATACTTTCCATAGTATATTGAAATGCGATTGTGCTTATAGCGAGAAAAAAACGGGAATACATGTTAGAGAATAGCCTTCCGTATTGAAGCGCTACGCGTACTCCTCAACCCCAGAGCGTCACGCGAGGGCGAGGCGCTGGAGTATGAATACTTTCTACGCGTGTCACGCGATTGCGTAGACCACGAATACTCCAGCGGCGATGCTATGGCGGAGCTGATGAAAATGGGCCCTAACTCTGCCGAGCAAGCGAATTACGTACAAGCTCAGCTTATCGTGGTAGCAGAGGAGAGTGGTAGTATTAATAATTATGAAGCGGAAAGGAATTGTTGACGGATTAATAACGAAAATTATGAAAAAGACGTCACGGCCGTCACCGCCATGGCGGAGCGGGCATTACGCGCGGGCGTGGCGTCAGGCCATTTATACTCCGACGTCATGCCCGCTCGTCACGCGCGACACGGGCTGGAGTATGAATAGCGGAGTATGAAATGGGGAGTAGGATTAGCGTCTAGGGGATCATTGTGGTTGGCGAGCTGTGGGCGAGGAATGCAAGCTGAACGAGTGGTCTCGATATCTGAATCAGGTGATGGACAAGAGGAAATTCAAACGAACTCAACAAAGAAAGGGACGAGGTCAACGAAAAATTCATGTGTGTCGAACATTCGGTTCTTAAGAATTTTGATCGAAAGGAACCACTAATGAAAGAAGCAGCTTCACGAAAAAAAAACAGATAGCCAACTTGAGGGTTTTTCAGAAGGCACTCAGAAAATCATTTCAATTACACGCTTGAAGGACCTTGAATAAATAGAAATTGAAAGCAGAATGCGGTTAGAATCATAAATCTCAGATTTTCTATTTCCAGTAAACGTGCGAAAATCGCATCAGAAACGGTCCTCTTTGAGTAGTTTTAGCATAAATGTGAAAATCACCTATAGTAGTTTTAAAATCACAAAAGCGCCCCTTTTCCACGTTTTGGAAATTCTCCTCGCTTCCTTCACCATACTCCGTGGAAGTCGATTTGCATAAATGTTTGTTCTGCTCTTAAAGTAGTTGCTCACTACGTTGAAAGACTACTAACTACTTTAAAGGCAGCAGACACGCTCAAAAAAGTTGTTGAGATAACTACATTAGTGGGTTCTTGAGGGCCCTAGAAGAGCCGTCACGAAGTTGGAAGAGTTGAAAACGATTTAAAATGACCGTATTTGAGCCGTATTGAGTCACAAAATCATCCTTTCTTCGCCCACCGATACGGGCTCCGCCCTTCAATACAAATGTTCAAGGCTCGATTACGGTCCATTTCGGCTCCATTTTTTACGCTTCTAAGGTTGTAAGAGTTCTTCAGAAAAAGTGCCGTAAGTGTAATTAGCGTCGTTATTCCCAACAAATTTGTCGCTAGCTCCGCTATTTCAGCCAATGCGGTAAAACTCGTCCACATCTGGGCCAATATGAACGAACCGTTATATCTTCATGTTCAGTCGATTTTCTTCCGGTTTTTTCGTTATCTCTGAATATTAACAGCTTCAGACTTTCGATTCATTCCATAAAATTGATGTCATTTTTGAGCGTGTATGCTGCCTTTAAGAGCAAAATAAATAACGACGAGACAAACAGTTCAGAAAATCTCGTCATTTGGGTTGAGGTGAACATCCTGCAATTAGCCGCTTTAACTTGTTTTTGTGCGAATTCCCTGCATTTTTTTCCCTCATTTTCACTTTTGTGATTGCCAGATCTATCTTGTTCCTCTATTTCGGAGGCGGATTCAGTTCGTTCCTTCGCGTGCTTAAGCGGAGCGAGGGGACAGATAGCGAGAAAGTCTGGGGAGAAAGAGACGCTGCATACGCTTGCACACGCACGCGATCAACAACAGTAAATTTCACTTCAAAATATAGAAAACCCTTTCATGGGGATAGCACAACAACCGTTTCAATCGCAAACATTAACACTACCTAATTATGAACTATTAGCTGATTTCAAATGAAGTTATTTGCTCCCCAGGAGGATGAAAATATTCTGATGGAGGGATATGGAACTTTTATGAAAACTTAGGAGACGAAGTGTTCTGTCCAAATCTGAAAGTTTCAATTTCAGGGAAATGCGGACCATATCCAATATCTACATAGGAAATTTGGCTGTAGCCGACTTGCTGTTTCTTGCTGGCACCCCAATAATCATCACGCAGTCAATAACAAAGGACTGGAACTTTGGAAGTGTCATATGTAAAGGATTTGTGACCGGAAATGGGGTAAGTTAGCCTAATCAGGTACTATGCCTTTCTCATCCTAATCTCATCAAGATAACAGGGATCTGTGATCATTCTCTGAACTGAAGGACGAAAGTAATTAGAAGGTCGGATATTAATCTTGTTCAGATTTCCCAATTCGCGTCGGCGATGTTCATTGCTGTCCTGTCGATGGATCGGTTTTTGGCAGTTTGTCGACCAACCCGGTCATCAATGCTTCGAACTCGTCGAGCAGCAACTGCAGCCGCGATCCTCACATGGGCAATTGTGGTGCTGGAAATCACACCATTGTTCATGTTCGTGAAGTTAGTACGGAATTCAAGTGAGTTTCCGATGTTCGTCTGTATTGTCGAAGATGATTGTTTGATTGGAACGCGTGTTAGAGAAAAAAGGGTTGGAAGTAGTGTTCACGTAATCAATTTAGTCTGATGAGTGGGCGGGGCTGCGACGGTAGATCGCCTCTCGCGATCGAGACGCCGGTGATGCCGCCAACGCCGCACGACCAGCCGCCTGGTTCATGCGTCGGACTAAACTTAGTGCGGAAACCATACAGTCGGCTTGGATCCTAGTGAAACTTGACGTTCCCCATCGAAGGTTGGCTCAAACATGGCGCCATATGCTCCAACATAGGTACACCGAGTTCGCGCTAACCTTCCATGGGGAACGCAAAGTATCACCAGGATCTACGCCGACGTTATGTTCCTCTTGGGGTGGGAAACGAGTGGAATTTTCTCTATACAATCCTTATTTCCCGTAGCTGGACCCCCACCAGCGAAGTATGCAGCTATTTTTAGTGAGAGTGACCATTTCCAATTAAAGGCAGTGTCCACGATAAAAACCATGTCTGATTTTTTGGTGGAGATCGGCAGCTTCGGGGCCTAGCGGAACCCTAACGTTGAAAAAACTGAGAAAAATGAGCTAGGAACGGTCCCTTACGGCCCCAAAGTTGGACACCCATCAGCTCGTCACCCCCAGATGCACTTTCCACGCCCACCGACGTGAACAAATGAATGCTCGAGATTGTGAGATGAGCGATGGTTTCCGATCAATAGCCCCGTTCTTCCTTTCATTCTCACCTTCTCTCTCTACACAGGTCAGCTCGCATACATCGGCAGCAAAAGACGGAAGTTACAAGCCTCGGACAACTCGTCCACCATGTTTCCTTAGCTCAATATTCGAGTGATCATAACTTCGTTCCCTGAAGGTCTTGTGCGATTTCAGAGATATCATTGGAATCAGCATGGGGCCGTTTTCAAGATAGGCAGAAAAACAGAAAAACGATTTTTATCGTGAACACTGCCTTTGAATGGCAGAATTCGATTGTGCCTTTCGGATCTCCTAGAAATAATATGGACGGAAATATAGGCATTTTTCCAACAAGGGTTTTTGAGTGAGCTGTAAGCGAACTTTAGGGGCTTTTAGATAGATTCGGTCTACCTAATTGATTCCGTGGCTCTTAAACCGTTCTGAAGTGGTTTCAGAATTCGACAGTGGAACTTGTTCGGGACCGTCTAGCAATAAGATCACTGAGAATCTGACAATCACTCAGCAATTTAAGGGGGTAGAGACTCTAAGGACCAAATTCGACTTCTGGCGATTCTCAAAATGCTAGAATAGATTGGGCTCGAAATTTTTCTGTGGAGGTCGTTTGGAGTGCATAACACGAATCCGAGGTGTCAATGTTCGATAGATTACGGTGAGTTACGGTGGGTGTACTGTTGTTTTATGCTCCAAAATTGGCACAAATCCTTCTCTGTATGGGTCTTTGGAGTGACAAAGACAAATCTTACGTCCAATTTCCGGCTTTTGAAATATTGAGTGCCAGCTTCACAACATTATACCCACGGTGACATATCGGCCTTTCGCCAAATCTAGTCTAACGAGAGGACGAGGGGCGAAAAATTGTGGCGGCCATGCAGCGTTCGCGATATCGCCATTCAGGTTTCGATCGCCACCAATGAGATCTACCGCCTCGACTCCGGCCATTCATGACATAGACTGGGTTTCTACGAAAAGCCTATTATGTGAACCGCGAAATATACCAACAAGCTGACCTCAGATCTGTGTTCGGCACCCTAAGAACCCGTACATGCAAGTTTTGAGCGTAATCCAAACAAATTTTTTCGGAATACCCGGAAAATTTTCTGATGATGTACCTACCCTCAAAGCTTTGAGTGCGCCTATAACTCCGTTCTGAGCAACTCTGGAGGGAATATTCAGATCTTACATCTAAAAAAAATTCCGAGAACTGTATGGTTTCCGTCTACGATTTAGTCTGACGCATGGACCAGGCGGCTGGCCGTGCGGGGTTGGCGGCCTCACTGGAGAATGGGGTTTAGATTCGCTCGGGGTGATCTACCGTCGCAGCCCCGTCCATTCATCAGACTAAAATGATTACGCGAGCTCTACATTTCATTTGCAGAGATCACTTTTACTATAAAGAGTTTCCTTGTGAACCCCCTACCCCTGCGACGGTGATTGAAAATTAGGACCTTGTATTTATTTTTAAATTATTGAAGAGCCTACCCACATAGAAAATCATGTATATGTATGTTGGGATACAGCCGGTTACAGCCGGATCAACGATCAATCAAGAAGAGACATTTTTTCATCCAAAAGAACATCAGCAATATTTACCTAGCATATCAAGTTGTTAATTTTTTTCAGGTGGACCAGGTGATCCAGGCAAGCATATTTGTGTTTTGGTAACCGAAGAAGACCGGGACTTAGATGGCGATGCCGCCGAGGGTGGTGAACGGGAGACGTTGTTTTCACGAAAGTATGAGCAGTAATTAATGTTCCTAACATTATTCAAAACTGTCACATTGAGAAACTCTCCCATAAACTTCTTTAGTTCAGGTTTTTCACAACGTATACATTCACTTTGAGTTATCTGTTACCATTAATTGCTATCTGGATTTTCTACGCAAAGATTATTCGTAAACTCTGGCGTAGACGGCATCAAATGCACTTGAAGCGAAAGGTGTCAAAACGAAAAACAACCAAGGTGTGTTGTCTTCTTATTCATCTCTAAGTTGGTGCTTGTTCAAAAAACCTCCCACATCTCCGTGTAAAGTCGGACAGTTCGTGCGGATAGGCGCGACGTCGCGACACTCACTCTAAACCAGTGCCGAAATATTCCATGTGTTTGTAGCAAGACGGGGTACTTTAAAAAGAATAATTTCTGGTCTCCACCCAAATCTTGTCTAGCAAATGAACGAAACCGCGGCGATAGATCGTCGCTGGCGACCGAAACACCGCTGGGTGGTGGTAATGCGATCGCCGAGCGGCTCGCCGCAGATGGTCGCGTCTGGTCCATTCGCCAGACTAGAAATGGCGAAAGGCCTATATACCTACACCATGCAAGCGCTTTCGTTTCAGGTTACTATTATGGGTCTTTCCATTGTTATATCTTATACACTATGCTGGTTACCTTATTGGTTAATACAATGGTCGATAGCACTCAATATTGGGTGGAATAGGTGAGTTCCTTCCTAATCACCTTCTTGATTCTGTGTCTTTCGAAAAGTACTGCGTAGCCAGTGAAAAAAAAATCATGTGACCGGAAATGTTTCAATAATGATCATTTGCAGGAATTTATCAATTCTCACGTGTGCATCATATGCGGCGTTTGCGCTTCTATACATAAATCGTGCTGTGAATCCTTTCATATACGTGTTTTTGTCGGAGTCATTCAAGAGGAATGTAAGTTTACTTTGACGAATGATTTCAAAATATTGCGGGATGGCCAGATAGTTCTTGGTGATTTTTCGAAGATGGCAGGTCTGGTAAAACTAATTAGAAAACAGTAGTTCTGGGTGATAGTCTGAAGGTGCCAATACTCCAAAGGTCGGTGAAAACGATGGGGAGAAGTGAGGAGTCGTCATTGGACGGCACCAAAGCTGGAGGAGGCGCGCCGTCATCCATTGCGTCTTGTTAACTCGCTAGATCAGAATTTACGAAGGGCCTATTCCTGGACCCCTGGAGAAAATCTGAAAAGTCGCTCAACGAGCTTTCGCAACTTCATGATGATCCTTGATGAGACGGAATTGGGCGAATTCGGCGTTAGCCAAGATCTTTGAACTTCAAAGCTTGTCGTTATCCTTTATTTCGGAGGCAAATTTATTCTTTGCGTGCGTGTACGGAGCGAGAGGAGAAAAGGCGAGAAAGTGTGGGCGAAGAGACGCAGAATACGAGCGCACGCGACCGAAGGCAGTAACTTTCACTCCAAAACAGAGGATAGTTTATAGTCGAACGTTTCGTTCGAATGCAGCTTTGTCTGATGTTACTTTGAGCCCACGAAAACTCGATACTCATCCATTGACAGCGCGAGGCGGATAAGTTGAGCGTCCAGGGTGGTTCATCATTAATCGCAGGGCCTAAACCCCGACCAAACGCGACCATCTCATGGTGGGTTTGTTTGGCCGGGTTTATACTGCAAGCGGAGGGCTCCGTGGCCCAATGTGTAATTTTATTGCCGATATCGACTGAAAATCGATATGCTTGTCGTGCGCAGTGTCAGTGGTGGCAATTAGGCCTATTTCAAAGGAACCGCAGAGTCCAAGTCGCCGTGTGCTCGCAGCGACGAACAGCGCTGAGTGAAGCAATACCGATTATATTCGGCGACGGGAGCGACCGACGCGGCGTCAACAGCGAAGAGAGAGCAACGCAGTGTTTTGACGCCGCGACGATCCTGCGTCACTGCCAGCGAGCGGCAATCGACGCCGCGACGATAAGGTTTGAGAACTTTGTTGCCGCCTGCGCCAAAGTTGACGCTCGGCGACCAGTCGCCGATCGGTGCAACACTGCAGACTGCTATACCGCTTTTCGGCCGATGTCTATAATAAGCATTGCGTCGTGTCGCTCGTCGTTGGAAGTATGATACCGGCCTATGACCTAGTGCATACTTCCCGCGACGGACGACGCGACGTAGTGCCTGTCATGCATATCAACCGAAAATCGATATGGATTATATGCACTGTCGCCCTCGCAAGTTGCGGGAGGTAGGCACTAGGCCTATGGGCATGGACCTGCGACGCGATCACGATCGACATTCTTGATTATCATGCTATCGCAACGCACGGCGATCGAACTCTGAATAGACCTTATGAAACCGACATAACGTTCAGCGTAGGCGAGGAAGTGTTCAATTGGAACGTTGGGCGCTGAGACTTCAGGACGAAGCATTGGCCTATAAAACGCTTTTCATCCGAAAAGAGAGGGATTGTAGCCGGCGGACTCCGTCCATGTATGAACAGTGAAATCTTTACCACCGTAGAGTACGAAACCTGTTTCAGGTCTCCGAACTTGTCTATAAGAATTCGAGTTTACAACACAAACAAAGCAGTTCGGCAACTGTTCGAATGATACCTCAACAGATCAACGAACGCACGAATTCTGTGTAATTTTTCGTTGTATAATAATATTGCAAAGATCCAGGCTGTATGTACATTTAATAAATGTTTGTCTACTTTTTTAAATGTTTCTGACTCTTATGCCTCTTTACGGCTTGTTATATGATCACGAGATATCACGAAGAAGCAGAGTTCAATCCAAGACTTATGAGCCGGGCAAGGCTCGAATCTACGTCGTACTCAGAAAAATCAAAACAAGTTACTTGTAAAAAAATGTAACTTACTTGAATGTCTCAAGTAACTTACATTTATATTACATGTAACATACATTTATGTTACACGTAACTTAAAATTATATTGCATGTAAGTTACACTTATGTTACATGTAACTTACATTTGAATTTTCACTATAGGTGGTCATCACGTGACGCAGATGACACGCGACGCAGACGGCGCGTTCCAGGCCACATACTACGCCAAAACAAAATGCTGCGCAGGACCTTCCCTGCAGGTATGGGGTCAAGTACCTGAAGCTTGGGTAATTGAACCAACAGCAACGGCAGTCGTATGGCTGACCCCGCAAGTGCGTCATACATCAGCCTTGGGAATATATTCTTGGCCGATTTAAGTTACTTGCGACTTATCTCAAGTCATTTAAGTTACATGTAACATATCGGAGGCGCAGCGCACGCAGTATCCCACCGATATGTTAAATGTAACTTAAATGACTGAGATAAGTCGCAAGTAATTTACATCGGCTCAGATATGTTACAAGCAACTTGTTTTCGGCCGTTTATGTTACAAGTAACTTGTTTTCATTTTTCTGAGTAGGCGTTCTGGGCAAAAGTGCTACCATTACACCACCAACACTCTTTCTGCCTAGCCAAGATAGCTGACAACGGGTATGATCTGGCGAGCGCAAATCATCATTGAGTGCAGGTAAGCCAAATCGTTTTGATGCTTTACATTTTTTATGATTCCTGATATTCCGTCTTTTCATGGCACGGTGTATGATCGCAGTGTATCACAAGGTAATTAAAGGCCTTTCGCCATTTCAAGTCTAGCGAACGAACAAGGCGCGGGCATTTCCGGCTGGCCGTGCTGCGACCGCGACACCACCGGTCAGACCGCCGCGGCCGCGTCCCTTCACTAGACTAGAACTGAGTAAAGGCCGTTAGCTAAAATAGGAACTGCTGTTACTGAAGAAGAACATTCCAAACGGAATGAGCATTTTGAATCCATTTTTAACGTAGAATTCCGAAAATACCCTCCGGGGCTGCCTAAGGTTACAATGAAGGAAGTTGAAGGAAGCTTTCCCGTAAGTTGCCTCATTGGTAGACCATTTCGCTTGTATCAATCAGGCGATTCTGAGAGTTCGCAAAAACACGCATCAGATTTGACTAACGATCTCTCCGAAATAGCAGTTTGGTATGATGCCGATCACGAATCTTGAGGCCCATTTGTCAATTTCTAGCCATCATTACTTCTGTTCGAAATTTCTCAGAGTTTTGATGGCCAAATGCGAAAAGCTTCGAAGACATATATTCTTTTTCAAGAGAAGTTTTCTATTCCACACCCTGAAATGGTTCTACTGTCGTACTCGGGGCCAAATTTCGGCCCGCATTTGCGGACTACGGCTATTGCATCATGCGACACGTGACAATCGTGCAGGGAACACTTCGTTCCGGCACGATTCATTTTTCTCCCAGCACGATTAACACGTGTGGCATGATGCAACAACCGTTTTCTGCAATTGCAGACTGGATTTTGGTTCCGAGAACGATAGTAGAAGTGCGCATTTCAGCCGGAATGACCACTTTCTCTAGAAAAGCGTCCCATTGTGGAGTTGAGCATGAAGTTTATACAATGTCTATTAGATTTTTTATTTATTCATTCATTTGATACGTCACATACGGTGAACATGAGAAAAACGGCATATATGATACAACGTCATAAGAACCCAAGGTATATTTTACCGTTGGAGAAGGATATCCGAAGTTCTGCGCTTGAAGGCACAATACACCCTCAGACATGACTTTGGTTTTTACATCTCATTGTGAAGTAGGCCCCTTTTGTGTAACACTTGTCAAGCCACGGCCACACCTCTTCCTGATTTTCGAACTCATTCGCGGCTAGATGGATGGATGAATTCCAACCGCGCCTTCGCTCTTCACTCCATTGCCGGCCTCCTATCTCCTAATCCTAGTTAGGTCTTCTGCAGCGATTGTGAATGAAGAAAAATTCAGGCCTGAGACAACTCGTCCACCATTTTTTTTCGCCCTTAAAGGCACAGTCCAACCTCAGAGGTAATTTTTGATATTATGGTCCGGTCGCCGCCTATAGCAGCCCTGCCAAGCGCGAAATCTCAATTCGCTCAAATAACCGAGAAAAGGATAGGAAAAAGTCGGCCACGCCCCTTTCAAGAAAAAATGGGTAACGCCCCCTGCCAGGTTTCGGACCTCAATAGGGAAGAGATGCGCGAATGGTTTTATTCCAAACCTAAGTCCTTCGATTTGTTTTCGGCCTGGCTTTCTATTGTGGCCTGCTGCAGAACGATGGCTGCGAACAGCGAGAAAATACAGGCTCGAGACAACTCGTCCGCGAACTTCTAGCCGTTCAAAATCGATATGTTTGAGGAGCCGTAACTCCGTTCGTAGTGAGTTCTGAGCGATTCTGGAGACACCATTGTGATCAGCGTGAAATTCTCTCCAAGATTGGCAGAAAAACGAAAAATCGATTCTGAGGTTGGACTGTGTCTTTAAAGTAGGGTTCTCGTTATGAATTTAGTCTGGTGAATTTAGGGCTGTGCGACGGTAGATCGCCGCGCGCGATGGAAACCCCGCTGGCCGATGATGCCACCAACACCCCACTGCCAGCCGCTTGGTCCACAGATTGATTGTTATATGGAAACCATACAGGAATTTTCTAGGAGCCCTAACTCCGTTTGTAGGGCACTTTGAGCGATTTCAGAGATACAGTTGTGATCAGCGGGGATCCTCTCCCAGACAAGCATGAAAAATATGAAGAAATTTGATTGTCCTGTGCCTTAAAAGGCAGGCAGTGTTAACGATCAGAAACCGTATTACAGTTTTCGATGTTTATGAGTATTCAATTCCCCGAAGTATAGGATAATAAGCAAATTCCCCACAAAACTCTCATATATCGGAGAAAAACTCTTTGAAAAATTCTCTAGAATATTTAATTATGCCTGTTTGGTGTTTTGCACTTTGCGGACTTTCGGCAAACCAAGCGTCGGAATTAATTTTGTGCTTCAAAAAATTTAGGGGAAAGGAACATTGGTTTTTATTGTACCGAACTCTTTGAAAATAAGATGGTTCCATGCAGATGCTTGGATTATAAGAACCTTGTGGGATGAAGAACATTCAAAATTTCGGCAACTGGTTCTTTTGTGAAACGAATGGTGGACAATTGTTATATGACGTGGGCAGGGTGATCCAATGGGTCGGCCGGTCCACAGGATTTTCACCCACTTCCTGACCGTTCTTCGTTGCACTTCCATCCTTAGTCGTCTTAAAGCGATCCAAACCCTAAGTTTATAGAAAAAAAAGGCGAACTTTTTCATCGTGAACACTGCCTTGAAGAGATTAAAAGAAGTGAGGTGCATTCAAACAATTCAATTTCTAAGACAAAAAGCCGAGCCAGCCCAACAGGTGAAACTGTTCAATCCAAGGGTAGTTGGGGTAGCATACGGGATCTTTTCCGAGTTATCCAAGTTCGAGAGGCTACAATCCTGAAAAACTTTGCCCTGTCAACTTCCATTATGCCACTTAGAATTGTGAATACTGCGCTTCACGAGGCCAAAGCCCGGTCCGTAATTGCGTCTCCGGACGCTGCGGCCGCACGCGCTTGAGTCGGTCGAGTTTCCTGCGCCAAAGCAGCTCGAGGTGGCTTTTTTATTCAGTTTTCTCTATTCTTTTTGCAGTCCCTAAAACCCAATCAGAGTCATAAATTCGGCGGCTGCGGCGCTGGAAATGGGTCCGACGCGGGAGCGTGCGGCCGCAAAGCTTGTCGAGACGCAATTGCGGACCGGAATTTGGCTCTCAGAAGCACAGTATCCATATTGCACACTTCATTCCGAATACGTCTGGGCTAAAATGAGTGCAAGGACAGTTTTTGATCCGGCGTATTAATGTAATTGTACATCAAATCGGATTTCAGACATCTTCATTCAAAAATTGTTTCCATACCCGCGGAAGCTAGCTCTCTATCAAGACAATTCACATGGCTCACGAAAAGCATCGGCGCGAAAGAGAAAATACAAGTAACTTGCTATTGCGACTCGATAAGGAGTAAAACTATTACAATTTTGAAAGAATCTATAAAAAGAACGACACTAGTAAAATTTTGAAACAATCTATATAAAGAGTGATACCATTACAATTTTAAACCAATCTATAAAAAGAGTAGTACCATCACAATTCTGAAAGAACTATGAAATGAAAATGCAGCTAGGAGACTCACATACTTAAAGGCAGCAGACACGCTCGCAAAAGTTGTCGAGATAACTACATTAGTGGGGTCGTGCAGGCCCTAGAAGAGCCCTCACGAAGTTGCAAGCGTCGAAAACGAGTTAAAATGACCGTATTTGAGCCGTATTGAGTCACAAAATCATCCTTTCTCCGCCCACCGATACGGGCTCCGCCCTTCAATTTAGATATTCCATGCTCGATTACGCTCATTTTGGATCACTTTTTAGGCTTCTAAGGGCGTGAGCGTTCCAGAAAGGGCTGTACGAGTACATAAGCGTCGTTATCCCAACAAATTTGTCGCCAGCTCCGCTATTTCAGCCAATGCAGTACAACTCGTCCACTTTCAGACCAATGTGGGAAGAACCGTTATATCTTCAATTCAGTCAATTCTTTTTCGGTTTTTTCGTTATTTCTGAATACTAACAGCTTCAGACCTTCGATTCATTCCATAAAATTGATATCATTTTTGAGCGTGTCTGCTGCCTTTAAGAGGGAAGGGCGCGGGAATTTCCGACAACGACCAGAAAAGTCCACAAAAATACAAATGGGGGAATCCCCCAGGATCGGGGGGAGGATGGCAGAACGTCCCCACAGCAGAACAATTGTCCATGTTCCCATAGCAGCACCTCCTCTTGTTCTTCCCGTAGCAGCACGTCCGCCAGGCTAAAGGGAGGTTTCTTACGATAGCAGGCTTGGAAGCGGCTATAGAGGTGGTCATACCAGGGCTTGTTGATCGAATACACAGAATGGGGGCCACCTAGGAGCAGTTTGGCTGGTTAAGGCGCCGCGCGTGGTGTTCCAGCGGAAATGTGGCTTCCCTTCGCGCTCGTGGCTTGCACCAGTCGAAGTGATCCTAGGCACCTCCCTTTTTGTGTATTCGATCAACAAGCCAGCACACCAGTATGAACGGCTGGTTTTCTTCGCGCATTCATCATGCTCGAAGAGGGGAACAAGGGAACTTCCCAGCGTCCTTTCCCTTCAAATATGCGAGACGGAAAAATGTGGTAATGAGCCGGATTTCGAGCGTGCGAATGAGTTGGTAGAGACATGCCACCTGTGTCACTATGAGCATGATTTCTTCATCTTTACGTCGTGAAAATCGTACCGAGCATAGCGACACAGGCTTAAAACAGTGAAGAATGTCTATTATGAAACCTAAGACGCAAAATCAAAAACAAAACGGCACCGGTAGTGCGGAGAGAAGAGAACACCGGATGGATGACACCCAGATAACGTCGTAATCATAGAAAGAGAATGGGGTGAATGAATAAATGAATGTACGCAGACCATAACCATGTGTGTTTTGACAGCAATAACCCATAGCGACTCGTTCAAATAAACTGAATAAGCGCGTGACATCTGGCCAACGACAGCATGGACCGCGTCACGCAGCACGCAACGCAGCCGCGCGTCGCCAGGCCTTACACAGCGTTGCTAGCGATTGTTGCCTACAGCGCAAAAAACAGCGAACCGTATAACTACCGTAAACTCATGATACCCTTGGAGATAAGCTAATATATAAACGTATTAAAACACATCTCGAATACAATACCAAGATACGACGGACGACTAGCGAACTGTTCAAGGGTAGATCATCAGAAACCAGAGGAAAAATACGACAATTTGTTTCCTTAGCAATTACAACATATAGTGTCAATGGCTAAATGTAGCGCTAACTAAGGATGTATGGTTTAGTCCTATACTAGAGACTTCAGGCAGATGATGGATCCCGAACCCTCGTAATCGAGTGACGCCTGTGAAGCCTCACTAATAGCCCTGGCCACCTAACTAGCAAGAGGATATCTAGAATGACAGATTGTAATTTGAGAATGTAGCCCCCCTAGCGAAAAAAAAGCAAAGTGTATTTTTAATCAAAAAGATGGAAGTGCTTTCGTGGGAGGTTTGATGTTGACGGTGAGCTGACTGAGGAAGTCGTGACATTCTCTCGAAGAATCTGATGTTGTGATTCTAGAGTGAATTGGAAGACGTGATGTGAGAGCGGAAGAATCAGAAGTTGCCGTGAGGTGTTGAGAGCTCCATCAGACATCGTCATCGTCGACAAATAGCCCGTGAGCGCGTTTCTGAAAAAAGGTAGATTTCGTATACAACTTTCTATCGACTCCTCTCGGAGAGAATTTGAGGTCACTTTTGAATGTCAAATTAATGGATGGAATACACGATCCACCTAGAAAATCACATGCAAATTTTCGCATTTAAAGGCAGTGTTCACGACGATTTTCATCCCGAAGTTTTTCACATAAAAGAATGCGTTGGCGTCCAAGTGTTACCAAAATTACGAATAAACGGCGAGAAACGCATAAAAACGCGGTTTTTGAGTAACATTATTCTATAACATGGACTAGTTGTCCGGTTGGATGAACATGTTCATGGTTGTTGTCACCGGTGGAAATTTCTGTCAATCGAAATTATAAGAATATTTTATGCAAAGCAGGATTATGCAGCTAGGGCCCTAAGGAAATAACGGAGCAATATAGAGTAGAGAAATGCAAAAGACGGGTCCACAAAAAATTTTATTGTCACAACATACACCTCCTGTGATACTTAAAGGCAGTGTTCACGATAAGAATCGTTTTTCTGCTTTTCCGCCTTTCTTGAAGACGATCCCATGCTGATTCCGATGTTTTTGGAATCGTACAAGACCTTCTCGGAACGGAGTTATGGTCCCTCAAAAATTGAGCTAAGGAAACACGGTGGACGAGTTGTCCGAGGCGTGTAACTTTCGTCTTTTGCAGCCGATGTATGCGGTCTCACCTGAGTAAAGAGAGAAGTTGGGAATAAAGGGAAGAACGGGGCTAATGATTGGGAATCATCGCTCATCTCATGATCTCGAGCATTCATTTGTTCACGTCGGTGGGCGTGGAAAGTGCATCTGGGGGTAACGGGCTGACGGGTGTTCAACTTTGGGGCCGTAGGGGACCGCTCCGAGCTCATAGAGCTGCCTTAGGCCCCGCAGCTGCCGATCTCCACCAAAAAATCAGACATGGTTTTTATCGTGGACACTGCCTTTAAGAGGCGGTGTGATACTCAAGAATTTCTTGTACTTCTAGTGTTTTTTCTCAATTTCTACGTCATTCAAGTTCTATACGGTGACCAAACAATCGATTTAGCGAATAATCTCAGAGTTGAAGATTATCGTTAACACTGCCTTTAAGCCCGCAAGTGGGCCCATTTAAGCGCACTTCGAGAATTTTATTCGGCTTGGAACGGCTCGCGAAGCCTGAAGCCGGGTTCAAACTTCTCGCGACCGCCACCTCGCATACCGGACATTCAAATTTTTGATCAGTATAAACGATAAAAGTTGTGTCGCTTCGCTTGTCGTGACCAGTATGAACTCGGACTTGGGTTCCGGATGGGTTTTTCGTTGTTCCAAACACTAGGCGATTCCATGCAATTGAAAAGGTTTCCAGTGAAACATCCATTTACAAGTGCTGCTCAGAAAAATGAAAACATGTTACACGTTGTTTGAGATGGCGTTCAGAGTTTTCGCGGGGCGACGCGATGACACATTTCAGTGCAGCGCGGAATAGCGCCGCGCAGGTATTCCGGTATGAACGCTGCGCGAGCGCTCGGCGACTACGCACAATTGCGTACGTACGCAATTTCTAGTGAACAGGAAACGGCAATTTTCTTAGCAAGACCAACATTTTTTCGTGTTCGTTCAAGTGCAAGTGATCCTGAGGCTGTGCTTATGTATGCTTATGTTATTGCTTTTCTTGCTAGATTTGGTTGTGTTGTTTTTTAATGAAAAAACACTGAAGAGAGGCAGCTACGATTTTGCCATCGCTTGACGTCCATCTTGTCGCGTTGCATTACAAGGCGACGCGATGGACGTCGCGCGAAGGCAAATCGCGCGTCATTTCGAGTGTATTGCGACCTCTTCACTACGAACATCCAGCGACGATGCGACACGACGCGACGTCGCTTGATCGATGCGTAGGCTGACTATAACATCGCGCCGCGAATGAACTCTGAACGCCGCCTAACACTTACGAGAATGGCTCATCTGCGCAACCGACCGCGCGCTCCACGGCTAATTATTTCAAGGGATTCTAAAGGGAGATTTTGGTTATGAATGAACCCGTAACACAGAATTACAAGGTGCTTCATGTCTGTCCTCAAGATATATAAAATCTCCTCCGCCAGCTCCAATTTCTTCCAGCTAGAATGGTAAGGAATCGTAGAAACTACAGAAAATCGAGTTTATGGCGTAGGTGCGCAGTGAAGGACACGCGGTCTCATGGGTGTTAGAAGGTCGACAACAACATACTTTCAACATGTATCGGTTCATGTAAATTACTTGCGAATTATCTCGGCCGAGGTATGTTACATACGACCTATCCACCTCACACTAGCAAATCACATGTCGCACGTAACATAGATTCCCCAAGTTGTTTTACATGTTATGTTTTCAATTGCTAAAAACATGATGCTTGCAACATAAGAGACGAAGGCGCTATACTTGTAACAGATAGGGATCTTGATTGGGTCGTACAGCTTCTACTAGAATGCTCGCGCCGTTGGAAGCGTCAAAAACGATCCAAAACGACCGTATAAGGGTCTTATTGAGCCTGCAAAACATGCAGTCTCCGCCCATCAATACGAACTCGTCCAAATTAGTTGCTCGAATAAAGTCTGAATAGTTTCGATACTTTTAATGCCCTAAGCCTCCTAGTACAGGCCGTAGGATTTTACTGGCTTGACTATTTCAGCCATTTTGTCGTTAGTTCGCCAATGTGACCGAAAATGTATGCTGCAGCGTAAACTGTCCGAATGAGACTATCTGCCCACGCGGCCGGCGTGCGCGTCATCGGCCGTTCCGGAAGCATTTTTCGTCCCAGCTTTATCGCGACTGCAAGCAGCTGGCCGGAATATAACTCTTATATTCGTCTAATATTCTAGCGGATCGAAATACGGATCGATATAAAGGTCCAAAAATACGCCTCCGCGATGATCGTTCAACAAACACGCCGGCAAAAAAATCGCTTTCGGACTGATTTTAACTCGCCCACTTCTATTCCAACACAAAAACAATCCATTATTTCTTTATTAGCATAGCGTTTCCGTTAGCATCTAGTACTGCTAGCTCCGATCCTCGACTTACAAAATAAAATCAATCATTTTTGATCGCGTATGCTGCCTTCAAAGGCAGCATACACGCTCAAAAATGATATCAATTTTACGGAATGAACCTAAGTTTTTAGGGTAAAGGCGCTAATGTACTCGTACGGCCCTTTCTGGAAAGCTTACGACCTTAGAAGCGTAAAAAATGAGCCATAATGACCGTAATCGAGCATTGAACATTTATATTAAGGGGCAGAGCCAATATCGATGGGCGGAGAAAGGATGATTTTGTGACTCAATACGGCGCAAATACGGTGACTTTAACTTGTTTTCAGCCCTTCCAACTTCGTGAGGGCTCTTCAATGGCTCATACGACCCCACTAATGTAGTTAACTTTTGCGTTAACTCAACAACTTTTGCGAGCGTGTTTGCTGCCTTTAAAGGAGACCGCTATAAGCCCATATTCAAGCACATTTGTGTTTCCATGAATAGAGCAGTGAAGGAATATGCGCCGGCGCTTCGATCCCTATTGAAATGAGCCGCGCATTCGAATTAATCGCGCGTGGACCGAAGCCGAACATGTGCATAGAAAGCAACTACTACGCGTCCCAACTACAGAAGATATTGGAGGAATATCATCGACTAAAATGATAAAATTCACACTAGCAATCCTACGGTTACAGTACTAACCTTGAAAGAGCTGGAAGAAAGAAGTGGATGTTTTTGAGAACCATAATACACATAGAGCTGTAAATTCCCTGAAACTCACGATTTCTGAAAATGAATTGAAACACTGGAAACGATTTCTGGAAAAAAATAAAACCCACCGTTAAAATTTAAGAGGTCTATACTTGAAGAGATATGTCAGAAAAGCGTATTGCCGAGAGTGACGAGAGAAAGTGGGGGCGGTTTTGTCGATGTTGTAGTTCCCGTTTGACTACATCGCATATCTGGAAAGCCGAGTCGATCGGTAATCATAAATATGTATGTTCAAAAGGTAGAGCGAAGTAAAATGAACTGACGGAACATTACAAATGGGAATGATATTCGCTACGAAACAATTCTGGGAGGGACAGTTGTGCAAATAGAACCACCGAAAACTGCCAATAAGAGGAGTTCACGTAAAGTGCGTTCTATAAATATAATATGCATTGGAGGACCAATACCACAGAAGTACAAAAATCCAGGATCTGGTTGCTGTAGTGTTCATTTTGAAGGGGACCATTAAAAAAAGCTGTATACCGAGTCCCAGGTCGATCCGACAAGTCTGAGCCGATTACGGCCGGCATGACTTGACCTATAACGTCCGCTTTCGCTGAAGAATCGTCTGGAAGCATTATTTGGAAGAGACTTCACAAAAATTGGTTCACACAATGGGTTGAAGTCACAACCTCGATTGGAGGGGTGCCGCACCGGCTTCAAGGCTGAAGGGGGGGGGGGGCGCACCTCTTACGGACCGATCACACCGCTACGCCTTACCCTGCGCGACACTAGAGAGACATAAACGGAGTCAAAATTTTTAACGCGTATCGAAAATCAAACACCATATTTTCACGCATCGCTGGCCTGTAACAACCCCAAAACAAAATTTAGAGAGGAAAAGTTTCGTATCAACACCCCATTTTCGAAATTTCATTCATTTATTTCGCTTTTCTAAGTCTGGACCGTTCCAGAAAAGTCGAAATCGAATGCATTCAATACCCAACATCTGATGAATTCGAACGAATGATCCAAGGTTTAGGATTCAAAAAGGCACTATCGCGGATCCGCTATACTGCCGCTTCGGTACCAATAGGAACCGAAGCGGCGAAATTCCGGCAAAGCCGCGGCAATTTTTATCGGAGGAGCCGCGACGCAGCTATGCACGTAACGTGACACAGGTGGAAAAAAGGGATGGCAATCGATCGAGTGATTTCGCGCCCAATAACAGCGTTACGGATGATAAATACTACGGAATGTATTGAACATTCAACGCAGCTTTTCATTCTTTCACTGCTCAACTTTTTTTGTAATGTTACAGTCATTTGAGCCATCGATTTCTTGAAGGCAGTGTTCACGAAGAAAAAATGGCACGTTTTTTTGGCTAAAACGTAAGCTTTGAGTCCACCTAAGAAGATTAAGAGCGGAAGTGCGACGAAAAACGGCCGGTAAGTGGGTGAAAATCTCGTGGGTCAGCCATCCCATTGGGCCACTCCGCCCACGTCCTATAACAGTAGCCCTGAATTCGTGGTTAGATGAGCGATGGTTTCCGATCAAAAGCCCCGTTCTTTTCTTCATTTTCAACTTCTCTCTATACTCAGCTCAGCTCGCACACAGCGGCTGCAAAAAACGGAGTTACAAGCCTCGGACAACTCGTCCACAATGCTTCCTTTGCTGACTTTCGAGGGGCCATAACCCCGTTTCCAGGGGGTCTTGTACAATTCCCGGGACATCATTGAAATCAGCATGAGACCGTTTTGAAGATATGCGGAAAAACAGAAAAACGACCCTTATCGTCAACACTGCCTTTAAAGGAAAATCGAATGTGTGTTCCTGAGCGGAAAGGATTGCCAAGGAAAAGGAAGAATATTCCACACATTTCACACAAAATCTTTGAGAAAAACACTAGGAACACTATTGGAATCGCAACAAAGGATTTTCAAATTCTACATACATTTTGTTCCGCGTGTCTAGGTGAACTGCCAAAATTAAACAAAAACACCAGTACACAATCAACAGCAGTCTTAAAATAGAGTCGAAGCGAATAGACTAGGAACAGAATAGCTAATAAAAGGAGCTGTGTTCGGAAATTTTGCCACAATACTTTGTAGAAAATAATTCGAGGAAAGTCATGTAAAACTAAGGCACTTAAAGTCAGGTCCGTAGCTTGTTTCCTCAAGAAAAAAACATTTAAATTCCACCCGTGGCTTGCGCGGGCGGTTTAAATCTCAACGGCGACTGGCTGCATGGTAAGCTGATCAGCTGCGCTCTTCTCTCGACCGTCGCGCCAGCCGCGGTTGAGATTTAAATGTTATTTCTTCAGGAAACAAGCCATGGACCTAACTATATGGCAAATTTGCGTGATGATGAACGGTAAAAAATATGCTTTGCAGAAATTATAGAACCCACATTGAAAGAAAAGAGGAAACAAATTACGGCCTGCTAAAATCAGGCCGTGGGTGTAATAAGTTGAATCTCTCAATTTGTGAAATGGAATATGCAATTACAGAACTTTTCGGGTGGAAATCTGGTCTGCAGCTGCAGCCAACAACGCACGCCACGCAACGTAGTGCTGGAATTGGAACCAGGGGTGTGCGAAAATTTTTCGAAACCGGGACAAGAAATATTTCTCGGTCAAACATTTGTAGAATGCTTCGCTACACTATGCTGCGTTGCAAAAATGCACTTTTTCAAGTTTTCCTTTTTTTCGGCAGATCAATGCCGAAAATTTTTCGAAAAATCGCCGCACTCCAAATGTCTTATCTGCACCAAAAAGTTAGTCTCAGAAAGAGAACCTTAATTTTCGATTTCGAAAATTTTTCGTACATCCCTGGCTGGGACAGCGGGTAATCGTGGTGGGACCACGATAACCCGGTGAAAACCTTCTAACTGCATGCTGCAACAGCGGCTGTCCGCAGCTGCGGACCGGAAGATTGCTCCTATAAGGTCCCATTTTTTCTGCGGTTTACATATAAAACCCGATTTTCAATGTTTTTTGGTCAAATGAAGGCAGCCAACCTAGCGCAGAAAACCACATACCAGTTTTTTGTTCATATTTTTGATCAGATGTATCAGAAAAAAGAATAAACTATATAGATGACTAGACTATTCGAAAAACTCGATCTGCCATGAAAAATTCTGAAGAAGTCTACAGAACCGCTTAAATTTTCCCAAAACAGTTTTTTGAACTTAGCGCTAGATCATTAGCAATTTCTTTCATATAGCGTCATGTGAAACAAATCGTGATAGATAACCGGTGACGGGTGCTCTTTTAGCGGATTGGTTTACGTCCATCCGAATGAGTCTGTCCGCCCGAGCGGCCGGCGTGCGTGTCGAGTGGCCAGCGAAAAGGCTTTTTTCAGACTCGTGAGTCGATAATCAGGAGTATTAGACAAACAATGCATAATATCAGTGTCAGCTATTTCCAGGCGTAAGAAGGCTCGCCAGAAGAAGTGCTTCTGCGAGGACCGCTCGACACGCACGCCGACAGCGTGGACGGACGGCCTCATTCGGACAGACTTCAAGGCCTCCCGTACGTTAGAGAGATGGATTTTTGACGCCAAAAAAAAACACTGTGAGAGTGCTATGCTAGTGTAGAGTTACCAAACTGAGAAGAAAACGACGGGCGGTTTACTTCGCTTACAACATCTTTACCTCAAGAGGAAACCACAAAACCAAAGATCTCACGAATCAAACCTCAGATGACAGAATTCGCAGGCATGCACATGAATCAAATATTTTTCACTTATACTCACTCAAAACTTTGCACTTAATTCTCGCCTGACTGCCATCTATAAATACTCTCGCAAGCCGACACCTTCTAGGACCAAGTGCAGTTTTAGCTGCTCGCTTGACAAAATCTTGTTTTCTGCCACCTAGCAGGAAGTTTGCAGAGAGCAAGGAACCACAGGCCATATACCCCCGTCATCAGCTAAGCTGCTTTGAGCAGGAATTTCGCTTGCAAATGACGTCTTCAAATGCGTCTGTGAGATTAGGAAAAAACCCTAAGAGGATTATCAGATAAAGTGCATAATGACAACAAAGGCTGGTATAAATGTAATAGCATTTTGTTGGGTGAGCAAAAAAAATAGAGCTCTGTCTCTCTAACGAATCAGTTTTTAGTAGTTCTCGAAGAGCTGCAAGACGACATGAAGCTGGAACTCATTGAATCGATTTAAAGTACACAGGTTTCAGAGACCAAACTGGAGAAAAAGCAGTGCCAGTTGTGCAGAAGAGGGGTGCACCCCCAGACGACTTCGGCCAGCAAGGACAAAGGCTGCTGAGTGAGTCTCCGCGTTGGTCTAACGATGAAACGGGTCTTATCTTGATTTGAAAATGATCGAATTGCTGAACGCGAGGTCCAACCCATCACCTCACGTACCCCCCCCCCTTCACTTCTGCGTGGGTTGGACTTAGAAAGGAGAACGCCATCGGTCATAGCTCTCCAGCGCCTAGCCAAAAGATGACGCATCATGACGTGGGCCTTGAAAAAAACGAACAACGAGCAGACAAATGGAGGAAAATTGTGAAATATTGGTAGCAATGGAGGGTCCGCACAGAGAATCACCTCTGGCAGCTGATGACGTCAGTTTCCGATAGAGCATTCCAGAGCGGGACAGGAAAATTGAAGGTTGGCAGCAATCTCTGCCTACAACTTTCACCAATTTCTTACCGTTTCTAAAAGAAAAGGTTGTTAAAGGAATAGGACAACACAAAAATACACGGTCACCGCAATTTCTACCGGCCGCATTTACGGCGTCGCAGTTGGTTCCCAAGAGCAGCCCCACTTCCAAGTAGACCCACTTTTTGGGAAAAAATTTCAAAATTGGCTTTGTTGGAAAGAAGTTCAAATATGAGATACTGTCGTTATCTAGGCGAAGTTCCGGTCCGCACTCGCAAACAGCCGCTGTTGCAGCACACAACACGATAACAATCACCCAGAGAACACGTGATCCCAGCACTATTACCGCCACGTTGCGCGCTGCAACAGCGGTCTTCAATATGACCGGAACTGCGGACCGGAGGCTTGTTCTGATGTGAACAGCTAGTCAATTTCTAAGTGTTGTTGTGAAGAAAAAAGGAAAAGCCCCGTTCACAAAACCAGGAAGGAAACCTTTATTTCCCGAATAAAAAGCCAAATGTGGGAAAATACAGTGAGGGCTTTGGTTTTGAAAGAAGAAAGTGAATTAACAATGTATATGGTTTAAAAATAATCTATACCAAGGTAGAAAAAGGACTTGTGTCCGAATAGAATGATTATCCGAATAATACGAAAATTCAATTAATGTGAGTTCGAATATTCGAGTCATTCGGAAAATCTAGTTATTAAATTTACCGAATAAATGGTAAATTCGGTGAATCAAAATATTTGGTTTACCCGGAGAGTCGAAATGACAAATTTTTGAAATACTCGAATACGGGCCACGACATTCGAATATACAACCCATGGTCAAGCGGTTGACCCCCAGTTCGACAATAAGTGTTGATTACTAAACAACAGTGTAGGATTGATTACAACAGATTAGAAAAAATGCAAACGGTTTGCTTGGGAATCTTCATTTCCCCAATTTTTTGAAAAGAAAACCACTAGAAGGGGCGTTAAAATTTTCAACATTTTCAGAAAATTTCGGTCATCAAGGAGGGGTAAGCAGCTTTGTCAAGGTCCGGGACAACGGTCTGCTTGAACCTGATACCTGCGAAACCGTCCAAAAATTAGACACATCAATCGGGTATCCAATTGCTTTTGAGAATTCATTCGAGTACAACAGATTTTAATATTAGAGTTGTCTTCAGATCAACTCATTCACTCAAAAATTTTGTTAACGCCATTTATGGAAGGTCAAGTCTTTCGGAAAATCTAAATTGTACTGATAGTTTTCTCTTCACTGCTTGAGAAGGACTTGTCTGTATCATGCCGGAACCTTGAACCTTCCGCGAATCAACCAAGATGCGTTTGAAGGCAGGTTCACGGCAAACTCGCGGCCATAACCTCTAGAGTAGGCATTGGAAGGCTAGGATATTGTCCCATGAGGTGAGGCTTCGGTGTGAAAGTAAAAACACCAAAAGTCGTAACATAACAGATGAATCATGTTAGGAAAGAGCTCAGAGAATAAGGAAGCTGACCTGTCATTACAACTTGGACTGCAATCACTTCCCAGAAAAAAACTCTATAGAAGTTGCGTTGACTAAAAAGTTGTCGTTTATGAGACGGAAATTCCACTCAAAAGCGATCACTTCAACAGTTCCCAAACTTTTCAGTGAACGGGAACCAAACGAGTTTCTAACGCATTACGCAAAATAGCAGGCAGATGCAAGCACAAAAATATTTGCATGTGATGATCCAATGCGGCCTTTGGTGACGGAATCAACGGTTGCTTTGGCAAAACAACACATCATGAGAGTGTGGCCAATGACACTTTCACTAGAGCAGAACTCAAAGGCTAAGATCTACAAACGACTTCGAAGTTTTAGTTGTTGCAAACAGATTGAGCACGCAAATATGGCGACAAGCCAAGTATATGGCACTGCGCCTATCTACAAGAGGGGAAGGTTACGAAAAATGGCTGAAAAGTGCGAAATGGATTTCGTGGGGAGAAGCGCTCGCAGGCCACATTCCACTGCACTCTGCTACGACGTTATGTCGCATGGAAACGCCTGTGTGGAACGGAGTGGACTGAAAAAATGCACTTTTTATCCTGCAACAGCAGAGTCAGCACTATGCGTACGATGGAGGATGGAAGCGAGACAAACAGAGTATGTGTGAGGGCAAAGAGAGAATCGGATGCAAAAATCTGCAGGGTTGCAAAAAGTGTGGACGGCACAACTATGGTGGCACTAGCTCTGCCCAGGCGCATGAATGAAAAAGCAGAACGAGTCTGTTTTCTCTGAGCTCGATAGTATATGGTCTCTTCGCAAGACTCAGTCTAGTGAATGGACGTGGCTTCGAAAGCAGATCGTCGCGCGCGATCGAGATCCCGCCGATCAGTGGTGTCGCAAAAACTGCACGGGCCGTCGCAATAGTCGCGCAGCGGCGTATAGGATGCACGCACACTACTGACAGCTCGATATTTATCCATCACTTTTTTCCGACATAATTGTACAATATCATGCATTTACATGTTTGAAAGCTCATAATCATGGAGAAGAAACGAAACTGGAAATGTTCCATTTGATCGCGATTTCTACGGATACACTGACGAAGGGAGTGCGCAGGAAGTCGTGACGAAAGTGATATAGACCTTCTTCAGCAATCACGACGTCTGGGAAGCAAAGGGGCCCAGAAGGAAAGCTATGAATGTCGTAGGAAGTGAGTAGAACTTCGGAAAAATGTGCAGACGTTCACGATGAAGTGGGCAGGGCTTCAGAGAGAGTGTACAGGGGTCTGTAAGAAAAGATCTAGACTTCGGAAGGAGAGTATAGGAAGTCGAAGAAGACGTCATAGAACTACACGTTTTGTACTTGGGTATCCAAGGATGACATGAGGTCGGAGAACAGGGCGGGACTTCACAGGTCCTAAAACATTTGTGTTGTGGTATCTCCGACAAATTCTGGGCATATCTATTCGCGATCGCATACGTAACACCGAAATTCGGGAGAGATGCGGAAAACCAGCCATCCATTCAGGAGCAGATTCAATTGTGTAGGTTAAGATGGTCCAGCCACGTGCGCAGAATGGATTCGAGCAGATTGCCGCACAGACTTCTGTGGAGGAATCGAGTGGCAGAGTGGTAGATTGAAAGAACAGCCCCTAAGAAAACTTGGCTCATGCAAATCACCGACGATCTAAAATCCATCCGGTGCAGTGTGATCGATGCCAAGAACGTTTGCAGAGACCGTCAAGAATAGAAGCGTGCTATTCTTGCTGTCCTAACTCCATTGACACCCGCAGCAAAGTATTGGTTGAGAAGTCGACCTGCTCCACCACACGCCAGCCTGGGGATAAGTTTAGCCTGGGCCAATCATTTTGAGCCGGTCGAAGCAAGGCTTATCGTGCTTATCATGTGAAAACCTCCTTATCACTGTAATATTTTGCCATCACCGACCGCTCCGCTGCTTACTTCGCCCGGACTCATCCTAGCAACCTAAGCTATAGGTAAGTAAGTATCCACGACGATAGTGCACACAGCACACATAGGAATGAGGATGTCCTATCATGAGAAATAGGGATGATCCCAAGATCTTTATGAAATGCATTGCAGAGCAAGAAGTTGAACGTGGCAATACTAAAGACTTCTGCGAACATTGTCGAAGACGTTTCTTTGTATTGGTTCGGAAGGAGAGAAGGAATGACGATACAACAGGGCGATGATGATGACGCTGATGATGATGACGACGCCGGCAATGACTAAACGATGACTGAACGACGACGAGACATAACAATGACCGTTTCATCGACTTTTCGCGCATGACAATGCCATCGATAAAGCGATACATTCGAAAAACGGAGAGGACGGAAGTGTGGAATTCGTCGCGGGGCTGTTCGCCAACAGCGGACGGAAGTGCATCATGAAACCATCCAGATGGAATCAATAACGGAAGCGACCAGTGAACGTTTGGGAGAAGAGTTAATCTGAAAAACAAATCACAAAAAATGTTATGTAAGTCATTGAAGCTCCATCAATGTCTACCATATTCAGCAAATTTTGCAGGACGACCGAAAAAAAAAACTACGAGGAGAGCTCATGACTTTACAAGATACAATACCCGCGCTAATTTTCGTAAAAACGGGGAGCATCTGGCAAACATGGCTAAAAAGCGTCCAATGCATATAACTTGTTTTATCGAAGACTTTTTTGAATTCTGAAAACGCTATCATATTCACGATCAAATTGCTACCTAATTTTCTGACATTCGGGCCGAAGTTCCCTAAAGTGTTTTTGAATGAAATAAATTTTTCAATCGTTTTTCAAAAACGTCGCGCGCTGCGAAGTGCGGCGAAACTTTGAGCGAAATTTGGACAAGTAATGGAAGAGCACTCTGTATTCTTTCTTCATAAATTAGGTGCTGGTGGGAGAATTTTAAGGTTTGCGTTGGTTGCATTTTCGAAATCCTTCATTAAACACGATTGGGAACTACCTGAAAAGACTGAGTTTTGTTGCGAAATCCCAAGACTCTTGAATGACGGATTTCGAATATTCAAACGCCATAAACATTGAGATTGAGATTCTCTCTCCTGCACCTAATTTATGAAGAAAGCATACAGATTGCTTGTAAAAATACTGCTCAAAGTTTCGCCCCCCTTAGACGAGCGCGATATTTTTGATAAACGATGGCAAAAATGATTTCCTTAAAAAAAGCGATTCTAGGGAATTTAGACCTAAGAGTTACATAGTTAGGGAGCAATTTTATCTCTGAATATGATAGCGTTTTCAGAATTCAAAAAAGTCTTCATTCAAAAAAATTACATGCATCGGACGCTTTTTCGCCAAGTTTGCCAGAAGCTCCCCGTTTTTACAAAACTTTGCGCAGGTATTGTAATTCAAGAAGGAAGCAGTGACACTGCTTGGTGGAGAATCCCGCACGCGGGAAAACGAAGAGAAGACGACTATCGATCGAATGATTTCGCGCCCAATTGCTGAGTGCGGCTTCCAGGGACGGCAGCTCAAGTATCGCTGAAAAGTGATTGCACGGTTGACGGCATTGAGAGATGAGATGGCAGAAGAGGTTCGTTCAAAAATGTAATAGGCGTTTCATGCTAGCCTTCAACTGCTAGCCGCCAGCGCGTAATGTGTGTAGGTGAGAAGAGCAGAGCGAACATCACGTGACGAAAACATCCAAGTATAGGATGTAGTAGCAGGCAGCAGTCTGCAGCAGATTTTCGATCCCACCCCCTTCAGCAAAGAGTTGTTTTCTGCTAGCGCCTCTATTCGAGATGACACTAGAATTCAGAGACGAGAAATCTACATAGGCGAGCAAAGTATTCCAGCGCATGGATGATGGAAACCAGAAAAAGGAGAAATCCTCCGTCACTCAACAGAGTCGCAATATTGAAAATCGGCAAGGAGGGGCGCAAATCCTAAACAGGCTCCACGCACAGAGACAGGGAACAAGGGCAGAATCTACCGCCTTTTTTCAGTAACTTGACACGTGAGATTGTGACCAACCTCGTCTTTGAATATATTGAATCACGCGCTTCATAAACAGAAAAGAAAACTGCTGAACGCCAGTCTTCGTTTTGTTGACAATTAGGGGACCGTGTGCCCGCACTCGGCACCCACGGCTGTGTTGGCCTCAGGACGTTGTCACACTGTGTTCACACTGCCCACCCACGCCATGAACTCGTTTTTTTGTCGTTTCTTTGAGAAAAAGGAATCCTTTTCATTACCAAATTAGACATTCCAGGTCATTATGTTTGCATGATTGATGCGTCACAAACGATAAGGTATAGAAGATTGTGCAGTCGTGATAAAAAAAAGGTTATGGCTAAATGTCAAGCGGCCGATACGTTCTTCGCACCCTATCTGCTCCAAAACTTGTTTCCCCCATTATGCAGGCGTACAAGACTGCAAGTAGTTTGTAGGAAGGCCTTTCCGAAGTTTGAGACAGCGTCATATTAAATGAATGGTGTAATTCACCATGAAGCAAAGTACAGACAATAACTGAACGATGAACACGGAACAGTAAGTGCCGTTGAGAGCAATCCTTAGTGTCAACGAACGCTCTGTTGAAAAAAGCAGGAATGCGTCATTTTCATAATCTGTAGGACGGTCCTGTTTGAATGTCATTGAACTACGTGTTGCTGAAACGCGAAATGGAGCAATAAAAACAGCTCCATGAGTCGAAAAGTGCAGCGAAGAGAGGCAGGCAACCGGTGCCGATGCACTGAATGATTTCGACGCTGATAGGAAGGGGAGGGCAACAATGAAGGCATCTGACGTCACTGGTGAGATAGGAACGAAAGGAGCATGACAAATTAAAGAAGTAGGATGAAAAAGAATCAGGTCTTTACAAAGTCATGTACCGGTCAATCGGAGTGTCTCATAGTGCTTCGTATACAGAGTTACAAGGCAGGTTAAACACAGGTCGGATTCCGGGCCCACATGTGATCCACGGTAATCTATAAGGCTGAGAAGCTGTTACTAGGTTTTACTGTGTTGGTGATGGTATGAGTGAACTATCTCTGATGATTCTCAACCTCGAGCCGCACCGAACAGGAATCGGAACCGCTTGCCAGTTCGGATCGTTCTCCCAATCTCCCAGCCACTGCTGTTGCTACCCGGGCTAGGGATGTGCCAAAAACGTTCGAAACTGATAACCAAAAAACGAAGATTCAATAAGAAATTCGGCATTCAAAAAATTGAAGAGTCCTTCGCAACACTGGGCTGCAAGAGCGCACTTTTTCAGTTTTCGTTTTTTTTTCAATTTTTCAGTTTTTTTTTTGGGAAATCAATATCAGAAAACAAAAATCGAAAAATCCTCCAAAAATGTTGGATCTCCAAATGGCCTACCCGCATCAAAAAAAATGCTCTCAGAACAAAATCTTCATTTTCGGTTTCTTGTTTTCAAACATTTTTGCACATCAATGGTCCAGGCGAAATGGAAGATCCCGTACAACAACAGCGGTGGCCCGGACAGCAATAGAAGCGGAGCCGCAGATTCGAACTGTCGGGCAGCTTCGAGCTGGGAATCATCTCAGATCCTGATGACGCGTGGCAAACGCAAGGCGAAGCAAGAAACAGTGACGTGACACAATGACAGACTTTCGCAGTATCGTATTCACTACACGCACCACGCATTTTTTGAGCCAACATTTATCGACGCTCTGGAATGTGCCAAGAGACGTCCATTTTTCACGTATCGATGCCCGGCCCGTCACATTTTTGCTGTGGTCTTCTCCTCGGCCATCATTCGCACACGTCGAAAAAACAAAACCTGGCGCCTGTAGGGAATACAACCAATGTATTATGTAAACATATAATCTTGATACGATTTGTATAGACACACTGATGGAACCACCACGGTGATAATGCTTGACCTTGACATAACCTTTGCGATGAGATCTAACGCCAGCTGATTCAGAATGTGCACACGGCTGAACATTTGCACATTTCCAGACACAACAGCGTGCTTGCTTTAATCGTAGAAAGGGTCACCGGGGAGACTACCAACCGAAGTTGGCCCAGTGCGAGTGAGGTACCATTTTTTTTCAAACAAGTTTTCACCATTCGTTTCTCGTTGACGCTTTGACGCCAACCCATCCGACCAAGGCTACCAGCTGACAGTGTTAGTCCAGACGAAAACTAGAATCAACGAAACACATTGGTCTAGGTCAGCCTCTTCACCTTGAGCTATGTAACTTAGGAGTGAATGGAATCGATTAACATCGTCGGGTCACTCCATGCACGTTTGAGCCTGGACCTGCCGGGGCCAGTCGGAGTGGGTTCTCCCCATTGAGCACTTGCAGTTATAAAAGGTCCTGGCAGACAGCTGGATACTTAGCCCAAGTGGTGATCGCAGACGCATGGGTCACCACCGGGGCCACCGTCTCAGCCTTTGAGACACTAAAAGCCGGTCAACCGAAAGAGCTAACAGTTCAGCTGCCAGGTTGAGGGTGAATGTTGTCCGGTTCGCGGCCAATGGTGGGCTTGTGAACTCTCGGCTCGAATGAGGGTTAACCAATATGATTCCAACCCGGTGATGTGAATGCGGAGCTGATCGCCGGACAACAAATCCGAAGCTGGTGCCACCTATAGAGGCGAATTCAACAGCGGACGATCCTCGTTCGGCCTGTCATCGATTCAACCCGAGTTCTTCGTCTTCAACCTGCCAAAGGCGATCTGAAAGCGGAATCGGTGTTGTTCAGCCCAACATTGACCCAACTGAGAGGGTGACCAGACCACATTGCAAGCATCTCCGTCCCCGTTACAGCTTCCATGAAGATGCGGGAGGTACCTCAAAACTAGGCCATTGAACCGGCGACGATCTCGTTCTACCGCACAGGACAGTGCATCGTAGTCGACGCGGGTTCGCTGAGGCATCCTCGCGGCGCCGGCGCGGTTCCAACATGGACCATTGCGATGCTATTGCGGCAACGTCGCGACGTTGCCGAGGCTTGAGCATGCACGTTCCATAAGACATCATAACGATGGAGGCAGAATTTGCATGATGGAAGACCAACTCCGAAATGAGTATGACCCTGTAAGAAGTGAAAGGATTCGTCTTGATACCCTGAAAACTTGTCACGAATTCAGTGTTTGCACGGAACACCTGCAGAGGAGGGAGATTCTCTTAATTGGCCGACAACATTCAGAGGAGAAAAACCGTCCGAAGACATTCCGCAGCAAACGATCTGCAGCTGTGTTGCGATTCCGTGATGATAAGCGACAATTTTATGAGACAGAGTGCGAAAATCAACAAAGTGCCAGTAGACATCAACGATTATTTTTTCCCTTTTGCAACGCACAACGAATTCGACATGACCATGTACGAACACAATGTGTTCAGACACATAAAAAAACTTCCCCAGAGAAACGATGAAATATGAAACTCAGCAGCACACAGACGAAACGACTAGTTGCACATCCCTCGAGGCTAGCTAATATCTCGCCGAATGCGTCTATAAAGTCGGCTGTTGCTGCTATCATCTATTTTTATACTGAACCGAACCTCATGAAACTCTGTGATACTGCTGGCATCTGTCTCCAGGTTTTATGCCAAATTTGGTACGAGGAACGAAACGTCAGCGAACGTACATACTGTCGTTCTCAGGGCCCATTTCCGGTCCGCAATTGCACACTACAGCAGTTGCATCACGCGACACGTGATAATCGTGCTGGGAGAAAGGGGAACCGTGTCGGGACCAAGTGGTCCCATCGCACTATCATGCTGCTGCGTGATGCGATAGCCGTTGTCCGCAAATACGGACCGAAATTTGGCTCCAAGAACGTCACTACACCATGACTTACCGAAACTCGCCGAATGCTAATTTTCATCATCTTTTTTTGTTTATTTTTCAATATTTTTTCGATATCTGCCACTATAAAATGACTGCTATTGATACTTACATAAGGGTCGGATAAGAAAAGAGGTTGAAATGCTCCATTACTTGCACAAATGCAACACCCCTGAATGTTTCATGAAGGTTCATTATGTACAAAATACGTTTCATCACCGATATCGAGATCCGAAAGCAAAGTTGAGTTTCATCTATGCGCACCGGGAAATTATTGTTCATAGTTCAAATAAAAAGTATACGTTTAGTATCAGAGCTCAGGAACAAGTTATTGCTTGGTGTCCTCCCACCAACCAATTATCAAGATCTCTATAAAAGTCTGTTTTGCTGTCTTCTATTATCCTTCTAATGTAATCGCTGAGCATTTTTGGAGATTATTAGCTACTTTTAGAGCAAAATGAATGACGTTTTAGAAATCATTCATGAAAATCTCTTCAATTGGAGGGGGGGGGGGGTTGGGGGGGGGGGGGGGTGGCCCACACCAGTAATCAGCCGTCCTGGCTTGTTTGTGTTTTTCCTGCAAATTTTCATTTTCTTTCCCATACTTTCACTTTAGAAAGCACCACACCTACATTTTCATGAAGGGAGCTCAAAGATTTTTTTTGTCGCGAACCCTGTCCTTGATATTCGACGTAGTTGAGACAAAACCTTCAGTTTTGAATTTTTCTTGATTGAAAATACGTTGCGCTGAAGATACCAACCCATATAGCTTGTGTCGCACCTGAGATGGGAAATCTTGCGAAAATGACCCCAGGGAGCACCTCCAATGAAATAATCTGATGTAAATTTGGTGTAATGAATTTAAAGGCTAAATAACATCCAGTGGTACCATTTTTTTGTCAAACTTTCCACGGAAGGGTCTTTCAGTCCAAGGAGTTGAATAGTAGCCATGAGACAAAATGGAGATTGAGTGCACCTTAATTCTGTATGTAGGTGTTCTGAACCTCTGAGCCGTGCTTTTGTCTGAACTGAGCGATTCAAATCTTAGACAATTCGAGATGGTTCACCAAAAAGAATGTAATTCGAAATCCCAATGATTCGATGATTAACGACTCATCGAAGAAAAACCCATTTCCGGTGTCACCACAAAAATGAGTCACAGGAAAAAAGATAACGTCTGAATGATTCAGAAACTTGACAGATCGGATCGTATAAGGTAATTTTCAAACTGATCCGAGATCCAATCACTCGCTCTGCTTCTATGGGTCCTAATGATTTGAATCTCAGGTTTCTAGACTAGAATGAAAGTGAGCACAGGATTATTTCAAAGCTGGAGGATGACACCAAGTTGCTAAGGCTGAATACACGCACCAGAGGGGCGATTTTAAAAATACACCCCCTTCAACTCCGGACCTTCCTGAACAATCCTTTTGAACAACCGAAACCGGTCATTTTTCACAAGTTTAGCACCACATCCTGACTTCCTTTCACAAACATGTATCTAAGAAGGCATTAATTGGAGAAATTCCACTTGTGCAGCACAATGAGTGGCGTGCTGTGCAACAACACACGCACATCGGAGTGCACGCCAGGATTTTATTGAAAATTGAAACGAAAAATGGATTTATGACAGAATGGGGAGGAGGTAAATAAGGGTAAGTGAGGGAAAGGAAGGAAGCATTGATAGAATAGTTTCAATGTTCACAAAGTACAAAGCTAATGTAGTCAAAAAATAGTGCAGGGAAAAGCATGTGGTCGAGACAGAAATCATTTAAATGGACACCGCTTATCAAACCTGAATTCAAAATATGACGTAAAGACATCTGAAGAATGAGGGGTATTTAGCGAACATTTAAAATAAGAAGAATTTGATATATGATGTGGATTAAAGACCCTCAATTTCGTTCCAAATTCAGCCTTGCTTCCCGCACATACCCGCGACAACCAGGGTTACACGGTTGCCGCCCGGCGGGGCAACAGGTGGAAACGAGAGAATTTAAAAAAATTGGGATTTCGGAGGGAGAGTGAGTGTAAAATTTTGGATCGAAAATGAGAAATTCGGTGGATGCCTTCAATGGGAGTTGAAGGGAACTCCTCGAGGCCCCTTAGGAGCGTAGTCTAAATCACAAACAGCAAAATAAAAAAATACAGAGATTTACTTTCGAAAAAAGAACACCCGGAAGGGAACGTAAAAATTATCGAAATCTTTTAAAAATTTGGCTCACCGAAGGGGAAGTAGCTTTTTCGATAAATGAGATAACGGTCTGCTGTACCTGGCGACAACTACGAGACGATATTTAACAATCGACAGACCACGCGCTCCACGGCTAATTGGCACAGTTGACCAGCGCGCTCCGCGGCCAACCTATTGGGTGGATTCTGAAACCGGGGGATTCGTTGCGAATGCGCCCCTTCAAAAGAATCGCGAGGTGCTTGGTGTTTGCCCACCAGCATTATATGTTACTTCCACGTATTCCAGCTATAAATAATAGCACTTCTATGTTTTGAAAATGCGAAGAAATTGACATCCTGTCGTGGACAAGCAGTGTGGACACGCCGTCTCTTTACTGTTGACCAGGGATGAGCGAATTAAAATTTAAAAAAATCGGAAACTGGATTTCGGGTCTTGACACGAAAAAATTGTCGGCTTCCGAAAACCGGGTGCGAAACGCCCGAAAATGCGCGGAAATAAGGTTTTCGGAACGCGAAATGCGCAAATTTTTCGAAATTATTGATTAGCTGTTTCTGACTCGAAAACCCGATTGTTCCGCATTCCGCAACTTACTGTGCGGTTTAAGGCAAAAACTGCGGGTTTCTGAACGCGAAACGCGGAATCCCACTCGTCCCTGGTGCTAATACAAGAGTGTAATAGGGTCTAAAAGGTGCAAGAATAACAGGAAAAGGAGGGAGAAGCGAATGAGGTGACCTGAGGCTCGCCGCTGGATGCTCTCGGCTGGCAGCATTGCCGTCGGTGGTGGCAGCGGAATGGTGGTGCGTGTGTTGCGCTGTTAGTGTAAAGAACGCTCGCATTTTTATCCCCGGCGCCTAGCACGAGGCTTTCGTCATTGCACTATCGATTCTGAGTTTGGCCGTGTGCCAACATGAGATGGACTCCACGTTGGGAAGAACACACGCGCAGCAGGAATTCTCAGCCGACCAGCCTCGGCCTCCCGCGGCAACAATGTAATCACACACCCCAGATCACCCAGTGCACAGCGATTGGGGAGAAACAGCAGAACACAACTTCTTCGAAGTTTGAAAATCGGAAAAGTCACGTTCAACTCTCTACGGACCTTTGGTTTTAGATGAATTGCATCTAGCAAGCATGGATGCGTAGCATTATTTCTCTTCTGTTCTAAACAGCAATTTTGAGTTGTCGGTTTCTGTCAAAACTTTTAAAAAAACTCGTATTTTGTTGGTGTTTTTGTGGTCTCTTCTGCTGACATCTCCTGACAAGTTTTGACGAGTCACTGAATTTGGAACAAAGGAGTTGCTGTGCTTATCGAAGCAAAATTTCGGTCCGCAGTTGTGGAGAACCGCTGTTGCAGCACGCAGCTAGAAGGTGAAGTCTGTCCGATTGAGACTGTCCGCCCACACGGTCGGCGTGCGTGTCTCGCGTCAGTCATGCAGCCAGTTTTCGGACGAGCCCATGGCCAAGCGAAATTTTTGCAACAGGGGGTGAGGGAGGCCGCAAAAAATTTTACTAGAGAATAAAGGTTAGGGGGATCGCAAGAACTTTAGACCAAAAATTAAGATTTGGTGAATATACACGAGAAATCCTCGATATTTTTAGTCACCAAGGAAATATCCAACTACCAAAAAAATAGTTTTTTTTTTAAATAGACTGCCCAGAGATCGCCTCTCGGGGGGGGGTCGAAATAAAATAGGAAATTGGGAGAAAAATTTACGATGGGGTCGCTCCGATTTCGAAAAACTACGCGACGCCCCCTTGACCCTGGACGAGCCTTTACACGACTCAGATACAACAGGCTGGGATAATAGTCACTAATCGTCTGATATTCCTACTAATCGATTCACAGATCCGGAAAATACCTTCGCGACGACCGATAAACACGCCCGCGGAACGCGTAGGCGGACAGTCCCGTTCGGACGGAGTTTAATCGTGCCAAGACCACGTGGTCCCAACACGATCACTCATGGTCTCAGCACGAGTTTGCATCTCGTGCGTGGTGTCTGTGAGCATAAGGAGCATGCCTAAAGGCAGGGTTCGTAATAAAAAGGATTTTTGAGCTTTTTTCATGAGAAGGCAGATTTGGTCAGCACAAAATTCGAAAAAAGTGGAAACAAGTTAAATTTTGCGGGAAAAGCGCAGAAAAACAACGTAGAAGCAGGGTTTACGGTGAATAAGTAGCCGGTTTTTTTAGCTGAAGTGCAAGCTTTGGGTTCCTCTAAAAAGAGTAAGACCGGAAGTTTGACGAAAAACGGCCAGGAAGTGGGTGAAAATCTCGTGGTCCAGTCGAAATTCTGGGTCACCCCGCCTACGTCTCCTTTCACCACGGGGGCAGAGGCCGAATTTTTTATTACTCTTTGTCGCGCAACATTCAGATACTCAAGCACGTGCATTGACCAATTTCATTTCTTAAAGAGTTCTTGAAACAGGAAATAAGAAACAAAAAAGTCACTCACCTAACAATTTCGAAGCTCTGAACATTTGCGACGTTTGGTTTGACATTTTGTCAGTGCAGTGCACAAAACACACCAGCAGGCGTAAGTATATATTTAATAGGTTTTCTTACAATTTTTCTCTAATAACCGTGAGTTTCATGGGGGCTTTTCCTTATTATAGACTAACTCGTGAACTTGCCTACCCAGAACCGTGAACTAGAATACGGTTTTTAATCGTGAAGGTAGCCTATAGATATTGATATAATTCGAAACTCCGTAAATCTTAAATGGCCTGGAGCATTTGAGTCCAGGACCGACACCACAAGAGCCGGAATGTGCGGAATATTCTGCTTTCTGCGCATTTATTCTGTTTTCTGTAAAAAAAAGAAGGCAAAATTAGGGAGAAAAAAAAACGAAAATTTGCATTTGTAGCAAATTTCCTCCGGAGACAAGAAACCGAATTTATAAACAGTAAACCTGCAGGCAAAATTAATCCCACCAGTATTCTCTGAAATTTCCTTACTCAATACACATATTGAGCTTCTGATCAAGTAATCGAGGGTTATTATCTCAGGAAAAGGAAGGTTACAGGGACAATTCGCACGTGTAATCTGCGAAATTAGACGTCTAGACTTCTTGCTCTGAGCAACTATTGGGCTTCGAATATTGTGCAGAAGACTTAATACGTAAAAATATTTAGAAAGTTCAATGCTGTGAAATATCCCAAATATTGTGCGCTGACTACCTTTATTGATTTTTGCGAAAAATCTGTTTTCTGCCCATTTTGGAAAAAATGTTCCGTTTTTTGTCGAATTGGATTTTCTTTTTCCGACTTATTTTCTTTCGGTACACCTCTGATCCGAAGGCGTATTTGTATGGGTATGTCAAAGTTGAGTCAAAGTTGTTGGGGGTACACGACATGACACAGTAATTTTGCTTCGCTTCATCGAAAACATGCAAATTAATTTGGAAGACAAGATATATTCCGATGAAATTCAAACGAGATGAAGGAAATCATGGGGCCCAAAAATTAGGAGCATATTCACAACTGCGTATCCGCGCGATGGATTAAATGCGCACCGACTTCAGATGGTTGTAACGCAAATACGGTATGTATACATATAGTTGGATGGAAGCGCGTTGACTCAAAATTCGACTTATTTGCTTTTAAATATTTACTGCTCTAGAATTACCGGAGAATCGGGGTTTGCTGGCGAAACTGTCGTAAATTCTGAATTGTAATCACGAGCTCGAAAAACACCGTGGATAGCAAAATCAAAATGGCAATTACGAACAGTCATGGAAAGGATCACTAGTGTAAAAGATTTGCTCCTACTGGCGAACTGATGTTATAGTCATAAATACAGATAAAAGAGCAGGAGTTTCATGATGAGAGAAAAAACAAGAGCTTCTCGATGAGAAGCATTACTGGTATTGAAGACGACCTGCGATCAAAAATTTCGACTGCAAAGGATGTGAGCAAGGTTAATGATCATCTACGATTAGCACAGCTGAGAAACTTGTCGCGAGATCGAAAATGGAGACAAGTACGTAAATGTGTCAGTACTCAACTCATAGACAGGAACGTTATATTTCCTAAATTTGCTCAGCCTACTCAGCCATAAGCAACGCTTCTACATTATCCACCTAGTAATTGGAAGCCCTTCTTTAGAAAATGAGCCGATGGCAAATTTAAGAGAATGGCCTTCGAGGTGCACACTTCGTCAAAGCTGTCGGAACCCTTTTCAGCCTGCGGGCGCTGCGTTGAACAGAAAATGTTGTTATCTGAAGAGGCAAGACCCAGATAGTCTGGCGGGAATAACAAAACAGTACAGGAGATCTACAGTACGCGCAATGTGCGGATGGAGCAAATTGATCTGATACTCACAATACCGGTCACATATTACGAGTTTAGGGCGCATAAAAAGCAAAAACGAGGCTTTCTGTGCCCATAACAACTCTGCTTAAATTGGTCCATTGGGGAACCTGGAGACTTGATTGGAGTCAGCATTGAAAGCTCTTTCAACTTTTGAATATGGTGCTCACTCGTGAACAAAGCGTATCTTTTATTTCAACGTGAAATTTATCTCCGTCGATCGCGTGTGTATGCGCACGTACGCTGCGTCTCCTCTCCCCCCCCCACATTGTCTCGCTGTCTGTCCGCGCGCATCGCACACGCACGCGAGTGAACAAAGCAAATTCGGCTTCGGAATGGAGGATATGTGTGGTCTCTTTATCGAGTTTAGTCCAGTGAATAGACGGCATGATATACCGTTGCACCCCGTCCATTCCCGATTGCGAATATGGAGGTTCGGGGGCCCGTCCTACACCTAAACAAATCATACATATCGATCAAACGTGCTCAAACGGGGAAATGCGGGCAAACATGTTTTTTCACCTTGACAGGCATGTTTCAGCATTAGGAGTCGGTAGGGCCCCGAAGCTCTACACCGCTTTTCCCTGAACTAAAATCTACAAGGAGATTCAATAGGCGTGACCACTTTACCCACCCAGTCACTAATTAAGCTTAGATTCCAAAAACGTGTTCCGTTGTGTCACGTTCATTCTGTTATGGCAACAAAAAACTTGTTTGAAAGTGTGCCGTGCATCATTCCAAAAAAAACGGCTTTCGATGCTAATTTCAACTATCGTTTTGCATATAAACATGGACTATTTTGAACAGAAGGGCACAAAAAAACCCTTTTCTTGCCGAAAGCAAAAAGGATATGACCAGCATTGGAACAACTCTTGAACGGCTAGGCGCATTCTCAAACAACAAAAAACGTCACGTGCTATTACGAAATCACTTCGCGGATTCCGAAAGTCTCGTGTCTTCCCGAAAAAACTAATTATGGCATTTTGAACACAACAGCATGCGTGAGATTTTCATTCAGGATGCGAAAAGATTACGAAAGAAGATAAAGGAGTTTATACATAGATTTCCCTTGAGAGACAATCAAGGGTAAGAGACTTTCACTGAATATCACTGAATACTATTTTATAATATGGGAAAGCAACTAATAAACCATCCAAGGCGGACATCCGCGACAGTTTTTCCTCAGGATTCAGAAGGGTCATGCACAGAAACCGGAATTCTGAGGGCGCAATATTCTGCGTGACAGCCGAGTTGAGGGCCACAGCCGACAAGATGAGGAACGACAAGGGCAGCGAGACGAAACAATAAAAGGGTGACGCTACACCGTCCATGCGCGTCCACGTCATCATAGATGGCGCGGCGGCGACATTGACGTGATGCGCTTCGACCGCTTCTGGATGGTGTCTGAATGTTTGGTGGCTTCGCTATAGGGGCGGCCGGCCGCCGCGATGGGTGCGTCATGCGACAGAGAGCACGCGCCTCGAAAAACATGTTCTCTCCCCCCCCCCCTCATGCGTGTGTGTGTGTGTGTTGGCATTCAGCCAGCAAGAGACCTCATCCCCTGGTGCTAAGTGCTCAAAGCACGACGTGCCCCCCGTCTGCCGCCGACCGACAAGCAAGCAGGAGCCATCCCAGTTGGATGGCGCGGGATGAGCCAGGGACGAGCGAATAATGGTTCTTAAATCCCGGGATAAAGAATGACCGCAATTTCTTTCAACGAACAAATGACCGGATGTGACCTGTCAACCAAGCACAACATTTTATGTAAGCCTGATGAGGATTTGTTTATGTCCATGAATGCAATTAAACTATCAGACGATTAGCCAGCAGCTAGTCTTTTATATCCCACTCTGATTAATCCTCTGTAACTCTCCCGCTAATCAAGAAAAGTAGGTTGCAGACAACTTTGTTGCGACTTTCGCTGACAGAATTCTAATTTCCGTACTGCACTCTGTCACGAATTGGTTATAAAGTCCTCAAACAAGACTTTAACGTTTTTTATCAACTTCCAGGACGAAGATGATGTTTTTCTATGGCTATTTTGATTACGGATCTGATGAGAAATTATTCGCTTACACAACATGTATGATTCCGGGAGCGATCAGAGGTCAATAACTGAGGACCACAATGCTTTACAGCAGTGTCCACGATAAATTTCGTCCTCAGTTTTTGGCCGGAAATCGAAAGTTCAGGGTCTCATTGGAGCACTGGGGTCGAAAGAACGAGCAAAAATGAGCCCGAAAGAGCTCTATACGGCTCCGAAGTCCGCGGCTGAGTTTTAGCATTGGGGCGCATTTGCACGCTGTCTACTTCAGGCCCATGCCCGCGCAACTGATCCACCGTTGAAATGTGGCTTTCGAGAAGAAGAGCTGATTTTGGATGTTTCGAAGCGTTTTTCATGATTCCCTCCTCGCTGATGAAAGTCGGACTCTAAATTTTCGTTTTCTGGTGGAATCTCGAAAGCGATTTTTATCGTGGACACTGGCTTTAAGTGTGTGTGTTCTGTCGTTATCCTAGCGAAATTCCGGTCTGAAATTGCGGACTACGGCTGTTGCATCATGCGACACTATGACAATCGTGCTGGGAGAAAGGTTAATCGTGGCGGGACTAACAATAAGTGGTCTCACAAGGGAAGGATCATTGCACGCCGTGGCCATTCCAAATGAGATGAGCCTTAATAGGATCAATTTTCGACACAGAACTCGAATTTCCACATTGCAGCTGCGAAACATTTCTCTGAACGTAGTAATCGTAGTCGCATCATAACGTGTACTCCATGAGGCTTCGACGCCTCGTAAGATACGCCTATGTGATTTCTACACCAGGAATCATCCCATAGCCATCTGGTGTAGAATCATCATCTCTGGTGTAGAAATCACACTGGTGTATTTCAGAAGGAGACGAAGACTCATGGATTACACGTTATGTTGCGTCTATGAGTGAAGCGCTAAGAATGCATTCATATAGCTCCGTTTAGAGAAACGTTTTGCAGCTGCAATGTAAAAATTCGATTTCTATGTCGGAAATTGATCCTAAAAAGACTTATTTCATTTGGATTGGCCACGGCGTGTAATTATCCTTCCTTTGTCAACACGATTATCATCCTATCGCGTGATGCAACGACCGTTGTCCGCAAATGCAGAACGGACTTTGCTTGCGAGAAAGGCAGCACGTATCCTCTGTTTCCGGGTGTGATTTATTTCCGTTCTACGCCTGCGTTGGCGCGCGTACGCTGCGTCTCCTTCTTCCCACACTTTCTCGCTGTCTCTAGCCTCGCTCCGCACAAGCGCGCGAGGGAACAGAGTAAATCTAACTCGGAACCAGAGGATATATAAAGAAGTCAAAATCGAACAAGTCGATTATTCGTTTGTTTTAAGTAGCAAATAATTCGATACGTTTATCATTCCACAAAACGGTTTTTTGAATCGTTGAAAAGTCCTATTTTTGTGAAAACTTCTTAATTAGTTCAAGTATATAAGTATTCATGAGACATGAGCATTCATCACTAAGTAGTATGAGTATATAAGTATTTACCAGACGTGGACATTCATTACTAGTTTTCAGACGAATGGATGTTTCGAATATAAAATTTAAGGGTTTCCCGATAACTGAATTTTTTTTGCATAACTTCTTCCGGAAAATTCCGTCTCAATGAGATTTTTGAATATGGCCTATTGATAAGTCCCGATAAATGAAATTTTCCGAACTCTATTTTCCGAATTTCGCCAAAAAACCTTCTGAAAAAAAATAATTTGAAAAAAAATATTACGTGATCGAATGATTTGAACAGAGACTGGTTTTTTTTTTGAAAAAAACCAGTCTCTATTCCAATCGAATGGCTATTCGATCACGTAATAAAATTTTTATTCAGTTTTGAGATTTTTTTTTGCATTTTCCAATCGTTTTCTAAAATTCTTAAAGTACGATGAGGATATTGTTCAAATTTTAATATTCAAAAATCACCCAGGTGTGTCCGGATAAACGAAAATTAGTTATCTCATCTCTCCCAGTAAAGCAAATCCTGTAACATTTGCATTGGAAAAGAGCAGATTTTGTTTTGATTCGGAAATCCAAACCCGGAAAACGGAACGACAACTTCATGCCCGGGTATGTCAAGAACTTTTTCGAGAGCAGATTTCAGGAAACCGTTAGAGTCTGACCCTGCAAGTATTTCTGATTTGCTTTTGCATTCTATATTCCTTTTTCCCCAAGAATCAGAACACCAAACAACCGGCTAATTTGAACTTTCGGAAAAAACTAGATACACGAAAAAAACTCAGATCCGTAATTATTCGTAAAATCGACCACGATGCAAAATTAAAATTTCCCAAATATTCGAATGTAATTGGAGTAATTGCTCGACTCGGTCTGAAGGCAAAAAGTCCATTGTGTCCATTGCAAATTCATCCATCTTCCATCCATAATATGCTCTTGGATATCTGAACTCCTGACCGGTGGGAAATCCCAGGTCTGACAGTACTGGTTTTTTGGCCCAAATATGAATAACGCGACAACTCGATTTTGCTAAATCCAAAATGCAAATGTATGTTTTACAGGTTTGCTTAAAGGCACAGTACACCCTCAGATATGAATTTTGAGATTTCCATTTAATTGTGTAGAAGACCCCTCCTGTATAACACGTGCCAAATGCCAGATCTTATTTCCTTCAAATAAGCGAGATATAAGCGACCACCACAGGCCCGACCCTTCGCTCACTCACCACAGGCCCGACCCTAGCAGACTTTCGAACTCGATAGCGGCTCGATGGATGGATGAATTCCAACAAGTCGTCGTTCTTCAGTCCATTACCAGACTGACTCCTTATCCTAGCTTTCTCTCAGGCAACGATTGCAAATGAAGAGAAATACAGGCCTGAGACAACTCGTCCACTAATTTTTCACCCTAAAAATCTAGGCAGTTTTCAACAGCCATAACTCTGTTCAAAGGGGGTCTTGGACGATTTCAGAGATACCACTGTGCTCAGCGTGTGACTCTCTCCAAGATAAGCATAAAATCTGAAAATTAATTTTCTGGGTGTTCTGTGCCTTTAAAGGCAGTGTTCACGATAAAAAATGTGTTTCAGTTTCCACCAAGAATGGGTAGTTGAAGGGCACACTGTAACGTTGACGTCGAAAGAACGCATGAAAACGAGCCAGGAAGAGTCTAAAGAGGCCCGAAGTTCGCAACTTCGAGCGCATTGAAAACCCCAAGAGCGCATCACACGCCCACCGACGTGAACAAATGAATGCTCGAGATCGTGAGATGAGCGATGATTTCCAATCATTAGCCCCGTTCTTCCCTTCATTCTCAACTTCTCTCTTTACTCAGGTCAGCTCGCATAAATCGGCTGCAAAAGACGGAAGTTACAAGCCTCGGACAACTCGTCTACCATGTTTCCCTAACTCATATTCTGAGGGACCATAACTCCGTTCCCAGAAAGTCCTGTACGATTTCAGAGACATCATTGGCATCAGTATGGGGCCGTTTTCAAGATAGGCAATAGAAAAAAAAAACAGAAAAGCGATTTTTATCGCGAACAGTGCCTTTAAAGACACAGTCCAACCTCGGAATCGATTTTTCACTTTTCTGCTTATCTTGGAGAAAATTTCACGCCGATTACAATGGTGTCTTCAGAATCACTCAGAATTGACTACAAACGAAGTTACGGCTCCTCAAAAATTTCAATTTTGAACGGCTAGAAGTTCTCGGGCGAGTTGTCTTGAGCCTGTATTTTCTCGTTATTCGCAGCCATCGTTCTAAAGCAGGTCACAGTATATGTAGAGCCAGATCAGAAACAAATAGAAGAACATAGGTTTTGAATAAAATCATTCTCGCGTTTCTTACCTATTGAGGTCGAAAACCTGGCAGAGGGCGTTACCTACCTGGCAGAGGGCGTTTTTTGTTCCAAGGGGGCGTGGTCGACTTTTTCCTAGCCTTTTCTTGCTTATTTGAGGGAATTGAGATTTCGCACTTGGCAGGGTTGCTGTAGGCGGCGACCAGACCATAATATCAAAAATTATCTCTGAGGTTGGACTGTGCCTCTAACGTCGCTAGGTTATATATAGGTGATTCTGACAGAAGTGGAGCAGTGTTGGATGAGAAAGTGAGACCGTTGGCCAGAGATCGCTGGAATATAATTTTAGGCCCTAAAATCCTTAGTTTAGGAGCAAACGTTGACGAGCCGCAGATGGAAATACTGTGTTTCCACAGCCGATTAAATACATATTTCATCGCGAGCCATTACATAGAACAGCATTGTTCCTGTCGCGCCAAAAAAATAAGCTGAAGTAGACACCCACCCGATTAAGCAACGCGCTGAAATCGCATAGTTCGTAAAATGAATCACTGGTCAGCAGGAAAAGATTACGTATTCAAAATCAGCGAGGTGAGAAGGTCATAGAAATTTGGATTCTATGAGAAAAAGGGCCATCGCGACCTAGTGCCCTACCCACGTGTGAGCGCACCCTCAATACATTCCGCGAACACCAGTGCAGCCCACGTCCCCAACGCGTCCACCAATCCGCCACCACATGGATTACGCAAAAGCGTGGAGTTTTCGTGACTGGCAGCAGAGCATTTGCATTTTTTCGCCTTAGCTCTCTGGTTACGCGGACGAATGTCGTCATTGAGGGCTGCACAAGGGCAACTTTGCAACATCACTAACACTTCGTCATATTGTGGACTGAACTTCTGATTCAGGCCACAACATCTAGGAAGCAAAAAGGCGAAACCTTACATGCGAGAGTTCCTAACTTCAAAGAGCTTCCGAAGTTCTTTGAAGTTAGGAAATCATATCACGAGCATTCCTTAGAAGATAAGGACCAGGAAGCAATGGAGGGAATCTTGTGCAGGGCGTTTGCTCTAGTAAAAGCGGACAATGACCTCCCCAGCCTTGGATGAAGGATTTACTATGAATTTTCTCCAGGTGGCAAAAACGAGGATAAATATAAAACAAAAAACATTGCGGTTTTGCGTGTAGCGCATGTCGCAACAGCGGTTGTTCACAGCTGCTGACTAGAAATTCATTCCGATTAAACACAGTACATTATTTTTGGGCGCAGGGTTATCTTTTATTTCGAGCCAAATTTACTTTGTTCAATCGCGCGCGTTTGCGAAGGGAGGAGAGAAACAGCGAGGAAGTGTGGAGGAGAAGGAGACGCAGCATAAGCGCGCGGTCGACGGAGATAAATTTCACTGAAAAAATACACAACATGGTATTGCAGAGCTGTGGGAGTGTGCAAATCCCCCTTTTCATTTGAAAGCCGCGCTGAGCTTTTCGGCGCAGAACTATTCGATCAATAATGATCATCTCTTCGTTTTCCCGCGTGGCACTTTTCGCGCCAGGCAAAGCAGCGTCGCGGCTTCCTGATCTAATGAAAACGACTAGACATGTATGCGTAACCACAATGTCACGTGTTCTTATCCTTGATTTGATTTGATGATACATAAATATAAGAGAGATGACACGAAATAAAAGGATTTGGGAGACTGAGCAAAATGAAGCGAGGCTAAGGGCCTGAAAAGAGCATTTCTGATCATCGATAATAAAACTAATCCCAGATAACGATTAAATTCATAACGAAATGAATTCGCACCTTATTCCGAGGGCCCAAATATGTAGACGGATTTACACGGCTAAGGCGTCTAAGGCACAGTAAACTGAAGATATTACTTTTTTGAGATTTTATACTTGTTTAAAAATGATTCACACGCTGATCAAAAAGGTATAGCCTCTCTTTCTCATTTTCAGCCAATCGAAGTAGGGCTCACCGAACCTATCATGTCAAAATCTCCTGGTCACTGTTATGTTTTGTCATGACCGACCTTACTCCGTCCGGACTCATGTGAGCGAGATAGGCCCGCCGTTGAAGACCCCTACGTCGAGAATTATATAATGTCTGTCAAAGAAATCTCTAAAAATTTCGAAGGCACCCAGCAAAACGTTTACTAGTTTTCATGCTTATCTTAAGCCTAGTTTTGACTGCAGGTGGTCGCTGCGGCCATGCGAGGGACAACTATTCCTTTTTCATCGCGCGTAATGGAAAGCCGCTCCAATTGTGATCGCTTCGTGGCAAACGTCCTACATCGCTGGGCCGCGGCGACGAAATCCTATGTTTTACTGCATCGCCGCTTAAAGAGCGATTCTCAATGGTCGCTGACCATCGCTCCATCGCGGCCAAAATGGCAGCGATGGAGCGATTGCCAGCGAATGACACGTTTCGTCTAGTGAACGTTGACACTTTCACATGACAAGATCAGTGTTTTCGAGTCGCAACGCGTTATCGATGAATACCAGCCATTAGTTTCACTGATTGATTGAATTTCTTCTATCATCCGTGGGCCTGTGCACTATGAACAGAGTCGCTGCCGCTGCAACATCGCTGCAGCAGCGGGTGCAAAATCGCTGCGATGAAAAACAGCAGCGATGCAGTCAAAACTAGGCCTTAGACAGAATTACACGGTGATCACAATGGTGTCTCTGTAACTGTTCTCTCTACAAACGTAGTTTTGAAACCCGCTCGAGAACCGCTCATTCTTTGGGGGCAAAAGTTCGGTGGACGAGTTGTCCAAGGCTGTATTTCTCCTCATTCACAGACGATGTAAGAGGGCGAGCCAGAGTGAAGACTTAGATCGAAAGCAAAATGAAAACCAAGGAGACGAGCAACGTTCATTCATACATCTAGCCTCCCCTGAGTTCCGAAATCGGGAGAGGGGCTTGGCACTTGGTAGTTTCCAAAGGTGGTTGGGCCTGTGATGGTCGCCTATAGCGCTCCTCTCTAATTTGGGAAATTGAAATCTGGGTTTAAGCATGCGTTGTGCCAAAGGGATCTTCTGATTAATTACCTGAAAACTTCGAAGTTCGTGTCTGAAGATGTACTGAGCTTTTGAGGGAAGAGTTTGGTGGACGAGTTGTCCCAGACCCCCAATAAACGCGTAAATTGCAGCCGCTGGATAGAGCGAGCTAGAACAAAGAGAGAAACAGACAACGAAGCGAAAATCGCATTTTTCTAAAAATCATGAAAGGAGCATAGCCCGTAGAGTCGTTTTAGAGTAATTCCTTATTCGAAAGAATTTGAGTCTTGTCTCTAGCATTTGTCGTACAGGAAAGGTAAATACGCTATTTAATGGAAATCTTGAAATCGTACACTCAGCGCAGATCGCACTGATATGTACTTGCTTTCCTTATTGTGCATTGGCGCAAACTCGGGGCACGTGTATTACAACAGATGCACATCGAGTTTGGGCCAACCCACAAAAGGTAACGCAACGTATCAATGCGATCCGTTCCGACTGTATTGCGCATTTAAGGTGAGCTGTTACATATCAGAAAGCAGGTGTGAGATATTTAAATAGAAGAGAGTCTCAAAGATCGAAGTGAATCACTTCATAAACAGTGTCTGTCAACAAGTCAAGCATGGCGATAGCCGGCGGGTCGCATGCTGACAAACGAGCAATGAGCATCAATTGACGGCAAGTGCAAGCCACTAAACCGCGTCGTCGCAGTTTTCGACGAAATCCGCCATCTCCGGCCGCCCACAGACCCTTCTCCTACCCCACCCATTCCTTCTGCCCCCGCGACCGGATGCGACTGGAACCGCTGCTGCTACCGCCCTGTGTCTGCGTCATACATACAAAAATGCGAAACATGTGCGTGTTCATTACACCAACACCGCGATAATCAATACGCATTGGTTTTGCACTGATCGCTCTTTGTGTAGCGGCGTCGGAAACGAACGCATATGACAAAGTTACATTGCGATGCAATCACAAAGCAAAAAGTTCGAGAAGGGAGACAGAGAAAGCTGACCAAGAGTTCGGGGTGGTGGTCAACGTATCCGGCTGTGTGTCACGAGTATTTCGGGAAGTTGACAACCGAGGAGCACGGAAAATTGGTCAAACTGTGCTGACACTATACTTGTTATCCGAAGATAATTTTTCGGATAATGGTTCGATCCGGATAATGCCGATTTTAAATTTCCCGGATATTGGTTCGATTAAGATAATGCGATTTTTCGAATTTTCGGATATCGGATTATCCGAATCTAGGATATCCGGTCGAATATCCGAAAAGGAGTGATCCGCATACTAAACATAGCTAACACCCGTGCCCACTGGTATTTAGGCGAGGCTTGATAAATTGGAAAATTCTTTTTGAATGTTCTTATCATTGTGAAAAACGCTGCTTAAAGGCAGTGTTCGCGATCAGAAAATTTCCCGATTTTTTGTACAATCCTAAGCTTTAGGCCCATAGAATAGCATTAGTGAACAAAGAACCACGAAAAAGTGGCAGCAATTAGGTTAAATTTGAGTGCTGCAGTCGACCCAGTGCTGCGTTCCGCCTTCTAAGAGGAGTAGTTGTCGAGGCAGCAGGAAGAGTTCTCCATGCGGATTAAATCCGACAACCTTCCGCTAAATTCCGCGCGTTTGTTTGCTGGCGCCTCGTCGCGGGATATTCTAACAGATGTTCGCGCCGTTTTCATGTCTTCTTTTTTTCGTCATCATGCTTATTTCCTTCCTGGTAGTTTTGTCAACTCGTACTACCGATCTGTCGAATCGTCATTCTTTCCATTTGTTCTCATACTTGTGACTGTTACTAAGATAAGGTAGTTTCTAAATTTTTAATAAATAAATTTTTCAAATTTTAATTTTTTTCCAGTGAAGTCTTGCTATCGTTTGTTGTTGATGGCTGGCATCGATGTGGCTCGAGAGGAAATCCTTGATGAGGTTTGTTTGTCCTTCCCTTTTCGTTGTCGTAGGCATTAATATTGATTCCTTATAATTTGGCTTTGCAGTCATTTCCTTCCACTTTATGAGTCTCCTCCCTTTCATTAGAGAGATTTCGTAGATTTGGCCAAATTTGTTAGATAATCCCCCCTCTTTTTTTGCTTAAAATGGTTATAGTATTCTATCAAAATGTTTATGTGATAGAACGTCAGTACCGGCTGGACGAGCGCTCCGCTCGCAGCCTTATATTTCACATTTGATGGCCAGATGTCGAGAGAAATTTTTTCGCTCGAACTATGTGAGGAGAGAATAGGTTTTTTAGCCTCTGAACACATCGGATAGACCCGTTTCCACTGTTTTAGAAGACTACTGTGCTTCTCTGTGCAAATTCCGGTCTGCAATTGCGTCTCGACACGCTTGCAGCCGCACGCGCTCGAGCCGGTCGAGTTTCCAGCGCCAAAGCCGACTAGATGTGGTTTTTGATACAGTTTCCACCAATTTTTTCGAGTTTCCTGTTTCCAGAACCCACCTAGAGTCAACAGATGGGCGGCTACGGCGCTGGAAATCACTGAATTCGTAAACTTTTCGATCTTTCGAGGTGGACTATTCAAGTACGATCTAAGGTCGCTACAAGGAACGAGTGAGCGTCCACTCCGATCAAAAGGGTATTACTGTTAATCCACTGTGACAGGTTTTTCCAGCTTGTTGTGCTTTTCTTTGTGCCCAGATGCGGTGGCCTCAAGTCTCTTGAGACAAGAGGTCATTTGATTTGTAAAAAAAAATCTCTGCAAAAGATTCATATATATTTTGTCCCCTTCTTACTTTGGCCATTGTTATGCATCTTCTTTTACTTTAACAAAGAATCTCATTCACATACGTGTATGTGTATGTTTCTTTATTTCCAAATTAAAGTCGTCGAATGAATGAATGGAAACTCTTCCGACTCGGGAGCGTGCGTCCGCAAAGCGTGTTGAGACGTTTGAGACGTTATTGCGGACCGGAATATTTCCAAGAGAAGCACAGTAGAGTGGGTCGCGACTCTCATATCGTAGCAGGTGGAAGCATAGATTTGGTTGGATTTCCAACAAAATTGGTTTCTTGGAGCGCTGATTATGAATTTGATTATAACGGTGGGTTATCGCGGACTGAGTGTCGTTTGCCTACCGCAACCCCCTAATCTTTCGGAATTAGCAAAATGGTCAAAAAAATCGTGATTAGAACCACAGGAGGTGCTTCGGACAATGTTTTAGTCAAATTAGGAGCTTCCTTGGTATCCAGGGTTGAGCAGGGTTGCGACCCGGCGCAACGGGGTCGTAAAAATTTTGAAAAAAAAATCAAAATTGAGGAATGTCGTAAAATTCTCGGAGAAAAAAATGGCCCCCCCCGAGCTGAAAAATTCTGCCCTAAGCTCTCTCACTGTCTCTGGCTTTCGCTCACCACCAGCACGCGTAGGAACCAAGTGAATTTCGTCGTTCTATAGCCTGTATGTGTGCATTCGGTATCGTAACCAATGATCGTCTCGCTGTAAGAGGGGTTGTACAAATTCTTCTTCTGTAGAGCTGTGTTTATGAGTATATCTGCATGTTGAGGTGAGTAGTCCGCTCGGTCGGTTCGAAGAAAAGTCTGACATGTATTCAAAAACTATAACCCGAAAGGGAAATCAAAAAAATCATTTAGGAAAGTCCGCCCCGGCCATCTCCAGTTGGCTCGCGAGCGAATCAAGATAAGCTAAGTTCGGAGCCGGCCTAGCTGGTTTTCTAAGCTAATTTTCTGCTCTCAATCGCAGGTTACAAGGGTAGTTTCGGATCAAGGGCTATGTAACGGTTTTGTACACCCATGCCGCGATTTGCTGCCAGGGAGGAGTTGTATTACCTTTAGCGGCTCTCGTTCCACTCGGGACCACTTCGCATCCGTCGAGTAGCGTTACGATTCGAACTGCAAAAAAACGGGACACTCCCGCTGTGTGTAGAGAACCCCTGACCCGCTGCCAGGCGTTCGGATATCATGCGAATCATTGTCGTTTTTGAACCCGTTTAAATTCGCTCCCATCTGATGGTTCGAAACGCACGATAGCATTTGTCTATATATATCCTCTATTTCAAAGCAAAATTCACGTTGATCCTGTGCGTGCGTGAGCGGAGCGAGAGGAGAGGAGAGGCAGCGAGAGTGAGGGAGCAGAAGACGCATGCGTGCACGCACGCGATTGACCCGAGTAAAATTCGGCTCTGAAATGAGGGGTTGCGTGTTGAGCTCCTCCTGTTCGGATTGGGATACACATAGAATAGGGTCATTCTCAAGCTTGTTGGCGAACCAGTAGTTTAAGGTGAAATGTCGAAAATCCGTTTCCCACGTCTTCATTTACTAGATTATTTCAGGTCGGGAACGCTGGCTTCTCTGTCAAAAACGACTTCTCCCTTGGTGATCGATTGCAGTGAAGGCGCCGAAAGGTGGTCGTATTTTGACTCCGTAACTGTTTTTTTTATTTTTTGGCTATAGTTTTAACAACTTATAGTTGAATATGCAGTTTGGGGAATTGCGGTTTCAATTTTTACCTTGTGGGATTTGCAGTACTCGGACAGTAAGTGCGAGCGGATCGTTGGCGACATTCCCCCCGCCCCATCCGCCCGTCAGTAGCCATCGATCCGCACGCAACTAGTCAGCGATCCGCCCGCCATTAGCCACCGATCCGCCCTCGATGCCACATGTGGGTTATTCCGACGGTTCCCACTAGGGTCTCCGTGTGCGGGAGCCTCCCACCCCTAGCCATGGGGACCATCACCTCAACTGCCAAAAAATATTTTCCGGCTTCTAAGTGATCCTTTAAAGGTGACTTGAAGTCACCTTCCAGGATCGGCCTCGAAATGCCGAGTGAGCATACGGTGAGATGGAGTGCCTTCTATGCCCCTCGGTTTGTGGACTGTGAGCATGATACTGATACCGGAAAAGAACTCATCAATGATTGACAAGTTTCACCGTGTAAAATTTGAGCGGGCGGATCGCTGGCTATCAAAGCTCTGGCTGGCAGATCGCTAGCAAGTCGCGGGCGGATCGCTGCATCTCATAGCTCAGCGGGCGGATCGCTGGCTATCAATAGCTGTACCCTGCTTCGAAGCGGGGCGGTTGTTTCTCTAAATTCACCATAGTGTTTTCTCGAAAACGACCGCTCGGCTTTCATGATGAAGCTATCATAGCAGCGTCGCGGCTTCTCCCCATCCACAGAGCTTGAGGCCCCGGTCAGAGTTGGTGCTATTTGCATCTGTAACCCACCGACTCCCCCCAACACCCCCCCCCGCACCCTCCAACACCCACCCGGTCGATACGTATGTTCAAAATGATGGAGTGAGGTCGAGAAAATCACTCGATGTATCCAACTAGATATGACTATGATTATGTGGCTAACAGGATTGCACCTGTTCAGAGAAATAGTGAAGGAGAGTATGGTGAAGTAAAGGAGGTAGCAGTAAGGCTAGCTTTCTAGTGATACGCAATGTTTTATCATCGGCCCGCCCACCCGGTGCTTTTCTCATCCGCCGTCATCCACGTATTGCATGGATATCGACCGCCTCGGATACACCGAGTGATTTTCTCAACCTCACTCCATCATTTTAAACATACGTATCGACCAGGTGGGTGTTGGGGGGTGCGGGGGGAATACACCGAGTGATTTTTGCATCCTATTTCAAATGCATTCTGTGTGTATCGACCGGGCTGGAGGCGGCGGGTCATCCAACCACGACCGGGGCCTCACGATAGAGCCTTCCATTCGATAAGCCTATCAAAAATCGCATCAGGAAATGAAGCCTTAGGCCCCGGTCATAGTTGGTGCTATTTGCATCTGCATCCCCCCCGCACCCCCCCGCACCCCCCAACACCCCCCCGCACCCCCAACACCCCCAACACCACCCCCCGGTCGATACGTATGTTTAAAATGATGGAGTGAGGTTGAGAAAATCACTCGCTGCATCCAACTAGATATGACGATGATTACGTGGCCAACAGGGATGCACCTGTTCAGAGAAATAGTGAAGGCGCAGTGCGGTGAAGTCACGGAGGTGAGCAACCGTAAGGTTCCGACTCTTAAATACAAAATGCTTTATCTTCGACCCGCCCACCCGGTGATTTTCTCATCCACGTATTGCATGGATATCGACCGCGTCGGATACATTGAGTGATTTTCTCAACCTCACTCCATCATTTTAAACATATGTATCGACCGGGGGGGTGAGGGGGTGTTGGGGGTGCGGGAGGTGTTGGGGGTGCGGGGGTGCAGGGGGGTGCGGGGGAGCGGGGGATACACCGAGTGATTTTCTCAGCTTCACCTCACCATGTTGTTCATACGTATCGACCGGGTGGGTGTTGGGGGTGTTGGGGGTGCGGGGATACACCGAGTGATTTTTGCATCCCATTTCCAATGCATTCTGTGTGTATCGACCGGGCTGGAGGCGTCGGCTCATCCAACTATGACCGGGGCCTTAGCGAAGGTTTCATTCAACTCATCGAGGCGAAGGAAGGGTGTTGCTTATTTGAACTTGGTCACTTGAATAAGTGGCCCACCTAGAACAAAAGTGTGCCGTAAGCAGCGCGGGTTTGCATTTGTCGTCAATGTGCGCGCTCGATCGATCGTCCGGCTGTGTAAAACGGTGCGAGTGGCTGCGTCGCGTGCCACATTATCGGCGGTAGAACCGACAATCCTGGCAGTGCTCTTCCTAACCCCGCGGTCGCACCGGCATTCCGTTTTCTACCACCAAATAACCGCTCCCCTATACTGATTTCGACAATAACTGTTGTAGCCCGGACAAATCGACTCCTCCAATTTTTCGCTTCCGCCTCACCGACAAACTTTTTCCTCCGCTGAGAAATCGGCCCCGTGTCTGAGTTCACTGTACAGTCGGCATGAATCCTAGTGATACTTCGCTTCTGGTTGGCGCAAACTCGTTGCACCTACTGTGGTTCTCTGGTCCGAATTCCGGTCCGCAATTGCGTCTCGAAACGCTTTGCGACTCGGCTGCACGCTTTGGAGTCGGAAGAGTTTCCAGCGCTGCATGGGCCGATCTGTTCACTCTAGCTAGATTTTGGAAACTGGAAGCTAAAAAAATCGAGAAAACTGTATAAAAATGCCACATCGAATCGGCTTTGGCGCTGAAAACTTGACCGACCCGAGCGCGTGCGGCCGCAAAGCATGTCGAGACGCAATTGCGGACCGCATTTTGGCCTAAAGAAGCACATCATGCCATGGCATATGACACCGAGTTTGCGCCAACCATCAACAGGGAACGCAAAGCGTCATTAGGATCTATGCCAACTGTAATGTCCCTGACTAAAATCCAGCTTGATCTGGAACTTCGACCTCACTAACGTGTACTGTAGGAAATCACTCGTAACGAACCGATATGGAGTTCAGAGTCGCGTTTATCATTCTTAATATTACCGTTTGAGCATGATTTCAATAATTTTATTTTGATGTCCTTTGTTCACGACTATTTCGGTTCCTGTTTCTTAGTACTTCGTGGCATACTTCATCGTCAAGGTTGTGTCTAGCTCCACAGGGGGGAGTCTGAGCCTCGAAGGGGTCAGGGCTCTGCTGGGAAACGAAATAGATCATTCTGAATGGGTTATAGTCAGGGTCAAGAGGTGTTTCGAAACTTCGCAACGGGGGTGAAGGGGGGGTCGCAAAAATATTGGTCCGAAAATTAAGGTTAGGGGGGATCGCTCAAATTTCTGTTCAAAAATAAAAATTTTGTCAAGATATCCCAAAAATTCTCGATATTTCTGGTCACCAAGAGGAAGGATCGTAGCATTGCTTAGATTTTGGACGCCTGATCCCGAATGCTAAGCGATATTTCGGCGTCTAACAGTTTCAGTAATAAAATATAAATAGCTCAGAAATCGCGCTTCGAGGTGGGGCGCACGCGAAAATTTTGTATTTTGGAAAAAAAATTGATGGTGAGAGGGCCTCCCCGTATTCGAAGAAATACGCACCGCCCCGCTTGATCCTGGCTATAGTAAAGGCTTTGATTACAGGAAAGGTCCTAAGGTTTTCTCGTTTTTCTAAGTCGTTCTCCTTCTTTGAATTCAAAAAAAGACGAGATCCGAGGGAATCGCAAAAAAAAGTGACCTACTCACGTCTTTGGGGGGAGGGGGTCTGGGTGAAATTGGCCTTCTCCACACCTCGTGCGGCATGGTATTATTATATAAAATAGCTGCAGCTGCCGAGATGTCGCACGTTCGTGCCGTGGTAGTGTGGAGGAAACAACATCACTTTCGTGCAAACCGACATCACTCCCTTCACCGAGAGAGTTTTTGTCATGGGAGAGTTGCTGGCTGGCCCCAGCAAAATGAATGTACAGAGATGGACCGGCTCAAACAAAGAACGGCTTCGTCTCTTGCGCGCGGAGCACACCCAGTTCGTCAGGGATCATTTTGCCAAAGCGTCTGTCAACCCTATTCTCGGTGATGTGTCGCCTAGGGTATGTGATACCGAGCTGAGCTCCGTAGGCGCGCCAGGTGTATCATCGCTTCGTTACGCTGCGGACATCCTCCATTGCTTATGTCTTACCTGTACAGGACCGAGAATAGCCAGCCTGACGTGTGCCCGGACTGTGGAACCCAAGGCCACGACACTAAATACCTATTTGATTGTCCGAAGAAACCAACAACGCTCAGTACAATAGACTTGTGGACGAACCCAGTGCTGGTGGCCCAGTTCCTCAACTTGTGACAAAACCCTCTCAGTGGCTGAAAAGAAGAAGAAGAAGAAAATAGCTGCAGAGCCAACTCAATCTTTGCCGGCTATATTTGCTTACAGGTACTGAGGAATCTCATCGGTTCAGCCGCTCTACTGTCTAGAAAATTTAAAGGCACCAGACGCTCAAAAATGATTTATTTTATGGAATGGATCGAAGGTGTGATGCTGTCAGTATTGAAAAATAGCGGAAAAATCCGAAAAAATCGTTTCCAGTGAAGGTTCAATGATTCCTATTGTGTTGGTTCAATTGGGTGGGGATAACGATGCACAAGGGCGGCCATTATTAGAACGCTGGCGCTTCTAGAATAGTAAAAATGGGCCAAAATGACCGTGATTGAGCCTTGAATTCTTGTATTGAGGGGCGGGGTCCGTATCAGTGGGCCGAAAAAGGATGATTTGTTGACTCAGTTGGGCTCAAATACAGTCATTTTTACTCATTTTTGACGCTTGCGATTTCGCGTTCTACCAGAGCTCGTGCCACCCCACTAACACATCTATCTCAACAACTTTTGCGAGCGTGTATGCTGCCTTCAAGCGGCGTACCGAGACTAAATGATTTACATCAAGATTATAGGGTTTCTTTCAGGAACAGCGGTGACCTGGTCGCTCACGATGTCTAAAAGGGACTGGTGCGTCTTATGGCTGCGCTTGAATAAATGGTTCAGATTGTTTAATAAGGTATTTATTATTTATCACGTTGAGTTTTGGTTCTATTAGTAGAAGCTTTGGCTGTGGCCCAGGGTACAGCGGGGTTTAGACCGACACAACTGGACGTGGAGGGGTCGCAGAGCTTTCGGGCCAAAATGATTTGTTTGTGCTCGAGGGCGGATTGTAAACGTTCTGGGGCCGTATGCATGAACGACTTACGCGCGAGGTAAAGGTAAATATTACTCAGAATCTCTGCATTTCCTGTGCTCTATGCGTCTGTCTCGCTTCTCCACGGAGAAGCGGGACAGACGCATAAAGCACAGGAAATACAGAGATTCCGAGTGACCTTTATACTTACCTCGCGAGTAAGCCGTTCCTGCATACGGGCCCTGGACTAAATCTTAAACTGATGTCCTTATCAAATTGAAATTCCGGTCCGCTGTGGCGAAAGCTAATTATACTGGGTCCACGTGATCACAGAATGTTCATAATCGTGTCGCGTGCTGCGAGAGGTGTTGCCTGCAAATGCGGAATTTAGCTCCGATAAGGACATTACAAGGGCGAATTCCGTAAAATTTCCAGCATTTTCTTATAATGTTCCAGCCAAGGGAGAGGGGGTCTTAGCTCCTCTAAGGTCAGTCGCCACGCCCCTGCTGGGTTCTGTTGTAGCCGGACACAGCCAGCTTTTGGCCGCTGCCGACCGTTGTGGAGCGGTATGAGAGACACAGTTCTGATCCCATGGGACCTGCGTGACTGTCTGCCGACGATGAGCTGAACCCATTATGGATGCGCTAAATGCGGTGAAGGTCCTTTGCTCCTCGCTGATCACGTCATTTCGTGGAAGGACTAATCGACGCTTTGTGGCCGGTCCTGTCCTGAAGGGTGGCCCCAAATCGCTCTCTGGAAAGCCTTGGCAAGGATGATTTTGGCCGCGGGGTGGCCATACTGTAGGTCGGGGGCAGGGTCAAGAAATGTTGGAAATTTTCCAAAGTGTGGATTGCCGCTGAACTTCGAAAGTTAGGGGGGTCGCACCGCCGGATTTTTTCGATTATTTTTTTCGGTTCCGACTGATCTCCACCAAAGAATGCTTCTCACATAATCACGAGTTGTTGAGGCCTGTTTGTCAACCGCTGGCGACCTAAATGCTCGTCAGAATCGCAAATGTTCAAATACCAAAAAAAAGTTTTTGAATGCCTTTTGGTGTAATATACATCGCTCTTAGGGGCCGTAACTCTGCGGTGAGGTAAAATAAACACGTGTTGAAGCCTAAAAAAGCAGAAAAAATTACCCATTCCGAAAAAAGTTGTGTAAAAAGGTGGTTTTTCTTTCCAAATGGACTTCGCGACCTTTGTTCTGACTTCTAGAAGGCGGCAGTCGAACAGAACTATAGCCTAGCTCCCTCATTTCGAGTCGGTTGAAGCGAGGATTATTGGGATTATCATGTCAAAATCTCCTTGTCATTGTTATTTTTTGCCATGGCCGACCGCTCCGCTGCTTACTCCGCCCGGACTCATCCGAGGAAGCTAGGCTTTACATTAGCTGGATTTTCAAAGAAAATTTCCTCCGAGATTTCTCAACTCACTTTGTTTTCACCTCACCACATGAGTGGTGAGGTGAAAAGACTCGAAAACTCCAAGAAAAGCTGATGTAGTTTTCGACGGCCATTCAGTAAATGCTTATTTTGCCCCTAGAAGTCAAAAGCAAGGCTGAAAAGGCCATTTGTAGAAAAAACGGTCTCCTTACACCACTTTTTTCCAACGAGCAATTTTTTTCTATTTCATACTCCACATGAGTGACTTTGCTTTTTTCACTTCACTTCGTCTGTTTCACCGAACAGCTGAGCTGCGGCTCACAGCGGCAGCGAATGTGACACTGAAAGGCCACCAAAGGCCGTTTTCTCGGTGTTTGACCATGCACTATTGACGAGCATTCAAATTTTCAGCAAAGTGGGCGGGTCTACTGTACTTCTGGTCCGCAATTGCGTCTCGACACGCTTTGCGGCCGCACGCGCTCCAATCAGTCGAGTTTCCAGCGCCAAAGCCGACTCGATGTGACTTTTCTATACCGTTCCCTCCAATTTTGTTTAGTTTACAGTTTCCAAAACCCACCTAGAGTCAACAGATAGGCGGCGGCGGCGCTGGAAACTCTTCCGACTCGAAAGCGCGCGGCCGCAAAGCGTGTCGAGACGCAATCGCGGACCGGAATTTGGCTTGAGAAGCACGGTACCTGGAATTCGGCCGGGCCATTTCTAGGGAGGGGGTCGCAAAGCTTTACCAAGGTTGAAGGGGGGTCGCAACGACGAACGCTTTTTCTAACGGGTTCACCCTGCCGGGGGGGGGAAATAATCTTGTTGTTGGGCGCATCTGGGATTGTCTTTATAGTACGGGTCAAGATCCGGTGGATTGATTGAAAAGAAAATCTCCCACCTTTTTCCCCAGTCGAGGCTTGAGATTCCGTAGTTGACACAGGTGATGCAGCAGAGATTTCCGCATATTTTTTTTCATTAACTGGGGCTAAAATTTCTGTAGAATGTGGAATTTTTATGCGTCAGAATCGGAATAGGTGCCTCCCTAAGGCCTCTTTCAGAGTGCGGTCGCGGATCGCAGCGATGACATGTTTTGAATGCAGATCGACGTGCGACGCGATCTCGATCGATGCTCACGTTTATTATCCCATCGCGTCGCTTGGCGATCGAACTCTGAAAGAGGCCTAACTGTGGGCATCTTGTGTTTCCGTGTGAGACATCTAGCTACCCATCGAGAGAGTAGCTGCAGGAGTTTCATCAGATTTTTGGTAACCTCATTTAAAGAGGACTGACATTGACTAAATATTGTTGGTGCTTTGTTTATAGGATTCGTTTCAGGAGTGGAACAGGTGCACGCGCCTATCTGTTGGAACGGTGAGTATAGGATCCACTGGATAAGGACATGATAAAGAAGTAACAACATCAACTTTTCTTCGAATAAATCATGTTTGAAAATAAAACTGCCAATCTCTGTTTTTGTTTCATGTGAGAAAAGACTGGATTCGTACAATTTTCAGTGTTCGATTAAAAAAACGGGGGTTGGAGTAATTATGTACAGAAGACTACTGATTGCTGAAATTTCTCATCTCGAGTGCCACTCTTGTTTTAGTGCGGCTGTTGCGCAGTCATACTTTCAGTGAGTCTTACGACTCGTTTGTGGGTGCAAGTGGCGGGAAAGACGGTCCGTGGTGATTTCGCTCTGCTTGCAAGACAACTCGCGGCGCTAGCAGGAAGGTCCGCGAAGAGCTACAGGCGCTTAGCCGATATCGGCGATGGAGCTTACGGTCGTTGAGCGCTGAACATCCTTGCACTATATTGAATAATCTTCTTCGCCACAATATGAGTATCTCTATAGGATCAGGAGCTGGGCGACCAGAGTTGGAGTTCAATATAATTAACGTTTTAGGTTTCATCGGATAGTTGAATGGGTTCACTATATTATGGTCGTGACTGCCGCATTACGAACATGCCCTCTATCTCGGAGTGAACATCACCCGGGTCGATTGCGCGCGTTTATGCTGCGTCTCCACCTCCACACCGACATTCGCTCATCCCGCTTCGCGCTCACACGACGAAACACAATGTCTCTCAAAAGTAGAGAACACGTCAGACTCGTCACCCTCGTTTTTGCTTACATCGTAGGATGGAAGCATTGTTGAGTGACCTCGGCGCAGCGATGCAATGGTACAGGCTATAAAACAGAGAAATTCACGTGGTTCCTACGCATGCTGATGCAGAGCGGAGATTAGAGACGGTGAAAGAGCAGGGGGCAGACGGAGGCTGAGGCGTCGCGCGCGCCTCGAATGATGTGAATTACGACGTTTTATAGAGGGTACATCAGGCTCCCCTGCCTAGTCGGGAGCCGGACTCGGAAAAGTGAGGCACCATAAGGGCGTGCGCTCTCTGTAACTAATTGACCATGGTCCGTGATTGCACTCATGTATGGCCCAGATTTCGCATTCCAATTCAACATCGCCGCTTAGGCATCCTTCATAGTCCTCACAGTAAGCGCGGCAGGCGATGGATGAGCGGTGGGCCATGAAGCTACAACTATGAAATCTCCGGCGGCACCACCAAGGCGGTGCGGGTTGAAGTTGGGCAGGGTAAAGCGGGGCTGCGAAATTTAGCAACGGGGAGAGGGCAGTGATTTGCAGAAATTTTGGCCCGAAAATGAAGGTTAGGGGGGATCACAAAAATTGTGGTCCTAAAACTTGGTGGAGATATCCCTAAAACTCCAGATAATTTGGTCACCAAAAGGAAGGATCGTAGCATTGCTGAGGTTTTAGACGCTACGCTTGAGCCCGACTACTGAAAACATTTCGATCGTTGACAGTATTGATAATCAATTACAAAGTGCCCGGATATCGCCCCTAGGGGGGTCGCAAAAAACTCGGATTTCGGAAAAAATTTTGATGGTTTGGTCTCACCGATTTCGATAAATTGCGCAACGCCCCGCTTGACCCTCACGTTGGGTCCCAACGGTGACACGCACAGAACTTCCTGGCTTGCATTTGCGTATGCGGTAGCATGGAATAGTCCTCGAAATATTCATGACGGAGTGAACTTAAACTAAGAAACGAGTATCGATTATAATGGTGAACGGTTGGGGCGGTGCCGGATGGGCAGCACGCTCGCCCCTCGCGTGCCGCGCGGTGAGAACTTTCATAGCCCACCGCGCGTCACGCACGTGCCGCGCTTGCAGTGAGTACTATAAAAGATGCCTTACTGGGGAACAGGGACGATAGGGCCGACGAGTGTGAGTGGAGTTCCGATTTTTACTAAGAGGGTAAACAATGGAGGACTTTTACTCAAGTAAATCATTGTATTTATATTCTTGCTGTCTTGATTTATTTATTTTGAATGGAGGAATTACATTGATTGATGCAGTATATCTTCGATGCAGTCTTTTGGAACTCATACCTTAAACGCTTCTCAAATTACCTGCATATTTTAGTTCCTCTTCATTCAATGCCGGATGTAAGACACATTTGATTGCTTTTTATTTGCCTTGAATCTTGGTGAGTTATAAAAAACACTCGGAACATTTAGCTCGCAAATGGGTTCGATTCCGTTTCCCGAAATTTCGGATGTTTTAAAGAAACTACACAAAAATATAGGAAAATAGAATGCGGCTCATTTTTTTCCATCCAAAATTAATAAATCCAGAGAATAAGAACATAAACACAGACTTACATGAGTAAATTATTGAACTCCGTGGAGGCCAGGTCGTCGGCTAGCAGGCATTTATTATGTGCCGGGTTGGAGACAGCTGATGAACTTTGATACCGTTATCAATGACTCGTCCGTCGATAACCATCCACAGGAAGGAAACTCGTACACCATTAAAAAGGGCTCAAGTTTGAGCTGCTAATTTTGGTCAGAAAAGGGGTTTTTGAGTGGTTCTTTCGAGTAGGTCTTACTACACTGCACCCATAGAAGGTTTTTCTAGAGAAATCTCGATATCCATATTTCAGCGTGAACACTGCCTTTAAATAAAACAAAGCAATCTTTTTGCTGACCCAATAATAGAAAATAATTTTCATATCCATTTTTACAAAATGTGCAAGCACCTTGTCAGTTGCAGAGACTGAACCCCTGACCGTCTGCTTATAGGCCCACTTCCTACCTGCTGCTCTACCCGCTGATGGCGGCGTGGGACAAGATAGCAATGAGGACGCCGAGGCGATGACACCACCATCAGCACCGATCCACACCTCAGGATAGTTTATAACTGAATATGGTGTGCTTAACACAAATATACATGTGTATTAATGTGGCATCATTTCGTGAAATAATCTTCGATTGATAGCTGAAGAGCGGATTACAAGGTAGTAGATTTAACCAGTAATAACTTGTTAACTTGAATTCCGTTGCAAAATCCAATGGAAGATTCGGAAACAGCGCGTCCGAGTTGACCAGAAAACATTCACCGATCCTTAAAGGCCCAAACATGACCAACGCGGTCCCCTAGTTAGGTCCCGGAAAACCGTTATTGTGTCAGCACCTGAATAAGCACTATACACTCCCCCCACCCAAATCAGCCAGAGTAAGCGTTGTGAAACTTGATGGGCTCTTTTACTTGACGGGACCCGAATTCACGCCAATATCCAGCATCAATGAAGATTCCCATTGGCCAGTAATCGGGTCCTGCCAGGAAAATCAGATATTAAAATGCGCCGGAGCTTCCATAAAAAATGCAGAGAAAATGAAATTCTTGAGCATCGCCAACAGCTCATTCTTTTCGATTTTCTACCGCATTTCGCCCAACTGCGCGTGTGGGGCAGCGGCAAGAGTCGCCACTGCCACGCACACGGTCGAGTGATCAATCCTCCCCCATTGCCTACCAAGCCATCCATCCCTCCGGTGTTGGTAGATTAGTACCAGACTTGTATGGAAGGATAAGAACACTGCCTTGAACACCGGCTAGCTCCCGATAAACACTGTATAGGCCCAGTACAAGAAAAACTTCTGCTATTTTGACTGGAAGTGGAATGTGAGGCGACTCAAACGCTAACGTCGGACAGGGAGCGAGATTCTCATGCCGTAAAATAGCGTGTGTTAAGGTGTCGATTGCGTCCAACACTACTCATTTTACGACATCATAGAAAATTTTTGCTTCCTCGGGAAATTCATTCCTGCAATTCCTTGTTTTATTTCAGAATAAAACATAATTTACATGATAATGTACGTATAAGGAGATTAGAATGACAAAACATTTCCAATTTAGGCTGAGTTTCGATGTGTACAGGCAAATTTAAGGAACACTGGTGTAAATTTTTTTCATGATGTCGTAGAATGAGCAGTGTTGGACGCAATCGACACGCCAAAACACGCTGTTTTACGGTATGAGAATTTCGTTCCCTGTCCGACGTTAGCGTTCGAGTTGTGAGGCGCGTCCCCAAACGGCTTCATAAACGCTGAGAACTAAAATCTCTTTCATTAATTTTGCCCTAAATCCCGGAGAACGGTAAATGGGAAATTCGGCATATTCGTGGTCATGATTGTTCAACGGAATCTCCAGTCGAGGTTTTAGACGACTGTTTGCACATCGGCATCATTCCTGCTACATTAATCCGCATTTCAAGACAAATTCGTGGATTTCATGTTACGAGTCTGGCTGAGGGCTTGCCCAGGTACATAACTAACTCCATGGGAACAACAGGGGACGAAGAGTTTAACCGCAGGCGATAGCCCGACAAACAGGTGACCGCAGAGTTCCGGTAAGAGGTCAGCTAGATAGCGCACCATAGCCTGACAAGTCCTCATCGATGAATAGGAGCAACAACTTGGACGCAAGAGGAGTGAGAGCTGGGATATGACAGAGCTTCTGCTCTGGAATGTTAGAAGCAAGAGGACGTATGGGGAAATCGTCGAAAGAGATTCGCGATGAACTGAGATTGTGTCGCTCGGGGTGCGAAAGAGGGTGGAGCTTCCTGGGCTCCTGCACGCATTGGACTGCGTCGCATACTGTAAGTATCGCGGCGGTACCCAGTGATGCGCGACTCGCAAAAGAGACTTGCACAAGATCCACGGCGATCCTAATTAAAACCTTCACAAGTCTTTCTACTGGTCTCCACCCAGCTGAGCGCCTCTATGATCCTAGTTGCTCAATCGTTGATAGCCGCGACGCGATCGCTGGCGTTCGAACTTGGAGTATGATCTGGTCCGAAGAAATTGAAAAGAAACTGACCTTACCAATGGTACCGAAGGCCATAAAGCACGCACGAAATCGTCCGTTGCCTGCTGCAAACGTACATATGTCCGCAAATCGAACACAAAATTAATACCGCTCCAGAATGTACATATGTAGTGTATGTACGTGACACAATGCACCTCTCTTTCGACCAATTGGAAGTTATCGTGGGAAAGTCGCTAGTTCATTTCTTGCTCATTAGCAAAAAGCCATGTCTATATCCGTGCTTTGCCTCAAACGTGCAATTTCGAGTCCAAGGAACATGCTAATCAAAAACATGTATTATGAGCAGAAAGCAGCGAAGTGTAATCTGTGACGCGAAATTACCACCATTCCAGTGACAGCGCCCGAAAAAAAAACTGTTTCTATCTTGTTTGCGCTTCTCACTTGTTATTGCAATCTGTCATCACGGAAGAATGGGAAAGGGCTCAAAACACGTTTGTTATTTCAGATGTACAACAACATTTGGGGCTGGAGGAGGTGTTGTTCGGTAAAATGGAAATATGAAAACCATGGAGTACAGGAACAACGAAATATCGATTATTCGCATATAACACTCTCAATATGTCGATTTTTTTACAAGCTAAATGCAAGTGCAAATATTGATTTAAAGGCATCACCGTATCTCACTTTTTCATGTTTTTGCGCAGGCGATTCTCTGACTTACAGAATACGAGTGGAAAGGTTCCACAAAACCAACAACTTTCACAAAAAACACGTTTTAAAACGTCTCGAATTATTCACTTCCCACCCCTCCGTCCATTTCGGTGTGTCAGGTGCAATACGTCGGAAGTTTTTCTCACAAACGTCGGGTGTGCTTTTGCTTTAAACTTATTAGGTGAGTGAATTTCTCTTGCCTTTCGTTCACTAGAACTTATTCCGAAAAAAGTGTCCATTGGGCAAGTTTGGATGTTAGAATTTGGAAATTAAAAAAAAATTGGAAATTTCAAATGCTGAATCATCTGTGCCTGTGATGGCGCTTCTGCTCCATGTGCTAGATGGTTGGTGAAAACTGGTGACGGATCGTCATTTTGAACCACTCCAACTTCAGATCCATATGTTTTTGACGCGCAAAACTTCACCGACGTGGTCCACCGGGCTCCTTCATGAAAATGAGCGTGAAAAATGGAAATTGGTTTTCAGCGCGAACGATGCCTTTAAGAACGGCGGACAACCAGAAGTGTGAAGCGTATGTGTGTTGATCTATGTACATTCGGCTGGGATCGCACTGATACTTTTGGTTCCTTACTGCAATGACGCTAACTCGGTACGCGTACATATAGTCGGCGCCGATCGTGCTGATAATTTGCGTTCCTTGTTGTGCGTTGGCGCAAACTCGGTGCACGTATGTTAAAACATATGCGCTTATAAGGAGCCAAAAGTTTCAGTGCGATCCGTGTCAACTGTATATAGTCTGGCCATTGCACGTGACCCGATCATCAGCGGCAACCCTTGTGCCAGTCGTGAAAAACGTCGTTAGCTTTTTTTTTTCGAGAATAAAGGACACGCCTCAAACCCAATGAAGACCAAAGTTTTCAAGAATTGTTGAAAATTTCAATGGTTTCCACGGAGAATCATTGTTTGATAATTTTGAGACTGAAGATTTTTGGGAGAACTGGGTATTTATGTGATTCTCATTCTCTTTTTCTGTATTTTTTTGTTAATAGTTAATAACACCACATTCCTTACCCTAATGATGGGCCTCGGGAGGCTTTGTCCCCTTTGGCTCAAATTTTTCACGATCTCTCACGGAATTTCCAAATTTTTTATAGAATTTCTTTTCCCCCCACTATGTACCTGGTGACACTAATCACTTGACCTTGATCGGCATGAAAAAATATCGGAAAACAGTACATCATTCTCGAATTAGAAGCCGCACTTCCTAGTTTATAATGAAGATTTTCTCACTTCTCAAAATTCGAAGTTTATTGAAAAAACAGCATAATTTTTGGCACGTGTCTTGTGAAGATGCTTGACTAGTTCTAAGAAAATTTCGTTGGGATCGCCACGTGACCGTATGGCTGGGATCATACTTCCCGCGATCAGCGACAGCGACAATGCATCTCAAGCATATCGATTCTCCGTCGAAATTGGTGGTAAGCATTGCGTCGCGTTGCTGGAAAAAGGATCCCCGCTTAAGAATGCCTCACGCGAAGAACGGAAAAAAATGTTGTAGAAGCGTAAAAAGTTCAAATGCTAATGCCAAGCCTTTATATCAATATGATCAGTAGCTACATTTGATAATGTCTCTGAAAGAATTCAATTCTGGTCCGCAGTTGCAGACAACCGCTGTGACGACACACACCTTGACGATAATCGTGCTGAGGCAAAGAGCAATCGTGCAAGGATCCCGTGGTCGCACCGCGAGTATCTTCAAACTGGGTGCTGCAACAGCAGTTGTCTGCAACTGCGGACCGAAATTTAGTTCTGATAAGGACAGCACATGCTGATCACACTAATACTCGAGAAGAGCTCTCAGTAACTCCATTAATGACAAATCTAATAATAGCGGATAATTATGGAGCGTAGTGTGTTGAACAAAACAAAATCAATTGAGTAACTATTTCTTCCCTGATTGGACGACGGGTCCAGCGACTTTTACGATAAAGAAAAATGAGGATCAGAAAATCACGGTCACCTGCAGTTCACTTATCGTAGCATTTCAAAATACCTGTCATCTCCGCTAACGACGTTGAACTTTTGGCCTAGGTCTTATCAAAGAACCGTGGAAATGCTATCAGTGAAGCGAAGCAAGAGTCGTCTGTCGGCAAATGTTTCAAGTGTTTTACGCACTAACAGTACAGTTGTATCCCAGTGAGAGACTGATTCGTGGCAATCACCCTTCATTTCTACAAAAAAAGTATGGACCAATCGAACATAGAAAAGGATTCCATTGAAAAACTAGTAAAACAAGTTCACATGTGCAATATCCGGAACTGCGAGTTCGCTGGTCAAGCCGGTATTGTTCGTTTCTGGTCGGCGAAACGCGGCCAAAAATGAGGGTCGAGAGAGAGGCGCAACTGGGATGCACAAACGCTCTCACTGCGATACACCCCCCATTTCCTACGGGTTGAACTCTCCTTCTGCACATCGATTGATTTAATGTACTTCTGAATTCAGAAAATATTCGGGCTGCTGTCAATGATCTGTTGAAAAATTGAATGGCATTTCCATTGAAAATCTAGGAGGTCTTGAATAGGATTTCGGATTCGATCGAATTCGAGTAATGAATTGGATAAAGACACAAAAAATCCTAAATACCGCTTAGTATCCGAATCGAAATGGAAGTTATTGGAATTTAGGCAAAACCTTCACTCTGGATTCATATTAAGAGTATGCTTAGGTTAAATTCATCACTAAAAACTTCGCATCTGGAAAGCTGCGAATTTATCATGTCGATTAGCCATTTAATTTGTTTCCTGCCGTTGTCCACTTTTACGCGATCAACAATTCTGTTTTCTTAATTGGATGAAAAGAACCTCGTTTCTTACATGTTTTGATTTGTTTTTTTTCTATCGGTTTTGATTCAATTAACATTTTCGGTGTTTCCTGACATTATCCTGTTACGTCAGAGAATCGGATACTTCGATCTTTGTGCTACTCTTTTACGAAAATGTGGATTTTTTTCACGCCGGTTCGGATCTCCCTAGAAGTGAATTTCTGAATCCTTTTTTCCAAAATTCGAGAAAGATAAACAACTATAATTTAGTACAGGTGTGCGACGTTTAGGTCGAAAAGCTAGAGAGCAGACAGGGCAGAGAACGGATAAAAAACTAGTTACGAGTTGAGGATTATCGATAGTGTTTTACACTCTCTGGTTTCAGATGCTATTTCTGCCATATTTCAGGTTTTTGCTCGTTGAATCCTTTTGAAGAGCTTACTTGATAATAGACACAAGAAATAGCTTCCTCTGCGTCTCTGCCCCGGCCTAAACGTCCGCCACCCATTTTCTCGGATCTCCCTATGAGTTTATTATTTTTCAATTTGCAGATTCGAATGTCTTTTGAATTGACACAAAAATCAAAAAACCAAGTCGTGCTTGAACCGAGTGAGCAATTTGATGAATAGTATTCCAATATTTATTCGAATTTGTCCGAGATTATGCAGGTTTTCTCATATTTTCCGAGTGTCACTCTATCACGATGGCGCTTTTTTGTTTCGCCAAAATTAGGTTTGTTCCGAAATCGTTTGAAATCGCTGACGAAACTTTCCAAAATTGTATTTGAAACGGGCCTGATTAGTGTTCAAGGTGCTGTAATTGTATGTACTTACATACATGATCGATGAAAGTAAACCAAAACGGGTATCATGTAACATCAATTAGTGTCACCCAGAAGGGGTTTCTGAAAATGGAATAAATTCTCGTTTACCCGAGAAAAAAACTTTGCAAAACTTCCGTTAGATGCTGACCGTATTGAAACTCTCTGAAAATCTTCCCTTCACCCAGAAAATAAATAATTGGCAAAATTTGCACTCACGTATAATTATTACATGCAGGTGTACTCGTTCATTCTTTGCCACACCAAACTCCATGAAACTGCCTTTTTGCAAGCTATCCGTGTGCAAAACCCAGGTTGTTTTCGTTTAAGTTTTTTCTCTGAGTTGCTTTATATTACAACCTCATACATACGTAAATTCACTCCAGAACCCTTCTTTGTAGTGCACTGTGCGCTGTAGTCTACAGTGTAGTTTTGAACTTCAGGTCCCTTATCTAATCATACACCATCTATCTCGTCATAAATACCAATTTTCTCTTTCTATGTAAATACAACTCCACTGTGCTGCTGGAATATTCGAGTAAATGCAATTATCGCGCTACAACATCTAGAATATCGCAACAAACGGGTCTAAAATAAGTTAGTGTGTTCGACAAAGATTTTGAAAAATTTACGCAAATTTTTATGTTCTCATTTGCAAAAAAACTTCATAAAACGGAATGGATGCAACTTTCTCTCTGGATTCCAAGTTTATTATGCATCCATAATTTTCCTGAAGTATATTTTCAGGATCGTTTTATGTGTTTGTTTAATGAAATTTCTTCATAGCCTATGTGCACTCAACACAAGATTGTTTATTGGTTCGGTATAATTTGCCGAAGACATATACGGTGGGCACGGATCGTACAATACCGCGCGTATCTTTTGGTCATCCGGCGCGCTAGGGCGCCGGAGCGCGCCGTTTGGCGCCGTTTCTTCATAACTCGGTTCAAAGTTGTTTAATTCCGAAATAAACGTCAGATTAGAAATCAGCATGGAAAATGCGACCTAGTGAACGTACAAATGTTTTAAAAAATCTCATAGGAGAGAATTTGTGTTACGGTAGCTATCGAATGTTTCCTGTGTCCAAAAGGATTGGCGATTGAGAGTAGGAGAATATGATTTTTCAACAATTCCTTGTATTGATCACATTCGTATACTGTTTTTTAACTTCTGAGTTCCTTCTGGAGCGTTCTGTCACCAATCTGTCAAGAAATTTTTCATACAAAACCACCATTCCTAACCATATGTGAATGTGAAGGCTATCGAACCACGAACTTCCTCTATATTTGTGATAATTTATAGAAAAAGTGCCACACTTCCTCGAGAATTTAGGTTAGAAGAAGTCAGTCCGACATTTCGTCTTCAAGATGAAATGATTGATTGTTTCTGGATATAAAGATGGCCTGTTCCATGGCAAATTTTACCAGGCATGTGAAAATTACAGCAATGCAGCTCTTGACCTTTGCGGGACGAAATCAGGTTCAAAATCAGGTAGTGCATGAAATCCTTTCGAAAAATCAACAAGTGAGAATATTTAAGATTTTTCAAAAGTTCAAATTCCATTTATGTTCCCAAATTTTATTTTCATACTAAAAACCTCCTAGGACACCAAGCATTTTTTAACAGCGCATGAATACGCTTGTTAATCGGTCCAACGATGTGGAATTTGCCGGCACATTCTAAACAAAAAAAAAGATTGCAAAATTAAATTTTCATCACGATTTCCTTGTTTGGGCTCTATACCAGACACTTCTTGAACCTAATTATTTTTCAGACTCCATTCATTAAATTCTTGTGAAATCAGGAAATCCCCAATTTCTTCGGCCAACAAAGTACTAGCCGCTATAGTTTTTTATTTATTTATCAGTTATTTGAAAATGTCCGAATATTCGATTTTTTTCGAAGCTTGAGTACTGCTCGATGTCTGGAAATGAGAAACAGCGCGAAGCCATTCTGGCTTTGGAGCAAAAAAAAGATTGACTGAATTATTCGAAATTATTCGGTCCTCACTATACTAGCCGCTAAGGTCTCACCAGCGACCTTAGCGTAGAGCCATAATCAGAGGGCTCTCGCGGCCGTTGCAGGCGCCGTCAGCCGGAATCATCCCGCTGTCCTAGACTGACCTTAGAACAGGTCTGGAAATGGCCTTCCCTTCTTCTCAATACCGCTTTGTGCTTCAAAAAGCGTTCACGGTGAAGGTAAAAAAAACGAAATTACGGGTGGTACAATTATAGGAAAACATTAAATTAGTGCAGCGAAAAGGTAATAGTTTGAAGTGTCCCATAGTTGATATGGGCCTTTTATGGATCGAGCATGATCTCAAATTCTTACTATTTGTAGTAGGCATGACGCAGGGATCGGAATGACGGAGCATCATAGCATTCATTTGAAGGGGTCCAGTACGTGATTGGAGCAGTACGTGTGCGCGCCGTCAATGGGTGAACGTTGGGGGTTCAGTTCTTGCGTTGGCCCGAAGTTTTTGCACTTAACTGCGCCTGTTTCATCACTCCATAGGTTTGATAGCTCACGTTAACATGTGCACAGCATCGTAGTTTTTGCGTTGAAGGGTGTTTCATCGTGACAAAAACGGAAGAATCATATGACATTAGTATTCGTTGTAATGTCTTCTCACGAAATATTTCTCGTGTTGTTGTGAAAACACGATGTGGTTTAGTACAAGCCCCAGACCCTCGTCTTTGGGCTGGAGTAGCTTTCTTGGCCCCATGTCAAGAGATGGCCTCACTCGGGGTCCAACTGTGAATTAATTTTTTTGCGATTTTCGTGAACGACTCTGGGCTATGAAATGTCAAATTTCAGATAAATTCAAAATATGCTTACTATTCGACTGAGAGGAGAAAATATATACCCCAGCCCAAAATGGGGTCCGAATTCATAAACCACCCCAGATTATTAGTTGAGGTATTGGTAGTAGTACATCCATATATGGTTTGCAATAGCGGTTTTGTGTTGAAAGTTTCTTGATAGATTGGCGACGGAACGCTTTTGTGATTTTTGTTGAACGAAGTAGCATTTAAAGAGGTCCAAATCTTGACGATGCGGTGAGCAGCTTATCTGCGAGAATAGAACGTGTGAAGAAACTTCCTGTTATTCGAAATTTGTCAAGTAGTCGGAATAAACCTGAAAACAAAATCAAAGTTCCTAGTGACGAATGGGCTGCGATACGTCAGTTTTGATGGTACCACGACGAACTGCCTACTTCAGAGAACCCTTCTGACGCTTCTTCAAAACCTATAGAGCGCTAATTCGAGCTTGATAAAGTACAAGACTTTTTTTTGAAGACGTTCAGAGCCACCCTCAGAGCTCGGCTTGGAACGGAAACTGAGCAACCCGAAATCGCCACTCACCAATGCAGACTTTCAGAAGCTAACCGTAACTAATAATCTGGGCTGGTTTATGAATTCGGACCCCCATTTTGGGGCTGGAGCATATATTTTCTCCTCTCAGTCGAATAGTAAGCATATTTTGGATTTATCTGAAATCTGGCATTTCATAGCCCAGACTCGTTCACGAAAATCGCAAAAAATTCAATTCACAGTTGAACCCCAAGTAAGGCCATTTCTTGACATGGGCCAAGAGAACTACTCCAGCCCAAAGACGAGGATCTGGGGCTTGTACTAAACCACATTGTGTTTTCACAACAACACGAGAAATATTTCGTGAGAAGACATTACAACGAATACTAAGGCCATTGTTATACCTGAAGTTTGCGACCGCGACAGGTGCGGTCAACTTTTACGAATCGTGCCGGGACCAGGCCTACACAGTAGAAAAATGCTGTCGCAAGAGCAGATTGCAGCACCTGTCGCGGTCGCTGGCTCGAAAGGGGGTGTTATGCCTGAAATGTAGAAACCGTGCGGTAATCGGTCGCTGCCGCGGCTGTCCGGCGCAGGGCAGGGCACTGCGACGGGGGTCAGCGACAGCGACCCAGCCAAATCAGGCATCGTGCCGGGTGTCTCTTGGCCCTGAGCGACAGCGACGGCTGGCCCTCAGCGACAGCGACGTAGCAGTGCTCTGCGACCGCGACAGGCCTTTCTTGGGGTATAACAATGGCCTAATGTCTTATGTTTCTTGCGTGTTCGTTACGACGAAACGCCCTTCAACGCAAAAACTACAATGTTGTGAGGGAAACGAACTTGCGACGCTTTTCTCACTACGGCGCGCACGCCAACTGCACCAATCCGCACCTGATAAGGTCAGCTATCAAACCTCTGAAGTGATGAAACAGTCGCAGTTAAGTGCAAAACCTAGGACAAACGTAAGATCTGAACCCGCAACATTCTCCCATTGACGGCGCGCACGCAAACTGCTCCAATCATGCTGGGCCTCCCCATCAATTGAATGCTATGATGGTCCGTCAAACTGATCCCTGCGTCATACCGGCCACAAATCGGAAGGATTTGAGACCATGATCGATCCATAATAGGCCAATATCAACTATGGGGTACTTCAAACTATTACCTTTTCACTGCACTGTTGTAATGTTTTCTACCACCCGTAAATTCGTTTTTTTAACCTTCAGCGTGAACGCTTTTCGAAGCAAAAAGCGGTATTGAGAAGGAGGAAAGGCCATTTCCAGACCTGCTCCAAGGTCAGGTATAGTGAGGGCCGAATAATTTCGAATAATTCAATCAATCATTTTTTTGCTTCAAAGCCAGAATGGCTTCGCTCTGTTTTTCATTTCCAGACAAGGAGCAGTACTCAAGCTTCGAAAAAAATCGAATATTCGAACATTTTAAATAACTGATAAATAAATAAAAAAAGCTCAAATAACTCGAAAATATTCGGTCCTCACTATAGCGGCTAGTACTTTGGTGGCCGAAGAAATTGTGGATTTCCTGATTTCACAAGAATTTATTGAATGGAGTCTGAAAAATAAATAGTTTCAAGAAGCGTCTGGTATAGAGCCCAAACTAGGAAATCCTGATGAAAATTCAATTTTGCAATCGTTTTTTTTTGTTTAGAATGTGCCGGCAAATTCCACATCGTTGGATCGATTAACAAGCGTATTCATGCGCTGTTAAAAAATGCTTGGTGTCCTAAGAGGTTTTTAGTATGAAAATAAAATTTGGGAGCATAAATGAAATTTAAACTTTTAAAAAATCTTGGAAATTCTCAATTGTTGATTTTTCGAAAGGATTTCATGCACTACCTGATTTTGAACCTGATTTCGTCCCGCAAAGGTCAAGAGCTGCATTGCTGTAATTTTCACATGCCTGGTAAAATTTGCCATGGAACCGGCCATCTTTATATCCAAAAACAAAAAATCATTTTATCTTAAAGACGAAATGTCGGACTGACTTCTTCTAACCTAAATTCTCGATGAAGTGTGGCATTTTTTTCTAAAAATAATCACCAATATAGAGGAAGTTTGTAGTTCGATATCCTTCACATCCACATATGGTATTTTGTGTGAGAAATTTCTTGATAGATTCTTGACCGAACGCTCCGGAAGGAACTAAGAGGTTAAAAAAACAGTATACTAATGTGATAAATACAAGGAAATGTTGAAAAACCATATTCTACTACTCTCAATCGCCAATCCTTTTGGACACAGGAAACATTCGATAGCTACCGTAACCCAAATTCTCTCCTATGAGATTTTTTAAAACATTTGTACGTTCACTAGGTCGCATTTTCCATGCTGATTTCTAATCTGACGTTTATTTCGGAATCAAACAACTTTGAACCGAGTTATGGAGAAACGACGCCAAACGGTGCGCTCCGGCGCCCTAGCGCGCCGGATGACCAAAAGATACGCGCGGTATTGTAGTTATAGGTACTTTGCGTTTTTTGGCGCAAACTCGGTGCTCCTATGTTGAAACATACACACGCCGAGTACGCGCCAACGCACACTAAGGAACGCAAAGTTTCAGTACGAGCCGTACCGACTGTACATATGGGGACACAGACGCATAGAAGCATAGCATAGGTGAGACGGCAGAGATTGCGCCCCGCAGTTTAAGACTAGGACGCAGAATGTGAGAAACAAGTCTAACTCTCTCAGGCAATAACACCAGCCGATCGGGCGGAGAAGTAGGCTTCCCGACTGAGCAGGCGGGCTTATTTTGAGGGCGGAGCGTCTTACCGGGTGAGCGGGCGGGCATGCATTCTACCGGCTGAGGGGCATGGCATTACGGGGTCAGCGGGCGGACGTAAATCCAGGCGGAGCATATCACCGGGTGATCGGGCAGGCATGTGCACATCATTGACCTAATACTGAAGTGCTAAAGCCAACCAGGGTCATGTACGGTGCGGGTAAAAAGGACTTCGAGCTGATTCGGGTGATGGCAATCTAACGGGTGGTCACCCACACGGTTTGAATGATTGACTCCTCAGCCTCTACGGTTCGTTGTGACCGTAGGGGCGTGACAGCGGGTCAGCTGATGAATTTTGAAGCAAGGTAAGGCTTGCCGCTTCAGGGATGAAGCCCAAGCTTCAAACTTGCTGGGGAATAGGGAGGGCTCTCTTAGGGGCTTTCCCTGCTCCTACAGATCGATGTCATTCACATGGTAAGCAACGAATACCGGGGGGAGCGGACCTCTATTTACCGGCTGAGGGGGCAGTAAATACCGGGACTCACCCGGGTACAATGTTTAGTCAGCCGGTACTGCCTGCCCCCTCAGCCGGCGTTACTGCCCGAGCTGACGAACTGACAACTAATCCTGCATCTACTATAAATCTCAAACTTGGGCTGGGATTCATGAAAGGCAAACCAGGGTTACGACAGGGCTAGCGGAAGCAACCGGCATTCACGAAAAATCCGGTTTGGTTACGGCTGGGCAACGATGGGGCTAACCGTAACCGCACCTCTGGGCTGCGGTTAACCGCGTTAGCAGTGGGTTTGGGGCTTAGTCGTCCGATTAATAGCGTGTTGTGTTAGGGCACAATATTGAAGCCCGAGGAAATTCCGATATAGTGAATCAAAAACGAGGGATTCCTCAGGTGATCTGACTAAAATAAAGTTACATTTTGATGATGTGGACCACGTGCACAAATCATCCCAAAACCGCTTAAAGTTACGCAAGGAAAAAACTGATATCTTTAAGGTAAAATGAAAAGACAGTAATGCTACTCGTTCGTGTCTGCCACTTTATAGGCCCAATCGCCATAATATGCTCCTTTCGATAACAACAAAATATCTCAGAATCATCAACCTCGTCTGCAATTTTCAATTAGCCCACGACTAACTAAAATCTCTACGCCTGTACTCCACGCTCTCGCTCTCATCTTTATTTAATCGCACATTGTTGTTCTTTTTGTATTTACTCTTTCTCTAACTCTTGTTTTCCATGCGCTGAACATTTACCAATCAGCCACAGGCTTTTCGCTGGGTTTTTCCGCCAATTCGGCTTAAGTTCCATCATTTTCAGAATTTTATCCCAACACGTTTTTGACAGTTCTCCTTTTTTAATGCCCAAACTTGGTACTGTGATGCCACATCCTCTTGGACAGCCTGGTTTTTCGTGGTATGTTTTCGAAACCCGAATAGCCATGTCTTGTACGATTTTGCTTCTTTTCACATTTATAACTTTTCCTCACCCATTCTTCCCGAAATGCCCTCTTGGATTTTCCATTTTATGTTTTTTCTGTGATCTGCCTTCTCGCTGCGTTCAGTTAGAAATTCTGTTTTCCCTCTTACGCTTTGAGCTTTTTTCTATACGATTTTTTCTAGGAAATCACTTTATTCTGCTCCTCCAGTGGTTTCAGAACAACAAAAAGAAAAAGCAATAAAGGGATACCCGGAGAAATCGAATTGGGGAAACTGAGAACCCAAGCGAAAAGGAGGAAAAATTGATGTCAAAAATTCAACGAGAGGACACAGCTGATTCCTGCAGCAACGGCGAAGCGTCGTGAAATTTTTTAAAACTAGAGGGCGTTTCGAAAAAAAGCAATGATGGGAAAGCTTGAAATCTTAGAAAACGAGCTAGAGCCTGCGATCGATTGCCGATTTTGAAGCACGGGAGACAAAAATCAGAAATGCAAAAAAACAAGCAAAAACGATATTCATGTGCAATAAAAACGACGAGTAATCTGGCAAATACGACACGAGTGCCATTATTGAATGTCTCCCATCGAGATTCTTGGCGTCAATTGAGTGGCAAGTACGTGTTCACGGTCTGGTTGGCCGCCCAACCACGGGGGAGCGGTGGTGCATGCCGGTTACCGGTTTGGCTACAGCTGGGTCGGCTGCCCTAACCAAACTCAAGCCTAACCAGCTGCGTTCATGTATTCCAGCCTTGTTCTTGGATTTTTTTTTGCAAACCGGCCGAATGCAAAGAAATTTTATGAGCGCACCCTTGTGATTTTGCTTCACTATTTCTAGAGTCGCCCACCATGTGATTGTTTTAGTCTACTCAGTCTTGTGCTGGTAGACGTAAAATCAGCAGTTTAATCCCACTAGAACGGTCCCAAAAGAGGGAGGGAGGCTTCCGATAGCCTCTTACCTTCTCCTCCCATTTTTTGTTCATTGTGTATGAAATAAGACACTTTTCGATATATCATGAAGCACAGACATGCCGTTTTGGATGGTAAAAAAAAGCAGCGCCCACGTTTTGCCGAACAGAGTGACAAATGACCAAAACGAGTTTGTTCGCTCATCACGGAGAGACATTACACCGCGTGAAAGCATGCATTTACATATATCAAGCATGTTGAGAATTCAGCCGCGGATAATGGCCAGGGGCTAACAGGCTTTAGCCACGCAATGGGTGTTGGGGCGAATCTGGGGGATCTATACACGCATGCGAACTCAGAAGAGCTTCAAGAATGGAAAGTTGTGAAAATTATGTGGGCCCCTTACAGACACCAAAAAAAGGAAATTGAAGTCTTAAGGCATAGGTTAGGCTGTGTTGCGGGAAAGTGAGCACTCTGTTTCGGAGCGAATTTCACTTCGTCAATGGCAGATTTGGAGTCTGTTCGAATGAACTGCCCGCCCGTGCAGTCGGCGTGCGGGTAGAGCGGGTGTCGCAGAGGTATTATTCCGGTTGAGCCTTCCAATGATTGCAAGCAGATGGTTGAGATATTATTCAAGTAATTCTGCTGATCGATTTCTAAGTTTGAAAAACGCCTTCGCGACAGCCGCTTGACACGCACGCCGACTTTGTGGACCGACAGTCTCTTCCGGATAGTTAGGTTGAGGCAGTTGAAGAGACAGCGAGAATGGTTGGAGTGGGGTGCAGAGATCAGCGTACGCGCATAAGCACAAGAAGGAGCGTGGGTATTTTTGTTCCAAAATAAAGTGTATGACATTCTTCTTCTCTTCAGCATCTTTGTTGTTGTCCATTGCCGTCTGTCTCTCTCAAGTTAACAGCGCATCATGTGAACCTCGCTCCGAAAAGAAATTAAAGCCCTCAATCCTCCTTCCAACCTTATTGTTCATTGGCGGAAATTGGGTGCACGTGTATTATAAGATGGAATAAGAGAAAATATCAGTGCGATCCGCGCCGACTGTATCTACAGAATATTTGTCACCTTAGGAATGCGAATTTTCAGTGTTGCCTCTTATCCATCTGCTGCATCTTCATTCGAAGGATAGAAAAACCACAACCGTCGGAATCTAGGAATTAGGATGAAAAAGTTAAAAGACATTCGAGATGGATTTCGCAAAGTTGTGAAATGGAAAGCATCTTGAAAGGATAATCCATTCACCATACATTACCGCGATCTTTTGGAAAACTCAAACGGACCACATATGCATAAATGTATTTGTGTTCAGCGCCTCAATTAGCCTCTTTAGCGAAATTCGAGCTAAAAATGCATCAGCTTCTGAAATCTGACAAATGATTTTCATGGACGCTGTTGATCTACTCATTTGTATTAAAGGCACAGGACACCCAAAAAATTATTTTTCAGATTCCATGCTTATCATGGAGCGAGCCGCTCTCTGATCACAATGGTATCTCTGAAATCGTCAAAGACACCCTACGAACGAAGATGTGGCTCCTTGAAAATGCCTGCATTCTGAGGGCGAAAAATTCGCGGACGAGTTGTCTCAGGCCTGTATTTCTCTTCATTCGCAATCGTTGCATGCGAGCAAAACAGTATGAGAAGATAGACAGGAAATGGACTGAAGAACGACGACTTGTTGAGAATTCATCCATCCATTTAGCCGCTATCGAGTTCGTGAATCTGGGAGGGGGCCGGGCCTGTGGTGGTGAGCGAAGGGGGTCGGGCCTGTGGTGGTCGCTTGTATCTCGCTTATTTAAAGGAATTGAGATCTCGCACTAGGCACGTGTTATTTAGGAGGGGTCTCCTACGAAATCAAACAAAAATCACAAAATTCATGTCTGAGGGTGTACTGTGCCTTTAAGGGAAATTTGGAGACATTGTATGGTTTATTTTTATCCACCAAAACCGCCTAAAGACCGTTTGTCAATAGTCGATTCCGCACTCGGGGCCAAACCCAGTTAGAAGTTTTGACGTGCTGGAGTTTCACATGGTCTGCTCACTGCTTTCCTCAATATTCTAATGTATAGGCCTTTCGCAGATTTTAGTCGGGCGAATGGACCCGAGGCGATCACGAGCCAATGCGGCAGTCGCGCCACCAGCCGCCAGCGATGTTCCGATCAGGGATGTGCGGAACAAAATTTTTGGAAGCAGAAAACAGAAAATTCAGTTTGTTAGAAACAGAAAGAATTCTCCAGGAAATGGGTAGAAAACAGAGAACAGAAAACAGAATTTTTTTTCGAAAAATCAATAAGTAGTGTTCAGCAAAGAGTATTTGAGATTTTTTCCGGCATTGAATTTTTTACATATTTTTCCGTGATTAATGGTTCCTTTGCACATTATCCAAAAGCCAACAGTCGACAAGTTGAAAGAATGTAGACATCCGAGAGAGGCTGAATATAAGTGAGAAATGTTCCTCTAACCTCCCATCTCTGGAGGGAATAACACTCGATTACTTGATCAAAAGCTCAATGTGCGCAACGAGTACATAGACTTAGTCGGAGCAGACTTGCCCTCGCCTAGTTTACATATTTTAACGATAATTTCGAGATATTTGCTGGTTTGAACACTGTAGTACTCCTCAACTCCCTAGAGTCGCGCGCGTACAGTGCGGGTGTGCCGCGTGAGTATAAATGTCCTTGTGCGCCGCTCGCTCCACCATGGTGGGCGCGCTTGTAATTCTATAACAGTATCAACAACGCTATCAACCCCCCCCCCCCCGTCATCAATTTCATTGCACTTCATCTTACTCAATTTCTGTATTATCCTGCGCTGGAATGAGTTGGAACACGAGGTTAGAAATTGCGTGAATAACACAGTTGGGGCTAAACTTTACCCCCCCCCCCACCCCACAACCAAAGCAGTGACACTAGAGTATTCTCGGTGTCTGCCCTCGTGCAGAAAGTATTCATACTTAAACGCCGCGCCACTGCGGGTACCAGTAGTGGTCACTAGGAAATATGAAAGCTTATTATTGCTATTATCCAATTAAATCGGAGCTTTCGCGTCGCTTGACTGGATAACATACCTTCTGATGGGCTTATCAACGGTGAACTCTGGGTAGGGGTAACCACTATAGGATAAATATTCGACTTTCTCAATCCTATTTGGAGTACGCAGCGCATTCGACGTATATGTCGTAGAGACGTGGATGCTTTTCCGGGCTATACAGTGGCATGCGGGGGTCAGCCGATTTCCCAGTCATATCCTTAATCTCCTTACATGAGTCCAGTACCAATCCGAGGACTCCGTAGGGATAGCAGATCTGGTTGACCCTGGGCGACTATCGAACCCTACCATGTCGAGCTAACAGCAGCGCATCCTGCCACTACACCACCCCAGCTCGGGTAGCCGCCATAGCGAGATAGGCGAGTTCACCATAGGGTAGTGCAGAGAATGCGGGCGACATTTTCTAAACTTATGGGTTTGCCGTCTATGAGTCCGGCCCATTCGTCTCTGGAGTAAATTTGCAACAAGTCGCGATTCACGTTTTTTTCCTGTTTGCCGCCAAATTTCACCTATTTTTACATTTTAAATTTTAAATTTTACATACAAATATTTTTTACATTTTTTCACCTGAGAACAGAAAACAGAAAAAATAGCAAAAAATGGGCAGAAAATAGAAAAGAGAAAATTCTGCACAGCCCTGGTTCCGATCGCTACTGTCGATCCACCCCGCGTCCCCGTCCATTCACTAGACTAAATCTCACGAAAGGCTTGCACTGTTGTCAGACAGGGTTGGAAAAAGAATTGTTCTATTGATAAGATCCATAAAGTCCGTCCGAATGAGAGTGTCCGCTCATGTGGTAGGCGTGCGTGTCGAGCGGCCGTCGCAACGTCATTTGCCGGACTAGTGAAGCGATTAGCGGGAATATTGAATGAATAGGGATTAGTATTCCAGTCAGTTTCTCCAGCCGTGGGAAGATTCGTCCGAAAAATGCCTTTGCGACGACTGCTCCACACGCACCTTGACCGCGGCACCGGACAGTGCCATTCGGACAGATTTTACTTAGCAAAGTTATTAGCGAACCGTTTCTCACGGCTTATTGTAAGTAGCGTTTTTTCAATCCACTCTCATGTTTTTCAGTGGTTGAGGATCAAGGTGGAAGTCACCAAATCACATTTTGTAACGCGTGCCAGGATTTTCCGGTGGAACCCATTATCTAATTCCTACAAATGTTAGCAGGTCGCGAATATGTTCAATCAGGTTTTGAAAGCCGTCTCAAAGTTCTCAGATTCAAAACCACACCTTTCACTCCGGGAAGCCATCGACGGGCTCCGCCTCAGGTAAAAATTGGCTCCCTAGGTTATGTATGTTTTATATCGTCAAGTCGTATATCGGAGATTTTCTCATTTTCTTTCTTGAGCGGAGTTTGAATTTTCTTTGCACTCAGAGGCGGAGCTCGTGGCTTCCTTATAGTTTCTCGCTATCTTGAAAAAGTTCGCCTTTGCTTCCACTGTACATGTTACCTGCGGCGTTCCCACCGGATTAACAAAAGTTGTCACTCTTGTCCTTCACGTTATATCTTATAACAAGTTTGGTTATTAGTTTTCCGATAATAACTTTGAATATCGAGAAATGAGAAAAGCTATTATCCAAAAACTAGGAAATGTCGCATTGAATCCAAAATGGGTGCAGTACTACTGCTATTTTCACAGCCATCGCGATGACAGTAGATTGGATTCCGATCCATTGGGGGATAGCAGGCTCTGAATAATACTTCCGGATGGGGTAAAATTAAGAAAACATTGTTCTTCAGTTGTATACATAGTGCCAATAATACGAACACTAGAATTCTGTGCTAGCAGAATACAACAATAAACTTTTTCCAGATCTGAGAATTTTTTTTAGGATTCAGGCGAAAAGGGCTATCAAATGATATAATGCTTGCCAACACCACTTGCTATTAGATCGAAACAAGAAAAGTTTGGAATGGGATTTCCTGATCGTTTCACGGCACCTTTAGCGCTGTGAAGATTAACAATTCGGCTCTCGAACAATGGAATTCTTTTTTGAAATGAAAAAAACATTGATTATTGAAGTCACATTGTGCTGGAGTCCGAAGTATCCCATAAAAACCAGCCTTTCGTAGACTGCAGGCATGCAAATGGGCTTGCAACCACTTTCATATGTGATTTGAGGCATACCCTGTGTCTACTCAGCCCCGCTTTGTGTACCGCTGATCTAGGAGATCTACCACAATGCCGCAGAAGCGCCGCGTGATGGAGGCTCAGTGTCGGATTTGAGAAGTGTCGTATATACTTTCGCCGCCGAGCGGCGCGTCGAAGTGCAATCCTATAATATCGATCGCGATTAGTATTGCAGAAATGCACTATCCCGCTTCGCCCGATGGCGTGGAGTGCATAAAAAGGTATCCTAAGGTGTGTGGGTGATAACGTTGTAAATTTTCTCTACTAGCACAGTATGGAATTTCGCGCAAGTCTTTAAATCCAGGCAAGTAGAACAATAACACAAAATATGAACGCTCAGGACGTAAGTATAGATCCTACGCTTTTATTTTTCGGATTGTTTCACTTTCAATTTCTTTCGATTGCGACCTTTTCTGGAGGATGCTTTTTGAACCCTATCTCCGCCCTAAATCTCCGTACTTTGTCATTTGTATTAATGCAGACTGTTGTATGACCCAAGACAAATCAGGATTTTTCTTTTCTTTTTCTCATTATACTGCACCTCCGGATCAACTGAAGATTTAGCCAAATTTTATGGTTTCGTGAAAAAATTACCATTACTTTTATATTTTATGCTATTTTTTAATGTGAGTTTCTCGATAATTCCACGGCTTCAGCATTTATTGCCACAAATTTTTGTTTCTCTAAATGCCATGGTGGTCGTCGGGCCCTCCTTCCTTAGAGGGATGGTGGCAATGCTGCCCCTCCTCCCCGTGATCATCACAGCATAAGCCGAACCCTGATCAATCTTCTAGCGCAATCTATTTCGAAAATGTACGTAGTCAATTTTCTCTTCCCTTTAAGGCAGTGTTCACGATGAGAATCATTTTTATGCTTTTCCGCCTATATTGAAGACGGTCCCATGCTGATTCCAATGATGTTTTTGGAATCGTACAAGACCTTCTAGGAGCGGAGTTATGGTCCCTCAAAAATTGAGCTAGGAAAGCATGGTGGACGAGTTGTCCGAGGCTTGTGACTTCCGTTTTTTTGCAGCCGATCTATGCGAGCTGACCGGAGTGAAGAGAGAAGTTGAGAATGAAGGGAAGAACGGGGCTATTGATCGGAAATCATCGCTTATCTCACAATCTCGAGCATTCATTTGTTCACGTCGGTGGGTGTGGAAAGTGCATCTGGGGTGTGACGAGCTGACGGGTGTCTAACTTTGGGGCCGTAGGGTACGGTTCCGAGCTCATTTTTCTTAGTTTTTTTCAACGTTAGGGTTTCGCTAGGCCCCGCAGCTGTCGATTTCCACCAAAAAATCAGACATGGTTTTTATCGTGGACACTGCCTTTAAGTACTTAGTATGGAATCAAGTTGTTTTCTCTTCCATTTTGAAGTCTAAAAGCCATTTTTTCCCTTGTCAGTGCTACTGCCGCTTTTTTCTCCTACTCAAACATGCTCGGAGGGAAACCTGGTTTCAGCTACTTGTGCAACAATTCTGTAATTGTCTGAGACTATTGCTTCGCTGTCAACAGATACGTATCCTCTTATTCGGAATGAAATTCATTTCCGTTCATCGCGTGCGTTCACGTGTGTTGCGTCTCCTTCTCCCAGCACTTTCTTGCTTTCTCCACCCTCGCTCCGCACAAGCGCGCAAAGGAACCGAGTCAATTTGGCTCCGAAACTGAGGATACTCACCTTAGCATTATATCGCACGTCCAGTTTCTTTAGCAACAGCAGTTGCTGCCCGTTGCTGGGAGCGTGAACAGGAGATAGGTGTGGCTCACAAGTACCATAAGCATTTGCAGTCGTTTTATTTTGTGAATAAGGGCTATGTGAAGTTCTCGCGAGTCACTTTTGAATCGGTTCTAATTATTTTGTTTGATGACTTTTCAGGGTAATAAACCATGGACTGGTGGACTCTGCTCAAACGATACGTCGATTTCTTCATAACATGCCTTATTGGATTCATACGCTACCAGTATGCGAGGCGCTTTACGAAGAGGAAACCCCGCGAAGATCTGACTCACATTGATGATATCACTCAAATTAGTCCAAATGTTATTCGCATCCTTGGGCAGAATCCGGGACCATTCACTCTAAAGGTGACAACAATTTCAATACTGATGTTCAATCAAACCAAATCGATACGAGAATCAAGGCGAATATATTATGTTACATACGTTCAGGGAACGAATACATATTTGGTCGGATCGAATAAGCAAATGTTATTAATCGACGCCGGGGAGCCGAATAATCCACGGTAGTTTCGCAATTGTATTTTGCTGTTTTTTTCCTGTTTAAGGGCACAAAAGATTATGTGCTACATACGGTTTTCCATATCGGAAGGCTATGAACCTTAGGGGAGCCTGACGGCTCAATTTCACCGTGCAAAGGTTTTCGCGACAGACACTCGCCGGTAGCTCCAACACTCGATGTTGGGCTGTACTCGACAAGACGGATGTTCGAACCTATTCTGGATTTATTTAAAGTGTGTCTGAATGAGACTGTCCGCCCACACGTCCGACGTGCGTGTCGAGCGGCCGTTGCGAAGGCATTTTTGGAAGGCCTTCCCACGGCTGCGAACAGTCGGCTGGACCATCACTCTTATTTTCGTCTAATATTCCTGCTGATCGCTCAACAGGTTCAGAAATGCCTCCGCGATGGCCGCCCAACGCGCACGCCGACCACGTGGGCGGACAGTCCCTTTCGGACCGAGGAGCCCCATAGACGACAATAGCACCAATGTTAGAATAAAAATACACCTATGTTTGCAACAAACATACTTTTAACCTAAAGCAGCAAGAACCTGAGCTAAATAGATCCAAAACGAACAATAATGAGTTACAATCATGAATGTGTGACAGGTCAGCAGCATTATCTACCACTTTTGTGGGACAAAGTGTAGTCTTAGAGAAACACTAGTCTGTCAGATTTTGAAATTCCATATCGCGTTCCCGCACGCTGGCCGTTCACGAAGGTTCAAGATGAAAACGATTTCTGAGGTCTCACCATGAAAATGTCGATCTGGAAATTATAAAAGTAATAAAGAAGTCAAAAGAAGAGAAAACCTGCAGGAGAAGCGCACAAAAAAAGTTAGGGCGGCTAATTACGGGTATTCTCATGCCCCTCGATTAACGAGATTTCCATGAATGCTTGATCATCCGTCATTTATTTTGCTCTTGAAGTAGTGAGTAGTCTCTCAAAATGTCCAGCAATCACTTGAGAAGCGAAATATGAGACGGCAAAATACCCATTTATAAAAATGTCATTAATTGGGGCGGGCGGACGCCGAGCAATAACTTGCTCTTAAGGGTTTTTCTCCAACTTTTCACTCTTTACTTTTGTGATGGCCAGATCTACAACTCATCTCCGCAATGCCGCTCAGTCCGCAAAGTGCACGCTGATTGCGAAAGCGCGCTGCGGCGCGGTTGCGAGTATCCTCAGACAGTGGTGTACCTCAGGGAGGGGTATTGTCTCCCATTCTGTTTGCTGTTTACACCTCAGAACTTCCCGGTCTTCTTGGGCGTTGTGGTGTAACGTGCAAGCAATTTGCTGATGATATTAAAATTTATAAAAAGGTTGACAATGAAGAGGATCAGAATATGATTGCAGGTGCATTGGAGAAAATTCTTGATTGGTCGTATGAATGGAAATTGCCCTTGGCTCCGGAAAAAAGCAGTTTTCATGAGATTAGGAGTATCTGGATTGCCATGCACTTACAATTTCGGTGGTCATGTGCTGAATTTCGTATCCTCTGTTAAAGACCTGGGCTTTCACTATAGCAGCAAACTGGACTTCTCAGATCACCTAAAATTTCTGTACAGCAAAGCTTCCTCCAGAGCTTTCCTCATTTTTAAAGCCTTATGTGTCAGAGATAAGAATGTTTTGTTAAGAGCTTACAAAACATATGTCAGGCCCATTCTAGAAAGCGGAACATCAGTTTTCTCACCACAGAAGCGTAAAGATGTTTTACTCTTGGAAAGAATTCAAAACAACTTTACGCGAAGAATATATATCAGAGCTAACATAGGGCTTTATAACAGCATACCCAATGCAGAAGACAGGAATAGAGAGCTTAAACTGCATTCCTTGTACTCTCGCCGACGACTCTATGATGCATGCGTAGTCTTCAAAATTTTATCAGGGCTCATGAAAACTAACGTCTCAAAATTTTTTAGGCTAGCTCGCTCTAGAACTAGGGGAAGCACTCAGAAAATCTCGTATTCAGCTCCCAAAAGCAATACGAGAGCCTCTTCTTTCACATGTAGAGCTGGATCCACCTTTGTTTCGTTGAATCTTAGCGTCACTCCACTGCCCATTCCTGGTGCTCTGTTGAATTTCAAGCGCCTTGCAGGGAAGAAGCTGTTGAGTTACTAGAACTGTGATTCCAATACTCGCTTTCCATGCCTCCCACTCCTGTTCTAGTTATCCATATTTTTATATTACGTGTGCCTTGAAGGCAGCATACACGCTTGTAAACGTGGTTGGGATAACAACGTGAATCGAACCGTATGGTTTACAACATAATGCCTACGCGTTTTGAAGCGTCAAAAACGACCCTCAATGCCGTTACAGGAGTAGCAAGTATTGCCCCGCCCGTATTTTCACGCCCCTTGTATTTGCCCTTTTCCTCTAACGCAGGGTTGCTGTGTCATCTTCGCCGTCAGTGACGTGTGCGATTCACTAGTTAGGCAATCCATAAACAGTACCGACGGTGAAGATGACTGAGCAACCTTGCGTTGGAGGAAAATAGCAAACACAGGGGGCGTGAAAATACGGGCGGGGCAATACTTGCTACTCCCGTAACGGCATTGAGGGTCGTTTTTGACGCTTCAAAATGCATAGGCATTGTGTTCTGACCCATTAGATTCTAATTCCGTAGTAATCTCAAATACGTTTATGCGTGTATGCTGCCTTTAAGCAGCGTATTCAATAAATAAATGTGGGATCACCCGGGCGGTGGGATCCCCCGAGCACCAAAAGCGAAAACCCTCCAGGTGATCCCACATCCCTGTCTGAGGATACTTTCAACCGCGCCGCAGCACGCTTCGCAATCAGCGTGCACTTTGCGGACTGAACGCGTTGCGGAGATGGACTGTGCCTTCCTAAGAGGATAGCACAACAACCGTTTTCCTCGCGAACCCTGCGTTTAAATCTGCAACTTGAATAAACACAGCCGACTAGAATTAACCTCACCACGAAAACACGCTTTCGAGGAGTATGAAAGCTGGAAAGATGTCTCTAAGTCGATTTTGGCCTCTTTCCCGTAGAATTTCTAACTGTGAGAAAGCTTGTAGTCACTTTCACTTGTCAGAAACAGCAGTTATGCTTTTTTGAAATTGTAGCTATCGATTAGCTCAGCTCAGGTAATCATACTCTTTCTGTAGATACATCGACAAACTCAGGGAGGCTCTGGATGGCGCGAGTATAGAGGGCATCATATGCACACACTGGCACCAAGACCATCTAGGTAATAAGCTAGTTTTAATGCTCTCAGACACTCGCAGCTGTGTTCCGTAAGACCGCTGCCGTATAGAGGCCAAAATCGTTAGGTCCAAACGTCAGCCGTTCATCCTGAGACATCGCTCTTCGGCGCTTTCTTTGACGCCTGATTTTCTTCGAAACACCTTCTGTTACATGCGGAAGACCTGGAGTCTGCCCCGAGACAAGCACAAACAACAGCGATGTGGCGGAACACGACTAGGAGTATTCTGAGTTAGTGGAACTGGCTCACGGTACCGACCACAGCCTTACAAGGAGGTCTGACAGGAGGCTGCCTGGAAACACTGGCAATATAGTGTCATCAGGAGGGCTAGTTGATCCACTTTTTTTCGTTCGCGATGCCGCTTTGATTCCTTCATACCGTGTTTGTAACGTGGTGGTGGGTTCTCTGAACGAGTGCTTACGTTTTTTTCTCAACATTATTTACTGTGCTTATGACAGCAAGTCACCTCTTTCTTCCAGGTGGCTGCCAATCGGTGCGCGAAAATTTCCGAACATCGGAAGGCCACGTACCACCAGTGTACAAAAGGAAAAGGCTGAACGAAGCAGTAAAAAATTTTTATTATCTGGAATCTCTGCAGGAAACATTCTTTTCTTTTTTTTTCTCAGGAGAAAGAGCGTGATTTTGAGCACATCGAAGATGGGCACGTGTTCAGGCAGAATGGCATCACGCTCAGGGTCATTGATTCGAGGTTCGTTTTTGTTTATTTTTAGAAATTGAGTTGCTGGGAAGTGACGTATTCTGGTGACGCCAGAGTTTTCAAATAAATTGAAGACTAGTATATACAGTAGTGGGCAAAAATCTATTGACATCGTCCGTTTTTGAAATATCTCTTCTCTCCTTGAGGCTATCATTTTCATCTTTTGTCACAACATTTTGGGTCATAATGCCGATATAATAAAGTACGCTACAGGACCATAGCTGAAATATTCATCGCTAAGCAAGAAAATTTTCAACATTCGCAATTTGCCACTTTTTGCCTCTTCTTCAACTCGCTCCATTTATTCGTCGTTTTCGATATTATCTTGGTGAGTTTTGTATTTTGTAGGATTGGTCGTTCACCTGGAAGTGTAAATTCGTCACAGAGTAATTGAAGATCTATCATTTAAGGATCTAAAATGGGTCTATCAGAAGCCGTTCCTGGAAGTCTATCCGGTATAGCAATACAAGCCATTTGAAAAATTCTGGAGGTTGACGTTAGACATCTATTAAGGCCGGAAGCCCGAGGGAGATATCGTGAGACAAGAGCAATATGGGACGGTGTCATGACACGCACCCTGCGCGACATTCCGAGTCTTAATTATAAGGACATCAGAGGAAAACTTCAGGAATTTGATAAAACGCCGACGATCTCGAGACTTTATCTCCCTACACAATTGTGGTGAGCGCGAAGCGCTCACCAGGATTTGGCTTTGATCTCTTCCCGCGCGGATGCCCTACAATGAGATCACCTATTCATACCGTCAACAGAGGTATGAGCTGTACACTATTCGACGCGCTGCAAGAAATTACATATGTGTGCAACTTTGCATCCCAATTGGTCCCCGCTTTCTGAAGTTATGACCTCTCAAAGTACGCAAAAACGGTCTCCACCACCCCCTCCGCCTCCGCCTCCGCCTCCGCCTCCAAAGCCTCCGCCTGCTCCGGCCTCCGCCTCCGCCTCCGCCTCCGCCTCCGCCACCGCCTCCGCCTCCGCCTCCGCCTCCGCCTCCGCCTCCACCTCCGTCCGTCGAAAACCATTTTTTTTTTGGAAGGCGTGGACCAAATCGCTCGAAAATTTGTGACTAGATGTAATAGACCACGGGAATGACGAAAATAATTGTCAGAACTCACCATAATGACTTCTGGGCCCCTAACGGGCGTTTGAAACTCGGAAACCGGCCTCTCAAGATTAGTTTATAAAAATGACGGGTTTTTCGTTATCAGTCATTGTTTTCTTAGAGACTCCATATAAATACCTTGCTCTCTAGGGTGGTGTACTCTAAACGTCCGGCTTGGAACAGGACGCTATGCGGAAGGGTTGTTTTTGAGCGTGGCGCGTGTTTGTACCATGCGCACCAAAGATAAGAAGTCGTCGCAGGGTGTGCTGAAGTGTCGGTTGACTATGCGAGACCGCAGTAGGGTATGCAGGACGTCGTGGAACTACAGCAACCCCTCAGTAGGGTGTGCAGGATGCCGTAGAATGTGTGCAGGACCTCAGTAGGAGTGTGCAGGACCTTAGTAGGAGTGTGCAGGACATCATGGGACCTGTGCAGGACCCCAGTAGGGGTGTGCAGGACGTCGTAGAATGTGTGCAGGACCTCAGTAGGAGCGTGCAGGACCTTGGTAGGAGTGTGCAGGACATCATGGGACCTGTGCAGGACCCCAGTAGGGGTGTGCAGGACCTGAGTAGGAGTGTGCAGGACATTATGGGACCTGTGCAGGACCCCAGTAGGAGTGTGCAGGACGTCGTAGAATGTGTGCAGGACCTCCCAGTGGGAGTGTGCAGGACCTTAGTAGGAGTGTGCAGGACATCATGGGACCTGTGCAGGACCCCAGTAGGGGTGTGCAGGACCTCAGTAGGAGTGTGCATGACATTATGGGACCTGTACAGGACCTCAGTAGGAGTGCGCAGGATATCATGGAACGTGTGCAGGACCCCAGTAGGGGTGTGCAGGATGTCGTAGAATGTGTGCAGGACCTCAGTAGAGTGTGCAGGACCTTAGTAGGAGTGTGCAGGACATCATGGGACCTGTGCAGGACCCCAGTAGGAGTGTGTGCAGGACATCATGGAACCTGTGTAGGACCCCAGTAGGGGTGTGCAGGACATCGTAGAATGTGTGCAGAACATCAGTAGGAGTGTGCAGGACATCATGGGACCTGTGCAGGACCCCAGGAGTGTGCAGGACGTCGTAGAATGTGTGCAGGACCTTAGTAGGAGTGTGCAGGACATCATGAAACATGTGCAAGACCTCTGTAAGGATGAGCAGGACTTCATGGAATGTGTGCAGGACATCAGTAGGAGTGTGCAGGACATCATGAAGCGTGTGCAGGACCCCAGTAGGGTTGAGCAGGACGTCATGGAATGTGTAGGACCTTAGTAAAATTACACAGGACATCATAGAACGTGTGCAGGACCCCAATGAGGTGTGCAGGACATCATGGAATGTGTGCAGGACCTTAGTAGGAGTGTGCAGGACATCATGAAACGTGTGCAAGACCCCTGTAAGGATTAGCAGGACTTCATGGAATGTGTGCAGGACATCAGTAGGAGTGTGCAGGACATCATGAAGCGTGTGCAGGACCCCAGTAGGGGTGTGCAGGACATCATGGAATGTGTGCAGGACCTTAGTAGGAGTGTGGGACATCATGAAACGTGTGCAAGACCCCAATAAGGATGATCAGAACTTCGTGGAATGTGTGCAGGACATCAGTAGGAGTGTGCAGGACATCATGAAACGTGTGCAAGACCCCCTGTAAGGATGAGCAGGACTTCATGGAATGTGTGCTGGATCTCAGTAGGGGTGTGCAGGACGCCGTAGAGATGTGTGCAGGACCTCAGTAGGGTGTGCAGGACCTCAGTAGGAGTGTGCAGGACATCATGGGACCTGTGCAGGACCCAGTAAAGGGGTGTGCAGGACGTCGTAGATGTGTGTGCAGGACCTCAGTAGGAGTGTGCAGGACCTTAGTAGGAGTGTGCAGGACATCATGGGACCTGTGCAGGACCCCAGTAGGGGTGTGCAGGACCTCCAGTAGGAGTGTGCAGGACATTTTGGGACCTGTGCAGGACCCCGGTAAGGATGTGCAGAACGTCGTAGAATGTGTGCAGGACCTCAGTAGGGGTGTGCAGGACATTAGTAGCAGCGTGCAGGATATCATGGGACCTGTGCAGGACCCCAGTAGGGGCTTTGCAGGACCTCAGTAGGAGTGTGCATGACATTATGGGACCTGTACAGGACCTCAGTAGGAGTGCGCAGGATATCATGGAACGTGTGCAGGACCCCAGTAGGGGTGTGCAGGACGTCGTAGAATGTGTGCAGGACCTCAGTAGGAGTGTGCAGGACCTTAGTAGGAGTGTGCAGGACATCATGGGACCTGTGCAGGACCCCAGTAGGAGTGTGCAGGACATCATGGAACCTGTGTAGGACCCCAGTAGGGGTGTGCAGGACATCGTAGAATGTGTGCAGAACATCAGTAGGAGTGTGCAGGACATCATGGAACCTGTGTAGGACCCCAGTAGGGGTGTGCAGGACATCGTAGAATGTGTGCAGAACATCAGTAGGAGTGTGCAGGACATCATGGGACCTGTGCAGGACCCCAGTAGGAGTGTGCAGGACATCATGGAACCTGTGTAGGACCCCAGTAGGGGTGTGCAGGACATCGTAGAATGTGTGCAGAACATCAGTAGGAGTGTGCAGGACATCATGGGACCTGTGCAGGACCCCAGTAGGGGTGTGCAGGACGTCGTAGAATGTGTGCAGGACCTTAGTAGGAGTGTGCAGGACATCATGAAACATGTGCAAGACCCCTGTAAGGATGAGCAGGACTTCATGGAATGTGTGCAGGACATCAGTAGGAGTGTGCAGGACATCATGAAGCGTGTGCAGGACCCCAGTAGGGTTGAGCAGGACGTCATGGAATGTGTGTAGGACCTTAGTAAAATTACACAGGACATCATGAAGCGTGTGCAGGACCCCAATAGGGGTGTGCAGGACATCATGGAATGTGTGCAGGACCTTAGTAGGAGTGTGCAGGACATCATGAAACGTGTGCAAGACCCCTGTAAGGATGATCAGAACTTCGTGGAATGTGTGCAGGACATCAGTAGGAGTGTGCAGGACATCATGAAACGTGTGCAAGACCCCTGTAAGGATGAGCAGGACTTCATGGAATGTGTGCTGGATCTCAGTAGGGGTGTGCAGGACCTCAGTTCAATGTTCAGGACACCGTATGCAAGCCAGGCCTCGAATCTACAAGAACGATAGTTAAGTCCGCCAGAACAGGGCTACCGTAATCTCACTCGAGTTGGCTCTAAAATTTTCTAAGTTCTGACTCCGATTTCGCTTCATCTTCCCTACAGGTGGTGTTGTTTTTCTGCTTGTAGTCCAGGCAGATCCTCAACTGCTGACCCCTAGAGAAGGACGGTGTGTGAATCAAGACACACCGCTCTTCACTTCTTTTATACTTTATCATTGATCAATTGGGTATCATCAAATTTGTTTAAGAGAGCCGAATAACATCATTCCTGAGATTACGGTAGTCCTCTTCTGGCGCACTTAACTATCGTTCGCGCTGGAAATCAATTTCCATTTTTCAGGCTCAATTTCATGATTGAGCCCGGTAGACCACACTGGTAAACTTTGGCGAGTCAAAAACGTTGGACGATGAGGTTAATATCCGCCACCAATTCTCACCAGTCATCTAGCCCTTTTTCCTAGAATGTTGGTGCGACAGTAAGATAACAGGAAAAATTGGTTACGGCACGAACTCCACATGCAGAAAAACTCCGAAAATGATTTTGGCGCGAAATTCAAATTCGTATTTACAATGTGTTCCGATTGACTTTTCTTTACAAATGAAGGTTTTTCATGGGCCCCTTCAACATTTTCTTTGACTAGAGGGGCCAAGCTACGCAAAAACTCATAGAAATGATGGAAAACTCTGATAAAAGAGGCCTGATACTGCGCTATCAATCATTGTTTTTATTAGAGCTCTACGGAAATACTTCGACTGGTAGCCTCACCAATGGGCCGTTCATTTCATTTCTGTCTTGAGTGGTGCGTGCTCCCCCCCCCCGTCTAGAAGAGTGCCTAGAACCTGTACAATTGGGTCATTTTGAAACTCATTTCTTCATTTTTCGACTTTTAAATTCAAAAGTATATGTTTTGCATCTATTTGTAGGAAGCCGCGTTGCAACAATTATCTTGCAGTCTTAGCAGCGGAGCGGTTGTTTCTTCATTTCTATCACTATGTTTTCGAAAAAAAACGACTTCTGGAGCTCGACGATATTGTAGAAGAAACCCTTGTAAAGTTGTGAAATTTCTGAAAGTTGGGCTCCGCAGAAAAGGTCAAGGATTTGGCATTGCTCCTAAATGTTGTGAAATTGTTTTATTGGATTTGGCTCTCAACTTGATTTTCAAATGTAGTGAAATTGTCGAATTGATTTGGCTGTGATGATACTATATGCAGATAACATAATCATTAAATCTAGTGAAATTGTTGCAAACGGATTTGGCAGGAGCTCTATCAATTATCACAGTCAAATCACGCGTCAGAAGGTCCTCTGGCGAGCGAATGAAGACAAAAAGAAAAAAAATAATAATCCTCAGTCAACAATGCTGAACGAAACGTGGCCTTATGGGCTAGAATTAAGGTTTCCGAATGCTATTCTGCCTTTTCAGTGTAGCTCCCACTAACAATAAGGTACCAGACCTTCCCTCACCGATGAGATAAAAATCATGAAAACGAAATCTAACGCAATTTACTCGCTACTGACTATGTCTTCGTGTCCTCAACGCTTTCACGGTTCGCATTGTATAGAAACGTTTTTGCTGCTAGGTTTATTCCTGTTCTCATTCGATTCAATATGCGCTTCAAGGAAAACCTCTTCTGACGCGTGATTTGACTGTGATAATTGATAGAGCTCCTGCCAAATCCGTTTGCAACAATTTCACTAGATTTAATGATTATGTTATCTGCATATAGTATCATCACAGCCAAATCAATTCGACAATTTCACTACATTTGAAAAATCAAGTTGAGAGCCAAATCCAATAAAACAATTTCACAACATTTAGGAGCAATGCCAAATCCTTGACCTTTTCTGCGGAGCCCAACTTTCAGAAATCCATTAGGAGGTTTCTCAGGTATCTGTCGATGCTGCGAAACGTCGACCCCGTGGCTGCGGAACTCGGACGTCGTCCCATCAAATGGCTTTTGATGAGAGTAAGACATCAGAAGACAAGACTAGCGTGGGCGACGGACCATCATCACTAGAGTCAACAGCAATGTGAAAAAGATGTCTCTTTAGCTGAACTTGGTTTGGAGCACTATATCAAGCTGAGAAAACGGCTTTTCACCAATGCTGTTGAGTCTAGGGCATCTACTCCGTCGCCCACGCTAGTCTGGTCTTGTGATGCCTTACTCTCATTAAAAGCCATTTGATTGGACGACTTTCGAGAACTTCACAGTCACCGTGTCGACATTTCGCAGCATTAAGAGACACCTGAGTAACCTTCGAATGGAATGTACAGGTAATTAAGTCCTCGAGATCGACTACGATTCATAAAATTCCTGAAGTTTTCCTCGGATGTGCTCAGCATTGAGCCTCGGAATGCCGCGTAAAGTGCTTGTCATGATACCATCCAATATTGCTCTTGTCTCACGATGTCTTCCTGGAGCTTCCGGTCTCAACAGATGTCTAACGCCAACATTCAGAATTTTCAAAGCTGTTTTTTATTGCCATTCCAAATAGACTTCTAAGAACGGCTTCTGATTGACCCATTTTAGATCCTTAGATGATAAATCCTCAATCACTTTGTGACGGATCTACACTTCCAGTTGAACGACCAATCCTACAAAATACAATGTTTACCAAGAGAATATCGAAAACGAAGAAATTGATCGAGTTGAAGGAGAAACAATGCGAATGTTGGAAATTGTCTTCCTTTTCTATGGATATTTGCGCCATTGTCCTGTACCATACTTATTCGTATCGGCATTATGACCGAAAGTATCGTATAAAAACAGATGAAAAAACGACGATGTCAATAGATGTTTGTCCACTACTGTACATATGTAGGTACTGTAGAAACTAAGAGTGCTGAAATTGTCGGGCAATTAGTCGAATTGTAATTAATGACCTCGATGACCTTAGAGTTGCGATGTTCGATAACTGACAATTTGAAACGATCGACGTGATGTCCTTGAATAGTTCAGAGTCTGACCTTTAGATGCCTTTATCTTTGAACGAACTTCTATCGGAGTTTCAAGAGGGAAATTCGGGCACATGTGGAAGCTTTTTTTATCCCGACCTGAGCATGCGATTCACTTTATGTCTATTGTTGAAATTGAGCCCAGACCTGAACTTAAATTCTTTTGTTCATGTCTGTATTGTGAGAGTATGGAGTTCTATGTTGGGATGAGCAGAAATCCATGTTTTGAAACAAGCAGTTTCGCATGTTTTTTGCCTTTCGCGTTCCGCTCTCCGAAAACCGCACAACGCGCCGCGGAACGCGGAAATTCTCGTTGTATTGATATTGAAGCAGCCAATGAATAATTCAGAATTTTTTTGCATATCGTGTTCCGAAAACTGTTTTTCTGCTCGTTTTAAGGCGTTTCGCAACCGATTCACGGAACCAGAGAAAGGGAAACCCGAAAACTACAAAAACTCGAAACCCGAGAACCGTTTTGAGAATTTTAACAATTTTACTCCGCTCATCCCTGGTTTCCAACGAAGTGCCCATCTTTCAATAATTAATATGAAGATCCAGTCGACGCGGAATTCTTCGGTGCGTGCCGAAGTGCTTGCGTCTCTGCGCGTCGATGTATAGCTTGCGTATCAAATTTAGTCTGGTGAATGGACTAGGCGCGATGAATGCAGCTGGCCAAGTGGCGTTGGCGGTATCACCAAACAACAAGGTTTCGATCGCGCGCGGCGATCTACTGTCGCAGCTCCGTCCATTCGTCAGACTAAATTGGATGTGAGGGTTCTATGCGGCACACAGCCTCTATTTCTTTGGCATAGGAAATCAAATCCGAGCAAATATCACGCGTCGACTATGTGTGCAATGGTCAAAGCCGAAATTCTTGAAAAAAAAAACTTAAAGGCACAGTCCAACCTCAGAGGTAATTTTTGATATTTTGGTCCGGTCGCCGTCTATAGCAACCCTGTGAAGCGCAAACTCTCAATTCGCTAAAATACGCGAGAAAAAGCTAGGAAAAAGTTGACCACGCCCCCTTGAAAGAAAAAATGGGCAACGCCCACTGGCAGGTTTCCGACCTCCATAGGGAAGAGACGCGCGAATGATTTTATTCAAACTCTATGTTCTTCCTTTTATTTTTGGTCTGGCTTAATATTGTGACCTGCTTCAGAATGATTGCTGCGAATAACGAGAAAATACAGGTTCGAGGCAACTCGTCCGCGGACGTCTACCAGTTCAAAGTCAAAATTTTGAGTAGCCGTAACTCAGTTTGTGGTGATTTCTGAGCTATTCTGAAGACACCATTGTGATCAGCGTGAAATTTGCTCCGAAATAGGCATGAAAACGAAAAATCGATTCTGAGCTTGGACTGTGGCTTTAAGCAACCATAAATTCAGGGGCCACACATCGGACCATATTTCATTGATGTACGAAGAGGAAGGCGTTTTGTTCAGTGGTGATTGTATACTCGGTGAGCTTACATGTGCAATTGATAGCTGAATCAATGATTTTTTTGGCTGCCATGAGAAGAGCTTGCACATTCAGGAGAAGGATCTTCAGTTTTCGAGGATTTAGGAGACTATATGAACTCCCTGCGGAAGCTGCTCGCACTCCCGTGCGAGGTCAGGAAATTCTCATATTTATTTTTTATTCAAGTACATCCCATCTATTCAACGCGAAATTTAAACGGGTCGATCACATGCGTGTGAGCGTGTATGCTGCGTCTTCTCTTCTACCCACACTCTAGCTGTCTATTCCATCGCTGCACACACGCACGCGCAGCAGCATTAAATTTCACTTCCAAAAGAGGGGACGTATGAACATTCCGGTAAAGTTATGTTACCAGGGAGCTCAGTTCAGTAAAAGTGATCATGTGAAAAGGAATGTGTTTCTCTATAACCATTTCAGAGCTAATAAACCAAAGATGCCCTTCAGAGCTGCCCTACGATCGCCCTGAGCGAAGTTATAGGTATTTGTTGAGCTTCGCGAGATCCCAGACAACTTCTAGGCTGTCTCGGAAAATCTGTTCTGATTCGTTTCGGAATTGCTTTGTGGAACTGATTAGGATGCTAAAAACGAAACTGAGGTCCTTTAGACATTTTTAAGGTTCACTTGAGAGTGTGCTGGGTATTATACTTCGGCGACTCGAAAAATTTTCCGAATAATCGAGTTTTCGGCTAACAAGGGAACCACAATAGGACATAGTGACCATTCCAAATGAAATGTACTTTTCTAGAACCATTTTCGGACGAAAAGTCCGAATATGCCCATCGCAGCTGCCTAGACCCACTCTGAAGAAGTTATAGGCCTTTTCTCTCTGATTTTTGTACTTATTGTACCCTCGAAAAGGCGCATTATTTTTACAGTTTTTTTTTTAGTTAGGTTGAAGGAACATTTTCCAAACTTTGCGCAGAGTAACAGCGTTTCGGACTTGTATGGATTTTCGGCTGAGCGTTTATTTATATCAATTAGAGGGCTCTCGAAGTGTTTTAGAAAAATATCCCAGATTTGACTAAAAGTTCGCTCTGGAGGGTTATTTGGGGTGCTGATCACGAATCTGAGGTTCATTTATCGATTTTCCGAAGTTTTCGACTGTACTCGTTCACAGATTCCCATCGGGGGAGAATTTGATGGCAAATCGCGACTTTTGACGATTTCCGGAGTGCTTCTATAGAATATGCTCAAGTTATTTTTCTGGGGGTTATTTGGAGTGCTGAACACGAATCTGCTGTCGGTTTATCGATTTTTGGCAGCTTACGGTAGATTATGGTGGGTATACGGTAGTTTGGTCAAAGTCTCAGATTTGTCTCAAAGTTTCTATGTGGGGGTTATTTGGGGTGCTGAATACGAATTTGATGTCCATTTGTCGATCATCGGAATATTTAGGTAAGTTTTGCCTCCTAAATGGCATGTTACCTACCATAACCTACAGTAAGCCCTAAAATTTGGGCAAGCGAACCCCAGATTCGTGTTCAGCACCCCAGATTACCACCACATACATGTTTATAGCAAAATCAGAAGAAGAATTTAAAAACACCCTTAAAATTGCATGGGGGTACCCTTACCTTGCCGCGAAGGTAAAAAAAACGCTCATAACTTTTTTCAGAGTGGGTCTAGGCAGCTGCGATGGGCATATTCGGACTTTTGGTCCGAAAATGGTTCTAGAAAAGTACATTTCATTTGAAATGGTCACTATGACTTATTGTGGTTCCCTTGTAAGTCGATTTTTTCAAAATTTCGAATAACCGAGTAGTCGAATTGACTCGATTTTTCGAATAATCGAATGGTCAAGTTTTCGACTAACTCAATTTTTCCATTTTTCAACAAATGAGTTTCTGGAGCACTTTATCTCGACTATTTTGAGCATACCACATTCTACTGCTTCAAGACATTGATTAAAAGTATATCTGGCAATGAAAACGCCATCTTCACACAGTAAGACGGCCGGAACCATTACTCATGTATTAATGTCGACTAGCCATATCCATCGACCCAATTCCAGAAGCCTCAGAAAACAAAACAAATTTCATTATAGGAGAGAAATACGGTTCAACGAGATCATTCAATGGATGAACAATCAGAATTCATTTTCAGAGACGATAAGCATGGAAAAAGCCGGAGCTGAGTTTAGCAATAATAAGCCAGGGCAAATCGTAGTCTACTTCTAGATCATCCAAACTCGTAGTGGAATCTCCGTCATCATATTCAGCCTCTTCGGCTAGACTTCAGCCGTTTTCTTCGTCTTTTTAGCCTTGATGGCCTTTTTCGTCTTTTTACCCTATTTCTTCGACGGAGAGTGCAGCCCCTCTTCCGTATCTGCGAAGCTGAGCTTCTGTTGCCACAAAACAAGCTGTTTGTTTTCTGGATCTCCCACCTTTCTTCTAAGAGAAAGGAGGATAAAGCCAAGCATTAAAACAATTTCGAAAACCAAAAGTTTCGGTTGCACTGCGACGTTCCGCTGGTCCTCGAGCAAGGTGAAATAATTGACCGTCATGTATCAATATTCAGGCTATCGCGACCGTCTTGTTATTTCTGATGAGAATATCGGTACGCTCACACCTGAAAATTGAGGCATTTTGGCTTAAATCAATGCCGGCAATAAGTGAAAAAGATGGTCGTAGGCTGTGCGAGAACATTCGAGAACTATGAGAAAATAACAACTGGTAACTAACAAGCAAATAACAGCAAATAACAAATGAGGTTCATGGTCAGCAACTGTATTTGGGAACAGTTTAGCTGACGGTGAGTTTCTTTGACTCGAAACAATCGACGATCGAATTCATTCGACTGTTCGGGTCTATCGAATAATCGAGTCTTCGACTAAGTCGATTTTTCAAAATTTCGAATAATCGAGTAGTCAGATGACTCGATGTCGACTGTTTCAGTCGATACCAAGACTCGATGACTCAACTCGACATAAGCATATTAGGTATAATGTCATTTGGCTGGCATACCTACCTCAATATGCTATTGTTAAATCGGTAAATGGTCGTGAAATTCGTATTCGCTATCCCCGAAAATCCTCAGAGAAAAATTTTCAGCTAAATCTGAGGCCCCGACCAGACTGCCGTATACCCACCGTACCCTATCGTGATCTATCGAAAAGCAGTGAAAGGACCTCAAGTCCGTGTTCACGATGAATTTCGCTTTCGAGTTTTCCATATATAATGAGAGCTCTAGTACCAAGTATAACAGCCACGTTGAAAAAAGCGCGAAAAAATCACTGAAAACCACTTTTCCAGACCGAAAATATCTCAATCGACTTTCGAGCAAGGAAGAGTCGATCGTTAGGAATCGCTGTTTTGACCAACGATCTCACGGTCAAATGAAGTTCATCATTCTTTCGAGTGATTCTTGGATAAGGAAAGACTAACCGATTTGTGTAGAAAAGTCATTCTTCACGTAATCGTAATTATATTCCATCAACTTCCCCTCAGTTGTACTGTATCAATTGTTGATCATTTACTTATATGATGGCTGACAGCAAATTGTGTCAGATGACTGACGGAGGGCCGGCCTCTTTTGACGGAATTTGAGACATTCAACCTCATTTATCTTCAGAATAGGGCGTTTTTAACCGTACAAACTCTCCCTACGTTCTTAGGTGGGCCCAGGAAATCATTTGAACCGAAAAAACGGAGAGTGGTTTTCAGCGCTAAGATGCCTTTAAGCGCTCTAAATAACTCTCACAGAAAAATTTCTAGCCAGATCAAATCTAGCTTTTCTCAGGGATCATCAAAAGCCGCGTTTGGCTCTCAAAATTTCCCCTTCGATTGCAATTTTAGAAATGAGCCTGGCGAAAAGTTTCTGAAATAGAGATTCTGCCTCAGCTTTGTGATCGGCTACCCGAATAACCCCTTGGGGAAACTCGAAGTCAGACCAGACATTTTTTAAATGCTCTCAGAACTAAATCAAGCGCTCAAGTAACGGGGGAAATAGCGTGTAAACGCATATATCGTCGGCATGGATCCTAATGAGACTTTGCGTTCACTATGGAAGGTTGGCGCGAACTCGGTGCCATACGCTGCGCTGCATAGGTGCATCGAGTTTGCGCCAACCTCCAATGGGGAACGTAAAGTCTCCTTAGGATCCATGCCGATTTTACATAGCATTGTTGAGAGTAATCCTAGACACCCCCAACAGGCATATTCGGATTCCACGTTCAAAGTTGGTTCTTTCGTCTTGCCCAGTTCAAAGGTTGATGACCGTGTGTGATCAATAGTAGTCCAAGTTGTCGATTTGTCTATAAATAGCGTCCATGAATATTTTGTTCTAGGTCATTTGCCCTGGGCATGGACCGCTTATCAAGGATCCAAAAGGAAAGATCGAAGAGTACATTGAGCGAAGAGAAAAACGTGACGAACAGATCCTAGCTTACCTGAAACAGGTATTCTTTTCTATATCTCCATGGGTCATGAAGATTAAAGGCAGTGGTCGCGATAAATTGTGCCTGCCTTAAAGGCAGTGCCCACGATGAAAACCGTTTTCCAGTTTTTGCGTTTAATCGGACTAGTGGGTCTTCACAAAGTCATTCACAAGCTTTGGAGTTCTGAAGTTGCCTCCGAAGGAAGTTTTCGCCACCTCAAAACGGCTTTCTGGGTGCGGAGGCTGGCCTTTGGGTCGATCCTTTGTTACAATTAAGAAAGGAGAGCAACCAGTTATCAAAAGAATTTATCACGTTTAACACGTTTATTACATTGAATAGTTCACTCCTCCGAACCGGTCAATTCTTCTAATGTCAGGAATGAAACGTCACAAAAGCGATCCTGTTTTGGTAGAGAAAAGCGGTTTCCGGGCATTTTTCGCTGCTCTTTCTGGCACGAGTGTCTCAGTAGGCCTCTGACCTCCCATATTCAACGGAAAACTCGACAACCATATTCCATCGTGGACGATGCCTTTAATTCCTTCCTTGAACACTTTTCTGTTGCCGTATTCATGTAACTACGGGAGCCTCCCGAGAAAGTCCAAAGTCCGGTCGCCGTATACATTGGCTGATTCCAGAAACCTTCCCGGGAGACTCCCATAGTTTCATGAATACCGCCACTCGATTCAGTGTAGTAGGCCCTATTGGAAAACTTTGCAAAAAAAACCCTGTGTTGGGCCAAATTTCAGGCCTGAACTTTCCTGTCTTTTGATTTTGGACGAGCCCACTCCGCATCATCGGCATCGATGATCTCTAACATCAACAACATCAGCTGGCTAGAAACTGGAATTCTATCAATGAACAATGTCCTTCGGATTGACCTGCTCAAATATTGCTGTTATCATCTAATCAAAACATTGACCGTGCTTGCTTTCCTTGTTCAACTGATTCTATTAGTTGAAATTGCATTTATTTCTGGCTGTGAACCTCAACGATTTTTGACTGCTCAGCATAAGACTGTTATCTTTTTGGGCGCGTGTGCACATATCGAAAACTTAGAATTCTAGTGACTTTATTTATAGGCCGTTTCTTGCCCCGTAACCTTTATGGGCTTTTAGCCAATTTCGGATCAAGCTGAATTTTATGGGTTTTCTCCGAAACTTTTTTCATCACGACAGATATGCATGTTCAATCTGGCAACGCCTGCTGATTCATTCCTGAAAATATTCCTCGGCGGCACACTGTTTGCATCTGAATCTCTAGATTCGTATGACTCAGGTTTTTTTCTAACTTGGATGAAGATGAGGCCAGATGATAGGAGACATTGAATGAGTCATAGCAGGAGTCCGAATTCCTCAAATGACGAGCCCTCAATTCGTATCTCTTCATCAAGCACTGGAAAACAAAAAGCTAACGACGTGGAATACCACACGCATATGCTTAGATTCCTCGAGTTCTTTGTAATGGTCGCAATTAGTAGGTTGATGAAAGGAGAAATAATCATTTGGATTGTACAGATCCTGGAATTGATGCAATTGAATTTCTGTGAAAATATCGTCGCGTTTCCCTAGGTTTTGCTCCTGTGGGTGATTAAAGGAAGTGTTCACGATAAAAAAAGTTGCTCGTTTTTTTTAAAACGTAGGCTTTGGGTTCCCCCTAAGAAGAGTAAGAAAGGAAGTACGACGGAAAACGGCCAGAAAGTAGGTGAAAATCTCGTGGACCAGCCCATCCATTGGATCAACCCGCCCACTTCACATAACAGTTGTCTTGCGTTCGCTTCGTCAGAGGAACAGGCACCGAAATTTCGAATACTCTTCATCTCGAAAGGTTCTCCCATCCCAGCATGTGCATTCGCTCTTCTTACTTTTGAAGAGTTTTCAGTACAAGAAACAGAGAACAAAGCCACTTACCTAAGAATTTCGAAGCGCAAAATCATTTCCCTGATGTCAGGTTTGATGCGTTGTATGCAATCTCCCTAAACACACAAGCAAGCATAATTGAATTTTTTAGAGGTTTCTTTAAACAGTTTCCTCCGGTATTTGAGAGTTTTGTGGGGACTTTTCCCCATTGACCTCTACTTAGCGGACTTAACTACTCAAAAACAACGGAAACTAGAATACGGTTTTTTACCGTGAACACTACCTTCAAGGCCTAGATCATACTTCACGCGACCAGCGACAGCAAAAGTGCATATCAGGCATACCGATTTTCGGTCGATATCGATAGTAAACATTGCGTCGCGTCGCTCGTTGCTGAAAGGATGATCCCGGCCTAAGCACGTAGATCGTGTTCGATCATGGCTCGATCATGGCTCGATCAGTGCCCATGGCTGACCCACATGCGACTAGCCGCTAGCCGCACACAACCACGTTGCGGTGGACGGCCAGCTCTCCTCGTGAACCCGACGATTCGTGTTTAGATGGAATTAAATAGGGATGAAACTTTCCCCGAAAATTATGACTTATCTGTTGGTGCATGCTCTGCAACTTTGAGTAGAGAAAACCTTCAGCAAGGATCTTTTTTCTATAATTCATCACGGTGACGTCAGATTTCCGTATTGGAGGCCCCTTTTTTGTATTGTAGTCCACCAGTGGCGAGTGTGGGTCAGTGGCAAGAGGCGCCGCTGTCACGCACACGGTCGAGTGATCGATCCTCGTCCAAGGTCAACCAAGCCTTCTATCCCTCCGGGGTCGGCAAATTGGTTCCAGACTTGTCTGGGAGGACAAAAACACTGACTTGAACATTGGCTGGCCCCCACAAGTCATTGTATAGCCCTATATGGAAGTCGAATGTGTGGCGCATCCCCCGAGGATTGATATACGCCGAGAACTTTATCCTTTCATCCTTTTATTGAGGTTCACCACACGTACTATGTTCAAAGACTGTAGTTTACAGGCATTCTTCATGATAAAAACGCTCTTCGAGTTTTCACTGGAAATTTTTTCACCGGAAACCGGATGTGATGGGGTCTATTGAAACAATCATGGCGAAAGAACGGCTAAAAACGAACCATAGATAGTCATGTACGGCCGTTAAACCTGGTTGTGCATTCCCGCCCCGCCCATTCCCTCAACGACCAACGAGGAAGTGGGCGGGTAGGGCATATCACATACACATTAGAGGTCCGTATAGGGCTATTTATGGCTCGTTTTTAGCCGTTCTTCCGCCATTATTGTTCCAATAAATGTCGGTACGTCCGATTTCCGGTGAAAATTCTGAGACCGTTTTCATAGTGAGCAATACCATCAAAAACCAATTTTTTTGTGCTATCTTTCCTTTTTCAGGTTGAACGAGCGAATCCACTTGAGGTGACACGATTTCTTTACAAAGGACTGCCGCGCAGTGTTCACGTCGCTGCTTTTCATTCGGTTCAGCTGCATCTGAGAAAGCTAGAAAGTGATGGGAAAGTAACCAGAACGGGTTTAGTTGACTACGTGTACGTGCATTCATAGTTAACTTATGTTGATAATACTGAGTGGGTCGAAACTAAGGTTTACATGCGCTAGGTCGTAGCTTTGTATATTTTTAGGTTCATAAATGGAAGAGATATGTTTAGCTGTAAGTGCATGTGTATTTAAATTGTTCATACAAGCTCGACCCAACATCTATGATATGGAATTCGTTGTTGCATCGATTTGGATCAGGCCCTTCTCCGCTTGGTTCCTGCATTCTCTTGAAAGGCTTCACACAGCTTGCAGTGCTGATCTCCGACAAGACATTGTTTTTGTTAAAGTGCACAGATTTGTCTGCTAAATATTGATAGCAAGTGATTTTACAAGGCAATGAGAAGGTATTATCAGATATCTTATTCAAGTAAGCACGTTTAGCGCATTGGCAAGAGACTACACTTCGGCCATACTTTGTCATCATCGGTCCTCTCCCATTGCCAAAACTATTATGCCACTGACGAGATAAATTGTTATCATACATACTTGAACCTTCGGTTGGTCAGCGTTAGCCATTGTTTGTGAGAGTCCGTGCGTAGGGTCTTGCAAATTTTGGTCTAGTGAATGAACGGGGCTGCGACGGTAGATCGTCGCGCGCGATCGAAATCCCACTGGCCGATGGTGTCGCAAATGCCGCACGGTCTTCAGTAATAGTCGCGCCATGTCCACTTATTACATCAAACTTGACTAGGAGACCATACGTGAATCCTCCCACAGCCACCGCGCTTGCCGCGCAATCGATCAATCTTGGCAAGAGCTATGAATGACGTCACGGGCGATCGTGCTGCGAGCGGCAAACACCGAGGAAAGCGCCCACGGAATGGCCTGTACATTCCCGATACACATTCGAAAATTTCTACAATTCTGAATCAGGACTCGAAAACTTTAGTCACTCGCTCGGTATTCTAGCGCAAGGAATTGAAGGGCAAACCCAGTCTTGCAGACCAAGTTTTTCTACAGCAAACACAAAAAATACGCGTAAGCGGTGTGCAGAGGTCTTTTCGAGGGGTTTCCATGTTTTCAGTTCTTTTCTGCGAAACTCGAAGGTTGTCGAGCCTTTTCAATATAAAACTCTACTTCGTTGCACCACCTGCGCAAAAGTATGTATTTGGAAATATAATACGATCTTCTCAGAAAGTTGGAGCTGCCCACCCGCTAACCGAAAATCCGGCGGCGCGCAGCACCTAGCGCGGCTCGCAAGCGCAATAGTAGGGGACGGTGAGCACCGGCATGCTGGCGCTCGCCACCCGCTCACCACATCAGGCCGGGACTACTTTTCCCGCGACCAGCGACGGCGACAGTGCATATCAGGCATATCGATTTTCAGCCGATATTGATGGTAAGCATTGCGTCGCGTCGCTCGTCGCTGGGAGCACGAACCCGGCATCACGACGGCGCTCTCGCCTAGCGATGGTCGCCGACGGAAATATAGCCGGCGGCGAGCTCTTGAATTTGACTTCCGCTTGAATTTCGGGTCATAATTGAACTTCCATTACGGTTATCCGGTGCTGTCACCTGCAGGGGGGGAGGCTATGATATAGCCCAAAGCCACGCCCATTTTCTGTGCCGCCGCGCAATCTAAGCACCAACCCATGGTTTTCCTCCCATTTCAAAATCAGGAGAGTCGTTGCGGCATGAAAAAATGGGCGTGGATGAGTGCGATATCGTAGCGTCTGCCCCTACGCTGCGATGGCACCGGTTATTTTTTCACAGTAACCGAACGTATGTTTGAAAAAATTTGAGAGGGTCCAGGACTGTCAAGAATTATTTATTACAGTCAGTTTAAATTTAGTTAACGAATTCTTAGAGCTTCATGTATCTCTTCTGATTTAACAAATAGGCAATACTTCTTAAGAATGAGATCACTATTCTCTAAATCTCAACTTGAAGACAGCAGACACGCTCAAAAAGTTGTTTGGTTAACTACGTTACTTGGGTCGTATGGCTCCTAGTAGAATGCTCACGCCGTTGGAAGCGTCGAAAACGAGACAAAACTACTAAAATTGGGCAACGCGAATCGAAAGATTTCTGCAACCCTGCCCCTGAGCTTCTGCAACCCCGCCCCAAGATACAAACTCGTCCAGATTGATAGTACTAATACGGTCACTTTGGCTGGTTTTTGATGCTTCCAACGAGGCTAACGTTCCAGAACAAGCTGTAAGAGTATATCGGCTTCTCTATCTCAACCGTTTTGTTGCTAATATTCGCTGTTTCAACCGCGCGCGGTAAAACTCGTCCATTTTTACCCGACAACGATAACAACGGTCATTACTCTATTTTCATCCAATTTTCGTTGGTTTTTCGTTAGTTCCGCATACTACCAGCCCCGAACCCTCGATTTATGTCATGAAATCGATATCATTTTTGAGCGTGTCTGCTGCCTTTGGAGGCAGTGTTCACAATGAAAACAAGTTGACCGTTTCTTTGGCTAAAATGTAAGCTTTGGGTCCTTCTGAGAAGATTAGGAACTGAAAGGCGAAGAAAAACGGTCGGGAAATGTGTGGAAATCTCGTGGGCCAGCCAACCCATGAGGCCACCCCGCCCACGTTACATAACAGTTGACCTTAATTCGTGTTACCGTAGAAACAGATACCGCATTTTCCGCTATTCTTCATCGCGAAAGGTTCTAACATACCAGCATGCACACTGGCCCCTCTCATTTTTAAACAATATTTGGTACAGGAAATAGAAAGCAAAGCCACTTGCCTAAGAATTTTGAAGCGCGAAACCATCAAACCGATGTCTGGTTCGATGCGTTGCCCACAATCTTCCTGCGGACAACGCATCGAAGATGACGTCGGGGGACTTACAAACAGGCATAATCAATTTCTTCAGAATTTTCTTTAAACAGTTGTGCTCCTCTATGTGAGTGTTCTTAGAGGACTTTTCGCTCTCAACTTCTTCTTAATGGACTTACCTACCCAAAAACACCCAAAACTATAACACGGTTTTTTATCGCAAACACTGTCTTCAAAGGCAGTGTTCACGATGATTTTCGCTCCCAAGTTTTCCACTCAAAGCAATGCGTTGGCCACCAAGTGTCACCAAAATGACGAAGAAACGGCGAAAAACGCACTAAAGCGTGTTATTTCAGTGGCATTATTATCTGGCCTGGACCGGTTGTCCGGTTGGATGAACACGTTCACGGGGGCTGCCATCGGTGAAAAATGGGGCTAATCGAAAATGGAACAATATTTTAGGCAAAAAAGTATTAGTTAGGGTTCAAAGTAAAAACGGAGCAACACAGAATGGAGAATTGCAAAATACGGGCCCACAAAAGATTCTGTTGTCACAAAGAACAGTTCCAGTGAGAGCAAGGAGGCGAGGTGAGAGTAGAGGATATCGTGCCCTCATGATGAGTTTTTTTTCAATGTCTTCGTCACTTCAGTTCTACCCAGGGGCCAAACAAACGATTCAGCGATTAATCTCAAATTCGAAGATAATCGTGACTATGTGCTGCCTTTGACTTCTAGTTTACTCTGCTGATTTTACTGATCTGTATACTAACCTTCCGCACAGTTTTATTCTGTACAACATGAACGGAATTTTTGAGAATTTGTTTCAAAAATGCTTATAAAAGAGATGATTCTGTTGTCAGAGTTAAGAGATTTCCTCATACTCATTCTGGTATCTCTATAAAAGTCAAAGGATTTACAATTTACAGAGAGACCTTGAGATAAGCTAATATCTGTTCAAATCTAGATTCCTTCACGGAAAACATTCAAAGAAATGAGAACGGTTTCAATTGGAAACCAATATACACCAGAATTCGTAGAAATGATTGTGATAAAATGCATCCATAAACAAAAATTGATAGCATATAAATTTAATCTAAGAGATGATAAGAAAAATATTGCACAATTAGGAAAAAAGCATAACTTACTAAGCCTTCGATCTGTATACATAAGTCGAATATACTACATAGCGTGTTCGATACTGTCCAGAATAAGGAGTTGTGATCATATGGACTTCATTCTGATATTCAGAGTATACTATAGCTTCTTGCCCTAATACCTCCTTCTAACGTTTCTAACACAATTATTTGGTGTTAGTAGCATTATTTGGGGCGCTGAACACGATTATTGAGTCCATTTCCAGTTTCTCAGAAGTTTACTGTACTTTACCGTAGAGAAAGCATCATTTGTCCACAGTGACCTACCGTAATCTTCCAAAAAACTGAAAATGAACCTTATATTCGTGTTCAGCGCCCCAAATAACACTCCTGCACCATGTTTAATCTGAAAGTGCGCGAATTTCTAAAATTCAAAAAAATTCATGTTCTTTGTCGCTCTTGATCTACCCGCGTGCATTAAAGGCAGTGTTCGCGATGATTTTCTTTCCCGAGTTTTTCACATAAAACAATGCTTTGTCCTCCAAGTATTACCAAAATTACGGAGAAACGGCGAGAAACGCATTAAAACGTCGTATTTCAGTGACATTATTCTATAACATGGATTAGTTGTCCGGTTGGATGAACATGTTCATGGTGGTTGTCACCGGTATAAAATGGGGCTAATCAGAGATGGAGGAATATTTTAGGCAAAACAGTATTAGATAGGGTCCGAAGGAAAGCACGGAGCAATAGAGAGTAGAGAATTGCAAAGGACGGGTCCGCAAAAGATTTCATTGTCACAACAAACACTCCGTGTGATACTTGAAAGGCGGGCTGATACTTAAGGATTTCGGGTACTTCCGGTGCGTTTTTCTCAATTTCTTCGTCATTTTAGTTCTACCCGGGGGCCACTTAGTCAATATAGTGAATAATCTCAAAGTTGAAGATTATCGTGAACACTGCCTTTAAAGCCACAGTCCAGGCTCAGAATCGATTTTTCGTGTTTTACCCTATCTTGGAGCGAATTTCTCGCTGATCACAATGGTGTCTACAGAATCGCTAAGAACTCACTGCGAACTGAGTTACGGTTGCTCAAGGATTTTGAATTTGGACTGGTAGAATTTCGCGAACGAGTTGTCTCGAGCCTGTATTTTCTCGTTATTTTCAGCCATCATTCTGATGCAGGTCACAGTATGAAGGCAGACTGAAAGCAAAAGGAAGAACATAGATTTTGAACAAAATCATTCGCGCATCTCTTCCCAATTGAGATCGGAAACCTGCCAGTGGGCGTTGCCCATTTTTTCTTTCAAGGGGGCGTGGTCGACTTTTTCCTACCTTTTTCTCGCTTATTTGAGCAAACTGAGATTTCGCGCTTGGCAGGGTTGCTATAGACGGCGACCGGACCAAAATATCAAAAGTCACCTCCGAGTTTTTACTGTGTCTTCAAAGGCAGCATACACGCTCGTAAACGTGGTTGAGATAACTACGGAAATGGCTCAGAGCACAACGGCTACTCATTTTGAAGCGTCACAAACGACCCATAATGCTGCTACACGGATGAGAAGTTGGCCCCGCCCTGTATTTCTTCGCCCCCGGTACTTGCCGTCCTCCAAAACAGGGATGCTGGGCCATTCCCATCGTCAGCGACGTTTTTGGGTGGTACAATAAGTACAATAAGTAAACCGCATATGCCGACCACGGCGGTAGTGCTCCAGCATTCCTGTTTGGGAGGAGGATGGCAAATACAGATAGCGGAGAAATACAGGGCGGAGCTTCCTTCTCAGTTGTGTACCGGGATTTCGGGTCGCTTTTGACGCTTCAAAACGAATAGGCGTTGTGTTCTGAGCTATACCATTTTATTTCCGTAGTTATCTCATTCACGTGTACGAGCGCGCATGATGCCTTCAAGGAAATTGAACTAACTTGGAATTGTTTCTTTTCTTTCCCCACCTCACAACATTGAATAAATCTTTCTTTGAGCTCGAGTCTGCGCTGGGATCAGATTTCATCATTCCCATAATTTTGATGTACAGTAATGTGGCATCCTTGCTTCATAAAAGAAATCTTGAAAATTTGGTTTTCAGATGAACTTCCCACTTTTCTGCCTAGTGCGTTTATTTGAGACGCGGAATCCGAAATCGGCATCCAATTGAGACCACCATGCTGTAATTGCCGGAAAACCATGAAAATTAACATTTACCTACACTTGAGCGCTTGTCAGCTTGTGAATATAAATGCACAAAAGCACTGGAAGTATAAAATGCACCCTTGCAAGCACGCTGCCGTTAACTCCGAGAATTATTCCCTCATTCGAAGTTTTTCACAATCACGCACGCAAAGAATTCGAACTCGAACCCTGTCGTTTTGTTGCCCCCCCCCCAATCGATCCTCCACTTTCTAACCTTTGACCATCTCTGTGCACCTTTTCTATACTCACCCCAATTTTGGTGCGTCTGCCTTCCAACCACTCTGGCAAATCGGGGGACTCTCCCGCAGAAATTTCGTGAGCGGGTCTGCCGCCTAACACCCAGCGGGAGAGTCACTAATAAAAAAAGTGGGCGTCGCTCGGTTCGGGACTCCCGCTGAGGAAAAACGGTTCTGCGGGAGAGTCCCCCGATTTGCCTGCTGTGTCTGTGTGTATGTTGTAGCGTCGATTGTCTCTGCGTCTCGTCTAGTTAGGCATTGTCTTTCGCTGAGGGTCTGGATTCTCATCGTTCGGCTGCTCGATAGGAGTCTCCCGCCGTGCCTTTAGCTAGTGTCCCGATCGCAATAGTGACGTCATAACGAGCGTCGCAATGCTGCACTCCCGCTGACCCTTGCCGTATGACTCCGCGTAGGTCTGTGCTCCTTTTCTCCTATCGGGAGTCCTACGCGGAGTGTCCCCCGATTTGCCAGAGCAGGAACGTCATATTTTCATCTTCTCAGCCTATTCAGCTAGATAACAAACTTGCGTGTTTATAACCTGCTTCGTCTTAACCATGCGTTTTGAATTTGCTGAAATTGAATGTGGTAATGCTCAAGTTTTTGTATTAGATTCGTCTGGTAAGGGAAATAAAACATCATCATGGTTATCGAAATGCGAAAATGACATTTTTTTGTCTCTGATGAAAGTGATGATGATCATAATTAGTTCGTGCTGTATATTAGTCATGTTGTTGATCACATATATTACACAAACACCACGCATCCACATTTAGATTTATTGCCTACGCAGTGTTTAGCAATATGTTGAATATGTTGCGTCTCTGATCAAACCTTTCAGCCGATAACTCTTGCATTTACATAGGATATTGATACCACTTATCTAATTACTGGTGTTTATAATGTAGTATGCCTGAACTGCCAACGCTTTTCTCTACGTCAACGTTCTCTACAGTCTTACACGATTTTAGGTTGTTTTTTGCCGTAACTGCTGTTTAACATCGCAGTGCACGTTATGGTATGTTTACACAAGGTGCTGAGGTGATCGCAAAACGCTTGGCTCCGAGCGAGATTGAACCAGCATATTCCCTTTCCGGGGAGTGCCTTATCGCACTGCACCACCGAAGCCCCAGCGCCGCTCTCACTCAACTGCTCGGTAAATCTTCACTGAAGCAATCGGTGGTGCAGTACGATAGGGCACTTCCCCTGAAAGGGAATATGCTGGTTCAATCTTGCCCAGAGCCAAGCCTTTTGCGATCAACTCAGTACCTTGTGTTCTCCACAGTGCCCTTCTTTATATACTTCCACTCCACATTTTGATGATATCGCTCTCCATGGTTGTGTTGCTCTTTTTCTACCACCATGAACAAATTCAAAGTGTTAATAACCTACATATTTCGAGATATCAACTTTCCAAGAACTTTTTTAAATAACTTTTTTCGATTTTCGGTCGATTCATAATATAATCCCACCTTGCATAAATAGCGATTGGAACATTTCTGGGTTCCAATCAAACTGCAGGTTTGGATTGAAATTCATAAAAATATTCCGTAAATATATGCATCGTGGTTCCCAACTGTCCAGTGTTGATGAATCTCCGATCTGGGCCTACCAGAACGCCGGGATGAACGACTGTCGCATCCTTGGTCTAAATGAAAAGATCCACTGCGCCGTTCCTGGTTTTTTTGAGTATTGAGATTACCTGTGGTCAGAATGCTGCCTTGAAGCGTGCGTAGAGTCTTCCTGGAAAAGCTGAACGACAAATTTGGAAGCGTAAATTCAACACAACGACTAGCGTTCACAAAATCCAGGATTAATTTGGCCTGCCTACGTTCACATTCGCCGTCTGAAGGGTGTCAAACCGCATTGATAGCATTCCTAGAGAAGGGATAGCAGGTTGCTTAATAAGTTTTGTCTTTCGATAAGTTTTGTCTTTTCGGAAAACACAATTTTATGGTTCAAAATACACTTCATTTTTTAGTATAATCTCCCTAAACATTAATACACTTCCTCCAACGATCCTCCGATCCGTGGATCCCATCCAAGGGTGTGCGGAAATTTTTCAAAAAAATTTCAGAAAACAGAAAATCGAGTTTGTCAGAAAACAGAAATCAGAAAACAGAAAGGCCAAACTGGCCAGAAAACAGAAATCAGAAAACAGAAAGGCCAAAACGGCCAGAAAACAGAAATCAGAAAACAGAAAATTTTCAGAAAAAATACTCATTGCATCTGCACTTTTTTTCAAGGGGAAGGAGAGTGTAATTCTGAACATCTTTGCTTTACCGGTAATACAATATCTACGAGACTGGACAATTAACTAATAAGACATTGATATTAGCGATGGCACGTCAATGACAGGTCTCTTTGATAGTTTTAGCCGAGAAATAGCCCACTAGGCTCCACAGCGGTTCTTGATGTGCTATTTCTCAAATATTTCTTGATTGTTTCTGGATTATTAGGCGGCCAAGGTCATGTTGTTCACGAAATAGCCCAGAAGTAGCCGAACAATAACGGAGAAATAACCAAGACGTGACAGGCACACCTACACGCGACGCGGCGTTTCTCGGCTCGCCGAGCAGCCGCCTTGGCCTCCTGCAGCTCGGCGGGCCTCCTGGTGCTAGGCGGGGTCCAAGTATCGCCAACTTGGGTAGTTGAACCGACAGCGGTGTTGACATCCAAATCATGCCTCAGGAATGCGTCGTGTACAGTTCAACTCCGTACTGCCGTTCAATCCGCAAAGTGCACGCTGATTGCGGAAGCGTGCTGCGGCGCGGTTGCGAGTATCCTCAGACATGGATGTAGGGTCACCCGGGCGGTTTTTGCCTCTGGTGCTCAGGTGATCCGCCATCCCTGTCTGAGATACTTGCAACCAACCCGCAGCATGCTTTCGGAATCAGCGTGCACTTTGCGGACTGAACGGCAATGCGGAGTTGAACTGTATATCCCTTGGAGAGCATTATTTGACGTCCCTTTCGCGACGAACATTTTTTGGCGGTTATTTCTAGGCTATCGCGCGGCAACCAACTACTTCCCGACCATTTTCCGGCTATCACGCAGAAAGCAGGCATTTCTTGGCTATTTATTGCCTATTGATCGGGTGAATTTCTCAGAGAACGCCAGTACGTCAGCACAGTAGAAGTTGCATCCCTCGTTGTCAGCAGCTGCAGCTGACAGCTAACAGCAGCAGTTGCTATTGATATCGAGGGGTTCAACCCCAGCAAGTGTTGGAATCATATACCGCTGTCAGCAGCAGCTGCTGCTGACAGCGAAGGTTTGCACTCGATCTTTACCCTGGGATGCAACCCCTATTATGCCGAAGTACTGAGTAGGTGAGCAGGGTTTGCGAAAAAACCAGTTGCTGAGTTTTCCTCATGAGAACGCAGCTTTCGCCATCACAAAAGTGAGAAAAGTGAAAAGTTGCAAAAGAAACGCACAAAAACAGCTTAGAACAGCTATTTGGTGGGTGTTCGCACGCCCCAACTAACACGATTCATATAATTGCTGGTTTTTTCGTTTAACAGCCTATTCATGCTTTTCAAATACCGCGCAATATCAGTACAAAAATGAGAAATCAGATGTTTGATACCGTTACCGAGCATCTGATCTCTCATTTTTCTAGTGATAATCCTTGGCATTTTCCGCCTCGCAAATGTATGAATAGGGTGTAACAGCAAGGCGGAAGACGGCAGAACAAACATACATAGAAAGTTAGTTAATTGAGGGTAAGGTGACAATCAGCAATATTTTGTTCCTGAGCATTTTCCTCTGAGTTTTCACCTATTTCCACTTTTGTGATGATCATGTCTACCTTCTCATGAGGATACTATAACAACCGTTTCTTATGGCGAACCCTACCTTTAGCAGCAATCACACCATTGGACACAAGTACTACCTCGTAAAACACTAGATAAGCTGCGCTGATCCACAGATCCGGATTCGATGATTTTTTCTGATTTTTTTTTCTGTCTTTCGCGGATTTTTCAGAAAACAGAAAGGCCAAAACGGCCAGAAAACAGAAATCAGAAAACAGAGAACAGAAATTTCCGCACACCCATCCCTGAAGGGAGAATCCGGAAGGTCTGCAAAATACGCTTCAACAGCCGTTATGACCCCTTCATTTGATGAAATACACTCGTCACGCAAAAATTTTTTTTGTGTTCTGAAAACAAATGGAAGTCGCTGGGGGCCAAATATGGTGAATACGGGAAATGCTCCAATAGTTCGAACTCTGATTCATGGATTTTAGCCATTGTTAAAATGCTCTTGTGGCACGGTGCCTTGTCCTGATGAGAAAGGATTTTTCTCTTCTGCAAACCGGGTCTTTTTTTCACGATTTTTTCCTTCAACTGGTCCAAAAGGTTGCGATAGTATTCAGAGTTAATTGTTTTACCAGTTTGCAAGAAATCCACAAACAAAATTCCTTTCGCATCCCAAAAAACTGATGCCATAACCTTCTTGGCCGATTTCCGGACACGTACTCGTTTCGAAGCCGAGCAACCAGGTTCACACCACTCTTTAGCCTCATAATTTGATTCAGGATCATGGTGATAGACCTCATTCTCATCCATAGTGATAATTCAACGCACAAAATCCACTTTATCCTTTTTTAAAACGCTCCAAATGTTGCTGAGAAAGTCGCATTCAAATTTGTTTTTGTTCCATTGCTAACGAATGCGGCATCCATTGTGCACACAGCTTTCTAAAACCCAAAATTTCACTTAGAATATGGCTCACACTGCAAAATGAGATGTGTAGAACCTCCACTAAATTTCTCTCAGTCAATCGACGATCTTCCAAACCATATCCTCTGATTTTGGCTATGATTTCTCGTGCGGATGCACTTTTGAACGTCCTTCACGTGGATCGCCTTCAAGGCTTGTACGACCACGTTTAAATTCAGCAACCCATCTTTCTACTGTTCTAATTGTAGGTGAGCAATCATTATACACTTCTAGCATTCGCTGGTGAATTTCTTCCGGTGCTACACCGTCCAAAAATAAGATTTTTATCACTGCACGATATTCAACTTTTTTCCATTGCTGTGACACGGCGACACTAAATGGCTTGTACACGAAGAATGAATCGACAGACTGAAATGAAACTTCACATACGTTCATATGAATAGTCTACCAACAAAACGAAAAAAATTGGGCTAGTAGCAACGCCCCCTCTTATCGAACGACAAAACATATTGAACAACCAGGTACAAGAGTCCTTATACTTAGCAGGCGCTCTTAAAGGCAGTGGTCACGATGAAAAACTTCATCGAGAAAACTACAAAAATCAGCTTAGATCGAAAACAGCTGGAAAACTAGGAAGGTAGAGCGGTGAAAAACGGGCTAGAATTAGAGTTTCTAAGGCCCAAAGATGCCAGTTCGTGCACACGTGCACAGAGCCGACAAAAAAGATCGCAGTCTCATGCCGGGCAGTCAAAACTCATCGAGGTTCGGAGGAAGAAATAAATGCAAATTTACTTAATAAAAACAGTTGAACAATGAAAGAAAGCACTCCAGTCAATGTTTCTGACTAGATGTGTACATAAATCCGAAGGTTCATTGATTAAAATTCAATTTCAAGCCAGCTGATGTTCATGATACTAGAGATCATTGATGCCGATGATGTGGGGTGGGCTCGTCCACCATCAAAAGACAAGAAAGTTCAGGCTTCAAATTTGGCCCAAAACAGTGGTTTTTTCGCGATTTTTTCTCATATGTCTTTCTACTCGAGACCCAGAAAAGGGTTTAGAGAGAAAAGGACGACAAGCATATTTGATCGCGACCACTGCCTTTCAATTCGCTGTTCTCCGAACTGTTCTAAGGAGCAAAACAGCCAATTTGAGTGATGAGAGACTCTACGTTGGGATCAAAATAAGAATAGGAATTGTTCATTAAAAATTGGTTTATGATGTTCACGTGATCTTTTCCGACAGGAAGAGTGTCAATATAGATAGATCTGTTAAAGAAATCCTGTCGCCGTGACTTGAGGGGGCAAACCGAAACCCTCTGTAGACCCATGCTCTGCTGTCGATCCTTGATGAAAGAAAGGGCATTTTGTGGTGACAGAAGGCTTTCAGCTGGCATTCGTCTGTCGTTGTGGAGGCTCTGGCTGGTACCAAAAAGTGTTGCAGTGTCAACTTTCTCTCTGTGAGAGAGGACTGGGCCCGGATCACTAGGATCCTGCTAGGATATGTACATCGCAGGAGATGCTATTCACCATGGTCCTGGCACCACAATATTAATGTTTTGACCTGGCTAGCACTTCGCACCAGTTTACGCAATATGAAGAATTTCTGAAAGATCATGACAGGTAAGGCTGACACCAGTTATATACAATTGTACTCAACTGATAAGCGGAAAACAGCGATACTCTACATTTGGAGCGATTTAGATTACTCAGTGCTCGTAGCTGAACGAACAGCTCGTCAAATCGCTTCTCGAATTATATACAGTGTGCGGAGCACGTACGGATCGCAGGCTATTGTTGAATTGTTTCAGTTTAGAAATTATTTCTTTCTCAGACTGATTGGAAAAGTATATTATGAAACGGCCAAATTTGAGGAAAATCAAATGGCAATAAAAGAAAAGTTCTTGAAATTATGGATTCCTGGGAACACGGATATATAGGTTTTCTAACACCCTGAATCCGCTCATTAATGTAGAAATGGCCCAGCACTGTTGTGGAGAGCAATACCATCGGAATCTAGGGTGGAAGTTTGTAATGGAACGCACTGTATTTCAAAGTACATATGAGAATTTGGCTTTTTTCGAGGTACATTTTGCATCCACGTTAGAATTCATGAAAATGTGGGCGAAAACTTCACATGACTGCGGGATATTCCTTCGGTTCTCCTTTGTGCGTAAATGTTTCGATACAGGGCTTGGTAGGAGGGCAGGGCAGGGTCATTAAAGTCTGCCCGAATGGGATTGTCCTCCCACGCAGTCGGCGTGCGTGTTGAGCGGCCGTCGCCGAGCGGTTTTTAGCACCTGTGAATCGCTCAGCAGGATTGTAAGACAAACAGTGAATAATATCGCAGTCAGCTGTCTGCAGTCGTGGGAAGACTTGCCCTAAAAATGTTGTTCAGGCGACCACTCGAAACGTACGCCGACCGCGTGGGCGGACAGGCTTTAGTTGTCGTTCATACTTCCGTCGCCCAGTTACGTGGCCAAATGCACTACTATGATTTCGATCGTGCCGCGCCGCGCGATTGATATTACAGAAATGCAGCGCGCCGTGCCGCTCTGCGGTGAAAGTATAAACGACGCCTTACCTTCGTTGGCCAATCGATGGAGGTCTCTCCACTACTTAAAAGCACACTCAATCCAAGAACCGTTGCTTAGCTTACTTATTGCTCAGCTCGGAAAAAATTTCACGCTGATCACAAAGTTGTGTCCAGAATGGAACATCGGGACTTTTTTGGACGAGATGTCGGAGCCTGTTTTTTTCTCGTCATTTGCCGCCTTCGTTCCGGAGCAGATCGCAATATGAAGCCAGACCAAAAACAAATGGAAAAACGTAGATTTTGTTCAGAAAACATCCCGTATCTTGTCCCTATTGAGAGGGAAAAGTTGCCAATGGGCGTTACCATTTTTTTTCAGGGGCATGGTCGACTTTTTCTGCGCTTTTTCTCACTTATTTGAGCGAACCGAGATTTCCCGCCCCCAGGGTTGCTAAACACGGCGGTACGAATATATAATCAAAAATCACCCCCGAGCTCCGTCCATAGCTAGCTACGAGCGGTAAGAGGGTGGTGGTTGTAATGTGTTCGATCCGCGAAGCGGGCGAGAGAAGTACACAGAACAAAGATTGGCGGTGGTCGATGTATCTCCCAATTGCGACTTATCGCTCCTCCCCGCCCTTTTCGCGGTTTGGACACATTCCAACCACCATACGCGGCAAGATGCTGTTGCGTCTAAGGGATCGTTTATACTTCTGCCGCTCAGCGGCGCGGCACAGAGCATTTCTGTTGGGGATCGTTTATAGTTCCTCCGCCGGCGGCGCGGCGAAGTGCAATTCTATGATATTGATCACGCGGCGCGGCGGCACGATCAATATTGCAGAATTGCACTTCGCCGCGCCGCTAGGAGGCGGAACTATAAACGACCCCTTATATTGATCATGCGGCGCGGCACGATCACTATTATGGGATCGCACTTAGCCGCGCCGCTCGGGGGCGGAATTATAAACGACATCCAAGGGGCCGAATAGGCTCCCAACGCCAAAAGATGCGGCAACAGGCATGCAATGGAGGAGTATATATCATGCGGCGCCGCACGGTCGATTCCTTTTCATTGCATGCTGCCGCGCCTTTCAGCGGCGGGAGTCTATGTGGCCCCTCACTGCACTTGCCGTAGGCCGCTGTGGGGTTGATAAGGTTTTATCGATCAACCGTGGCACAGACGTCAAACTGCAACGGACGCTAGCTACAGCTTCGTGCCGTTGATGCTAGCGTCTCCTGCAGCTCTGGAGAAGAGAACTCCCTGCGTTCGCTGACGCTCGCAGAGCCTAGGAGAGTGCCGATTGGTCGACGAAGGCAATAACCCCAGCCCATATTACTATCGGCCCCTACCGATTTAATATTAGACTTGATATTTCTAGCAAACCATAGGTTTTAATCTCTGGTCAAAACCCTTGACCCTCTTCACGTGTTGCACACAGCGCCTGGGATTCTTATGTATCCTCTGTTTCCAACTAGGATTTATTTCCGTTCTTCGCGTGCGTCGGCGCGCGTACACTGCATCTCCTTCCTCCCACACTTTCTCGCTGTCTCTACCCTCGCTCCGCGCAAGCGCGCGAGGGAACAGAGTAAATCTGACTCGGAACCAGAGGGCATGTGTCACGTGATGCCACATAAAAAAGTGATTCCGGAAAGTAAGACTAACTCATGCTCATTACCCTCAGGTCCCTGTGAGTATGCCCCAAAAGTAGAACAAAAGTTTTCCCGGGGATATTAAACTACATCATATATGTATACACATGTAGCCCCCATTTCGGAGTGAAATTCACTCAGGTCATTCACGTGCGTGTGCGCGTGTATGCTGTTTCTCTTTTCCTAACGCCCTCTTTCGCTGTCTCACCCATCGTTCCGCCCACGCACGCGTAGGAATAAAGTAAGTTCGGCTACGAATTAAAGCGTATGGTCTCTTCGTAGACTTTAGTCTAGCAAATGGGTGGGGTTGTGATGGTAGATCGTCTCGTGCGATTGCACCCCCGCTGTACTATGATGTCGCGCAGGCCGCACGCCCTGCCGCTGAGATCGCCCTCTTCCATTTGCTAGACTAAATTTGATGAAACGCCTTTATGTAGTACCGTGGATCCTGAATGCTTTCAAGCCCTTGTAGTTTTCTGCTTAACGTTCTCATCGCCTCAAGTGTTCTTCGGTGACCTTTTTTTGAACGTTTCCCTCTTTGTCAGCCGCTCACCCCTTCTAAGGCACCACAATACATACAATCAGCAGTGATACTTTGCGTTTCCGATTCGAAGTTGGGGCGAACTCGGTGCCATATGCTATAACAGAATTGCACCAATTTGCGCCAACCTTCAATTGGGAACGCAAAGCATTACTACAATCATGTTATTCGCAAAACTACCCTATCTTGCACGTTATTCAATGAGAGTAATCTTTCAAAGAATCAAAGCACTAGCACAAAATGCCCCGAGTTCAATATTTCTCACGGTTACCTGCATTGTTGTCATGCAATCCCATTACCCCTGATTAAATATTGCCGGTTTTTCTGCAAATCTATGAGTCAATGGGTCTTAATTGAGAAGAATGACAGATGTCGCATGGGAGAGCTATGCAAATCCTCACGGATATTGTGGTGTTTAAAGTGCATAACTCACTGTTTTATCCTCGCACTCTCCTCGTGGCTGAACCAGAAGACTCATGCTCTCGAGCTTTTGACGTTTTTTTTTCGTAGTTTGACTATATCCTTTGACATTCAATTTTCCACGAACTTTTTATATATAAATAACATGCCTGTGTAAAACTCTTAATTCTCCCAACGTGCCAGTCTGTTTGAATATACTGGAGTAGCAGTTAAAGGCATCTTACGCGCTGAAAACAACTCACCGTTTTTTGAGTTTGAATCATTGGTTGGGCCCGCCTGAGAAGTAGAGTTCGTTGGGTCACCAACGAATTGTTGTGAAGATATGGGAGACCGACTGCCTCGAATTCCGTCAAAAAGGTCGGCCCTTCGACAGCCTTCTTGCATCAGATCAGAAAAGAAAGTTGCTTATCAACAAATGGGCGGGCCCAACCAATGATTTAAACCGAAAAAATTGTGAGTGATTCTCAGCACCTCTAAATTCCACAATATATTCTCTGAGAATTGAAATCCCCTGAGCGGTGTGTCATATGTAGTAAGCTGCAACAATGAATGAATGCGACCGTGAAAACGGAAACGCAATTTCCGCTGCATGTGGGACCGCTCAGTAGAAACGAATGATTACATATGTGTTTTTCTGTCCAATGAGTAGTATTTTATGATTTTCTCGCTAGTTACTACTCCACTGGGATTGCTGCATATATCACACTACCGCTCGTAGGGTTTATTCAGAAAGCCCGTTCTCGCGTCCCTGGCGTCCTTTCTTAATGTCTTCCTTCAAAGCCTACATCTTTAGATCTGAAAAGTTTTTAGGATACGAATAAGGAGGGCAATCCAACAATATAATGATTGCTAAGGTTTCGCCTGGAACAAAAAAACTGATTTGATTTTCGGGTTGTGATTTTTTTCAAAGGTGTGATTTTCAGATCGTTATACGACACACATACAGTCGGCACGAATCGCAGTAACACGATGCGCTCCTTGCTGTGCGTCGTCGCAGATTCGGTGCGCTTATGTTATAACATACATGCACTGAGTTTGCGCCAACACACAATAAGGCCTAGTGCATACCTACCGCTACGGCGACAGTGCACATCAGCAATATCGATTTTCGGTCGATTTATATGGCAACCATTATGTCGCGTCGCCTGTCGCGGGAAGCATGCACTAAGCCTAAGGCCTTTTTCAGAATTCGATTGGTGTGCGACGCGATGGGATGATAAGCATGAGTATCGATCGAGATCGCGTCGCACGTCGATCTGCATTCAAAACATACCGAACAGCGATCGAACTCTGAAAGAGGCCTAAGGAAAGCGTAGTGTCAGTGCCATACGTGTCGACTATGTAGCGCTCTGCAGCCGCATACTTGTTGTGTACTTATTGTGAAAAATACAAAAAAAAGTCGGTGATTTTAATTACATGAAAAAGAAATATCGTCGGCCTCTGAAATTTCCGTTATTTCTTGTCAAAATATTTGACCTTTCGACTTTTGTTGCTATATAATAGTCGACGCAACCAACTTTCAGAAATGCTCATCAGTTTTAAGTGGCAAGAATCGAATGATTTGCCATTGAAGAATACTAAAGCTTTTCTCGAAGATATTCACTAATTACTGCGAATTGCATTCATCTTTCAAAACCCAAAAGTGGCCCGGATATTCAAGTTTAGCGATCCAAACAACTCCCAGATCAAGGGCTCGTGGGAAAAAGTTTCGATCTGCTAAAGAGTCGGAAAGCGGAACAGAGCCCAAACAGTCTGTTAAGAGTGCGAAATGATGTACAATCAACTAAAAACTCCTTCAACTCTCATAAATAGTGGTCCTAAACAAATGCGAAAATTCACGCTCTGGCGGAACTTTTCGATCGCTCCCCTCTGGGCCTGATGACGGCGCTTACTGGCACTGGGCCACCATCGCGCTGACTGCTGAAGAGTTTGGCTGTGTGATGAGTGCGCTGGCGCATTCATTTGAAATCGCCCATCCACAGGCCACTATGAGCAAGCTCTCAGCAGTTTGTCTGTTTCATTCTGAAGACATTTTTACGAGCCAGAGGGCTGATGTATGTATGTTTTACTGAAGAAAAGGCCCTGAATGCCTTTGGAATCTAGGCGAGCATCCCGAAAGAGAACCGGAGAGTGGGAACACCCTGAAAACTCAAGTCCTTTCTCGAATTCATTCTGAAATTAGAAGTGGTAGTGGTGCTTTCGTAGCGGTTTTCCACCAGATTCCTACTGGAGTTGACCTCGTACCGAATCATTGTGATGGCAAGACAATTTCCTAAACCTCCGCATTTAGCTGCGGGATTGAAAATTAGATCTGACTATGAGACGTATATGGAATCTAATTCACAACTATATGAAAATCTCATAACTCTCTTCAGGGGGTGTATTCGGTATTCAATTAGGGGAATGAAGTGTCAAAGTACTGGTGCATAGAGTTTCCTGCAACTGCAAAGCGATGAAAAGAATATGTAACCCGGAAGGACTATTCATGAAATCTTCAGGAGCGGCTCAAAAATGTTTTCATTATACTAACTAGTGCTCGTGTGAGATAAAGAGTTGTATTTGGATGTTTTTCTTTCAATTCAGAATGTTACTAAAAGTTTCAGAGGGGTATTCAGATGTCATCGATATCTGACGCTATGAATGATCCAAATGTCATCCTTTCGAAAATTAATAATTCCAATGACCTGGTGTGAAAATTCTCGAGGGACTTGACAAGATTTCGCAAAATTAGCCGCCGAGCAGCGCACAATGGAGGATTCCTATTCGGAAATGCTCGAATTTCGATTAATCCCTGAGTTTAAGGTGACATTTCCTCATGCTGGTATCAAAGTCTTTTCGGAAAGGGATTCAAAAAAGCATTTAAAGAATACACTATAACAATTTCCAAGCAAATTAGGATGATTCTGAGCTTTGAGCACAGAAATTCGAAAGCACAGAAAAACAAGTTTTCGGTAAAAAGTTGTTCGCGGTTCTGCACTGTAATAAAGCCCGAATCGTTTAATATACCTAAAATTAATCGATGAATTTAATTACATGGTGAATTCAAAAATTCTGTCTCTCGAATTTACCGTTTGTTTTAATGAGAATATTTGATCTTCAAATCTTCGCTTCAATCAGGAAGTCGATGCAACCAGTTTTAGGTGACAAGAATCGATTGATTTGTCAGAAAAAATAACAACATTGTCCGTGATATTATTCCTTAATTACTTTGATTTACACTAATCTTTCGAGACCTGAAAGTGGTCCAGATATTCGTGTTGAGCGATCTAAATAAACCCCAGATCTGAGGCTCGTGCGAAATTTTTTTTTGGTCTGCTCAGGAGTCTGGAGAAGTAGAAGAGAGCTCAAAAAGGCTGTTGAGAGTGCGAAATGATGTACAATCAACTAAAACTCTTTAAACTCTTAAAAATAGTGGTTCTGAATAAGAGCGAAAATTTCCGTGCTTATATAGATCGATCACTTCCCTCTGGGCGTGACGACGGCGGTCAATGCGTTGAGCCAGGATGCGGGGTTTGGATGTGTGATGAGTGTGCTGGCCTATTCACGTGGGATCGCCCATGGGTCTGTATCATTCTGAATGCATCATTAAGAGTCAGATGACCGCTGTGTGCATGTTTTACTGGAAAGAAAGCCTTAGAGACATTTCGTATACAAACTAGCAAGCCGGAAGAGGGCCGAAAAGGGGAAATATCTAAGTAGCTGAGATTCTACCTCAGATTCACATTCGAAGTTTAAGTAGTCAAGTTGTTTTCCTTGCAGATTCGCGCCCTAATTCAACTGAAGTTAGTTTCGTAACAAATATCTGGAAAGGCAGAGCAACTTCTTGGGTTTTCTCATCTGTCTGAAAGAATAAAAGTTAGTTCTGACAATGAGACATACTGCCTAATTCACAACTACTCGAACACTCGTATCTGTGTCCCGCCAAACTAATATTGTTTGTGTTTGTATCGGGGCAAACGCCAGATGTTTCGGGTGAAACAGAGTGTGTTTCGGAGAAAATCAGGCGTTAAAGAAAACACCGAAGAACGAAGTCTCGGGATAAGCGGCCGACGTTTCGGGCAACGAACTCGGCCTTTATACGGCAGCAGTCTGGCGTGACACAACTGCGAGTGTCGGAGTATAAAAAAAGCTTGAACTTCTTTATAGATGCACCCTTACGTTTCAATTCAGGGAAAGATAGTGCCAAGGAACTAGTAGAGATTGCTTCAACTGCAAAGCGACAAAATAGAAAAGTAACCCTGAGGGACTATTCACAAATTGTTCAGTTGCGTCTTAGCATTGTTTCAGCCTACCAACTATGTATTGCTCATGTAGGATGCACGAAAACATTTATATTTAAGTTTTCTGTCAATTAAGAGTGTAACTAAAGGTTCCGAAGGTGATTCAGTAGTCATGGGCATTCGACGTTGAATTTTGAATGTATGAATAAATGGTATGTCATTATTTCTAAAATACTTGGATAGACCAATAATTCCCATAGCGTGCTGCGAAAATTTTCAATAGCTCAGGCAGAAATGGGAACCCAACTGGGCAACGTCATAGTCACTCACCAATAGCATAGAAACGGGGGCCAGTGACGCCGAGGTGCGAGGGTGCTCAGACCAGTGATGACGTGTCAACGCGCCCGTTTCTACCCCCTCCTCTACTTGGGTGCGCTCCATCGATTACCTATGGTCTAATTCGGGTTCATCACCCGGTAAGAGTGTGGGCCCTCTCACAAAAATTGAGCTATGTGTAGAGATCCAGCGTGTGTTCCTTCCATGCCCTATCGATTGACATGGGAACCCCTCGCTTTGATGATCCAAGGACTTGAGCGAAAGCAAGTCCATTTGGTCACTCGAACCGGCGGCGCAGTTACTCTATGCAAGATTGTGCGCCGTATACCACGCGGGTTTAATTGAGGATTCAATGTGCCATGCCTAGAGGTTGCCCGGGTCATGAGGAACTGCGTTTCGAATCTCGATTAGGTTGACCGGGTGGTGAAAGCCGAGCTCCGCCCCCAAAACTTGTCGGGAACACAACCGGTCACTATGACTTGCACTGAATTGCACCCAAAAAGTGACTGGTTGAGTGGTCATTTTTTGCCTGAGAGTCGAGATAAGTTTTCGCCAGAATAGCTGTCTGAGCAGTTAACCATAGAGGATTTCAACATGGAAATACACGAATTCGGGATCGATTTCTGAGATCAACGAGGTATATCCATATTGTGTTGTATAAGTCTCTTCGAAGAGCAATTCAAAAGTGTACTCAAAATGCAAGTCGTTGGTAATTTTAAAGTCGTTCTCGATGATATTGCTCTTTGTTCGCCAAAATAGCGCCTTGAATCGGATGTTATACGGAGAATTACTGAATTCTCTATTATTTGCAGCATTGAAATATTTGGCTTCCCGATTTTTATGTTTGTTTCGATCGATTTATGTTCCTCCGACCGGCTCTTCGGTTTGATTCGAATGATGAAGCTTGAAATTTTTCGAAATGTTCGGCAGTTTTAGGCGACGTTAATCGAATACTTCGCCATTAAAAATACTTACTTTTTCTCAATGTTATTCGCAAATTTTTGTGTAATGCCTTCGTCTTTTGAACCTGAAAATTTTCATGAGATCCAAGCTAAGCAGACCAAAAAAGCTCCTAGAACGGTGCTGCTGCTAAAAAAAATCTTTTGAATGATTGGAAAGTCTGAGAATTAGAAGAGTTTCAAAAAGCCTGTTGAGAGTGCGAAATGATGTACAATCAACTAAAAACTTTTCAAACTCACATGAATAGTTTTAGTAAATGAATGCTGATCATTCGTGCCAACGGAGATCGATCGCTCCCCTCTGGGCCTGACGACGGCGGTCAATGGCATTGCGCCATTGAGCGCTGGCGAACGCGGGGTTTGGATGTGTGATGAGTGTGCTGGGGCTTAAACCTCACAGACGCCTCGGTCATCGGGACTCACGCGTCAAATAAACTGCGTGTAGTGTAGGCGCACACAACACACGCGCCTCTACGCGCAAATTCGCTGATTTTCTCGCAGGACAGCTGATTTCCAAAATCAAATTCATCACACTTGAGTAGGCACTTAAGATGGATGAACAGTCAAAGACACATGAACAAAAAAAACAGCAAATTTAAAAGCTATAAACGTAATGCTAATAGAATTAGAACTAGAATACCATTTATTCCTGTTGAAAATACCGGCTGACAACAGTTTTGAAACCGAATTACGTGAAAAAAAACTCGTGATTTCTTACTCAAGCTCAGATAATACTACATATCCCGCACGAACCGGGAGGAAATGCTGCTAGTCTTGAGGCAAGGCCTAGCGAAGCCAAGTTTGTATCTTTGGTCCCTTGTATGAAAGTATGAGGGTAAAAAACTCTGATAGGTACAATACCACCAAACCTCTTACAAGGAAACTACGTTTGGTCCGCCTCGCCATTCCGGACGAAAGGCACTCTACTAGAACCTTTTTTGGCTAGAATCCGATTATGGTCTCCGCAGCTGCCTAAAACCACCCTGAAAAAAGTTATAGGCGTTTTTCGTCAGAATTTCGTAGCTATTGAACCTTCCAAAACGCGCATTAGTTCTCGTAAAACCCGAAACCAGACCTCATAATGGTGTTCAGCGCCCAAGACTAACTCACTGAGCGAAAATTTGGGTGGAAACACATTTTCCAAACTGTGCACAGACTGATAGCGTATGGATTTTCGGTTTGGGGTTTAATTGCTCCAATTAGAAGGCTCTGAGAGCGTTTTAAAAAACTGTTCCAGAATTGACCTAAAATCCTCACAGGTGGGTTATTTGCGGCACTGATCACGAAGCTGGGGGTTTATTTGTCTATTTTCCAAAGTTTTGGACTTGATTCGTTCAACGTACCCATCGTTGGATAATCTGGGGCCGTATGCATATCTCTCCTCGAGGGTCCCCGTCCCCGCGAAGGCAAGTTCTGACTGGTCAATTCTGCCCGATGACAAATCATAGAGTGGCTCCGTGGGAAGGGGGACGTTCGGGGAGAAATGTGCATACGGCCCCTGATGGCAAATCGCGACTTTTGGCGATTTCCGTAGCGCAACAATAGATATGACTCAATTTGTTGTTTGGGGGGTTATTTGAAACGATGAGCACGAATCTGATCCGTTTATCGATTTTTGACAGATTACGGTAGATTACGGTGGGTTTACGGTAGCTTGGTCAAAGTCTCAAATTTGACTCAAAACTTGTGTACGGGGGTTGTTTGGGGTGATGAATACGAATTTGATGTCCATTTGTCGATTATCGGAATCGCTCCAGCCGCGAAGCGGCTGGAGCGTTCATGGAGCAAAGCTCGGCTGGAGCAAAGTTTATTTTATCCGGAATGTTCAGGCTGAATAAAAGTACTTCCCTTGTTAGCATTTTCAAATTGAGTACAAAGAAATTCTCCTTCTCCGGGAAACGGTCGGGTGCAAATGGAACCTCTTGTTCCTAGGGTTGTCCCTAGAGATTGCGCTAAACGAAAAACCCATTTCCCTTTGAAAACCTTCCTCGTCAAGCTTTTTTAAACCCTTGCTAGTTTTTGAATGAACATCTGCTCATGCGGCGCATGAACGCAGGTCCCATACTCTGACAAAGCGGACGTAAATCTTACATGCTTTAGTCAGAAGCTGTGGATTATTCGATAGTAAGGACTTGACCGATAGAGTTGTCACTGTTAATTCTATAAATTGCCATATATAATGAATATATGACATGTGAAATCAGCATCACAGCACAAAGTTGGCCATTTCAGCCGTATTACTCGAGGGTATAAACAAGGCGGCTGATTTTTGTAATTAAAACGATATTCTGCAGATAAGCTGGCTGCAAAGCTGTTTCAGATCCTGTTTCGTACAATGAAGAACGTAGATATGGGAAGCGGCGAATTGGAAGCATTTTAGCACTGCGCGTAAAGGCGCGTGTTGTGTGTGCGTACACAACCCGCATTTTATTTGACGCGTGAGTCCCGATGACCGAGGCGTCTGCGAGGATTAAGCCGTGTGCTGGCCCATTTATTTGGAATCGACCATGGGTCTGTATCATTCTGAAGACATCATTACGAGTCAGATGACTGCTGTATACATGTTTAACTGGAAAGAAAGCCTTACAAGGGAACCACAAATAGTCATAGTGACCATTCCAAATGAGATGTACTTCTCTAGAACCATTTTCGGACGAGAAGTCCGAATATGCCTATCGCAGCTGTCTAGACCCAGTCTGGAAAAAGTTATAGGCATTTTTTCTCCGATTTTCGTACTTATTGTACCCTCCAAAAAGCGCATCATTTTTACGAAAATCCGGAAACGGACCTCATAATCGTGTCCAGCGCCCAAAACTACCCCCCTAGGCGAGGTTGGGGTGAAGGAACATTTTCCAAACTTTGCGCAGACTAACAGCGTTTTGGACCTGTACGGATTTTCGATTGGGCGTTTATTTATACCAATTAAAGGGCTCTCGAAGCGTTTTAGAAAAATTTTCCAGATTTGACTAAAAATTCGCTCTGGGAGGTTATTTGGGGTGCTGATCACGAATCTGAGGTTCATTTATCGATTTTTCGGAATTTTCGACTGTATTCGTTCACAGATTCCCATCGGGGGAGACTTTGATGGCAAATCGCGACTTTTGACGATTTCCGGAGTGCTTCTATAGAATATGCTCAAGTTATTTCTCTGGGGGTTATTTGAAGTGCTGAACACGGATCTGATGTCGGTTTATCGATTTTTGGCAGCTTACGGTAGATTACGGTGGGTATACGGTAGTTTGGTCAAAGTCTCAGATTTGTCTCAAAGTTTCTATGTGGGGGTTGTTTGGGGTGCTGAATACGAATTTGATGTCCATTTGTCGATTATCGGAATCGCTCCAGCCGCGAAGCGGCTGGAGAGGTTTGGTTTATTGCCTAGGCCTTGTGATCACTTCTAATTTTATAAAGTAGTTTATAAAACCATTAAAACAAATTGTCTGCAGATTTCCTTCTGGATATAAGTGAAGGGGTCCAAAAGATTGAGGTAGGTTTTGTCTCCTAAATGGCATGTTACCTACCGTAACCTACAGTAAACCTCGAAATTTGGGCAAGCAAACCCCAGATTCGTGTTTAGCATCCCAGATTACCCCTATATACATGTGTTTAGCGAAATCAGGAGAAAAATTTAAAAACACCCTAAAAATTCCATGGGGGTACCCTTACCTTGCCGCGAAACTTTAAAAAACGCTCATAACTTTTTTCAGAGTGGGTCTAGGCAGCTGCGATGGGCATATTCGGATTTTTCGTCCAAAAACGGTTCCAGAAAAAAGTACATTTCATTTGGAATGGTCACTATGAATTATTGTGGTTCCCTTGTTAGAGGCATTTCGAATCTAAACCAGCAAGCCGAAAGAGGACCGGAAAGGGGAAGTATCTGAATTGCTGAAGTTCTACCTCAGATTCACATCCAAAGTTTGGGAAGTGATGGCATTTTCGTTACAGTTTCGCACCCTAAACCAACTGAAGTTGATTTCGTAACAAATATCTGAGAATACAAAGCAATTTCTTGGGTTTTCTCACTTGTCTGCGGGAATTAAAATTAGTTCTGACAATAAGACTTACTGTACTCTAATTCACAACTATGTAAAGATGTCAAAGTTTCTCCAGGGGGTATACTCTTCTTATGCAAGAAAGGGACGTGTCAAGGTACACAGTAGCCGCTTCCTTCAATTGTGTAATGAAGAAATGGAGAAGTAACCTTACGGAAGTGGGAAGAAATTTTCAGATGCGGCACAAAATTGTTTGGAAGTTTGCTTAAAAAGTGCTGCTGATCGCATACGCTAAAGACAAAATTTGACTGTTTGTGACTATTCATAATGCTAATAGGGGCTCCAGGTAATTAGGTAGAATTGGACATTTTACGCTAGGTTGAGAATGATTAAATAATCCAAGATCTTAGCTCAGAATATCTCGGGTGGATTAAAAAAAGAAAGAAAAAGAGAAATCAAAAATAACCTTCAACTTTTGGGTTTCTGTCTCCCACCTCATTGTGAGTCATTGGCAGTTCCCTAATCACAAGGCCCATCGGGTTACTCAGTATCCGGCCGGATACTCTAGAAGAAGTTGGTCGCATAGATCTTATACTAGTTTACAGCATGAATGGACTTTCGACACTCGATTTCGGTTTTACAATTTAGTAAATAGTGATCAGGTCGTTCAAAAATCCATAGTTTAGAGACACACTCCAACCTCAGAATCGTATTGCACTTGTTCTGAAAGGCTAGGAGAAAATTAAACGCTGATCACAATAGCGCCTACAGAATCGTTTAGAACTGACTGTGAACGGTGTGATGGCTCCTCAAAGATTGTGAACTGGAAGGGCAAGATTTTTGTGGACGACTTATCAGGGGTCGAAGAAAGATGTCACATGCATGTCAAAATATCGCCTGACACCGGGGTTTTACATAGAAGACCGCTGCCTTCAACGCGTGCCGAATATGCATTCAACTCCAGTGACTACACCCATCGAAAGGCTCTATCACAGGGGCACGTGCTCCAAAGAGCAGCACGTGCTGCTAAATTTCATCGCAGATGCACGTGTTGCGAATTTTGATCGCATCAGCACTTGCTGCAAGGTAGTCCAGCGCTATCGTAGCAGCACACCGAAGCCCGACGCGGGTGGCATGCAGACATGCGACTCTGCCGGCTCGCCGAGCCCCATCTGTTTGGGGCCCCAAGGAGTTGGACGCGGTCTCCAGTGGCTGGGTGGACAAAGCATCGCAAGCTTGGGTAATTTAACCAGCGACGCTGCCGACATCCGAGTCCCCCTCAAGAGTGCGTCGTATGCTTTCCTTTTTTGAAAAATCGTTTTATCATCGGGTTGAATGTGTAACATGCGCGCTTTGAACGTCCTATTTGTTGGGGCGCTTGCTGTAATTTGAACCTCAATGGGAGCACGTGCTAAACTAGCTCGAAACAGCCTTGTCTTTGAGTTGAATGCATATTGAGCACGCATTGAATACGGCGATTGTCTGAGTAACCAAGAGCGTGCGAAAAAAGACCACCGAAGAACGGAATCGGAAAAAAGGATGGGAACTGCGAACGAGTACGCCAAAGTACAGAAGCTGGTATTCGGAAAAGAAAAGTGTTAGAATCACGGAAAGTCCTCAATTCCCGCGCTCCGTCACCAGCTCGTTTCTTTCTCGATTGTCTTCATATTTACCCCTAAGAGCAGACAATCGACAGACTAAGAACGGATATGCGAAATATGGCCAAAGACGAAAACCGGAAATCTCTGCCTTTCCTGATATTTGCTCTAAGGAGATTTTGAAGAACACTTCGCAACCGCATTGAGTCCCCACCTCCCATTCCGTAAATGTGAGGATTCAGAGGCAGTGTTCACGACGAAAAAGTTGCTCGAACGGAAGTACGACGGAAAACGGCCAGGACGTGAGTGAAAATCTGGTGGACCAGCCGACTAATTGGATCACCCCGTTCACGTCATGTAACAGTTGTTCTGCTTTCGTTTTATCAGAGGGACAGTTGCCGAAATTTTCATTTCTCTTTGTTGCGAAAGATTCTAACATCCAAAAATGTGCATTGGCCCATCTTACTTTTAAGAGTTGTTGGTACATGAAACCGAAAACAAAGAAGTCAATTACCTAAGATTTTCGAAGCTCAAAACGATGTTTCGTTTGACGTTCTGTCCGTACTGCACCAAACACACCAGCAGGCGTGGATACTTAGCAAGTATTTTCATAGATTTTTCTTGCAATATTCGAGGGTTTAGCGGAGACTTTTCTCTGTGTTAATCACTACTTCGTGAGCTTACAAATGTTCCTACTCAAATACGTAGCAAACTAGAATACTATTTTTTTGTCGTAAACACTGCCTTTGAAGTGAATGCTGAGAATGTTGCAGCCCTTTGCGGCCTCCTGAGTAGTTTGTGAATTTTCTTTTCGCCAACAGATTGGCCAGTATGTTGCCTGTGTTGCATCGAATCCTTTGAGCAGACAAGGAGTGCTCCGGTTTCTGTGAAGGTGTTTCGATATTCACCGATCAGCCGCATAAATCCCTCTGTTACCTGTGAAACTCCCTGCTGTTTTCCATTGGTCTTAACCTTCCAATTGTCCATCTGGTCTGAATCTGAAGTGCCCTCAGAGAAGAAATCGATGCGATTCGTTAAGAGGAATGCATCTTGCGCTGCACTTTTTAGTTCAGGAGAACGCTCACACTGAGACATCCATCCAAACACACAACCAGGCATTCGAGTCAAATCACGACCCCGTTGTTTTTTTCATCTTATCATTGATTGTTCTCTTTTCATTCTTTATTTGCCTATCCTTTTCTCCTTCCTAAAAATGAGCTGCACGCATTACCTAGGCTGAAATCTCACTACGCTTCCGACGAGAAATCCTCGCCCATATTTCCTCTTTGAAGGCAGTGTTCACGATGATTTTCGTTACCGAGTTTTCCACTCGAAACAATGCGTTGGCAACCAAAAGTTACCAAAATTACGAAAAAAAGGCGAAAAACGCACTAATTCGTTTCGTTTCAGTGATACTATTCTCTGGCCAGGACTAGTTCTCCGGTGGGATGAACATGTTCACGGTGGTTGTCACCGGTGAAAAATGGGGCTAATCAAAAATGGAAGAAGATTTAAGGCTAAACAGTATTAGTTAGGGTCCGAAGGAAAGAACGCAGCAGGAGAGAGTAGAGAATCGCAAGGGACGGGTCCCTAAAAGATTTCATTGTCACAAGAAACAGTTCCACTGAGAGTAAAAGAACGGGTAGAGAGTAAAGGATTCCGTGCCCTTCTGGGGCGTATTTCTCGGTTTCTTCGTCATTCCAGTTCTACGCGGGGGCCAAACAATCAATTTAACGAGACTGCCTTTAATCCTGATTAAGACCGCATGTAATCGTCCGTGTCATTCTAACAGAAAGCCGCTCCGCAGCAGCGTGGCATGCGTATGGTTTTGACTATCGATAGAATGATTTTGATTGTGAGCCAACAACAGGGACCAGATGTTCCAGAAATATGAACACATCTGGCGTTAGCAACATGTTGAATGAAGGAGTACGTGTTTAAAATGACTCTTTTATAAACTTCAGCTCTAATTTAAACCTCGTGCTGGGAGGAGATTTTCCGCCCGTTTTCTTCCCGTTGGCCTTTCACCGACGCCGCAGCCACATGTCAGGGCTGAAGTGATAGGCCAACGCCGTTGAAAAGGACGATGAATCGTCTCCCAGCAACACTTCTAAACAAGTGCCGAAATTTCTTAATTAAATCAATTTTTTGAATACTTTGTTTTCTTTCAATGCGGATTACTGTTTTTTTTTCTCCAGATTATAGTCTTCTTAGAATTTCAGATTGGAAAACTTTTCCGACATAATCTCCGTGGAAAATCCAGGTGTATGAATAAATCGAGAACTTGTCCTATCTCCGATTCGGGTGAATAACTTGAAATTTCATCTGCATATTCAAGTAGTTGCTCGAAATTTAACGTCACTTTCGAATAGTTTGTACATTTGCGCACATATAAAATCCCCTTAAAGAATTCAGTCTGGTGTATAGACGGGCTGCGGAAATAGATGGTCATGCGCTGTTGAAACCTCGCTGGTAGGTGGTATCGCAAACGCTGTAAGGACCGCCGCAGTGATTCCGCCTTGTCCACTGCTACAAATGGAAAAAAGTGAAAAACCAGTTATTTCAGTTTTTGGGATGAAACACACTATAGAAAACCCAAATAACTAGGATTCCCGTATGAATCGAATGACCGAAAACCGAATCTTGTAAGAAAAATCGAAATTTTCTGAATAAATCGAATATTGAAGTGAACGAAAAATCGAATTTTCGAATCATCGAGTATTTACCAAAACTCTATTCAGTAGCGGTCATAAGTCTATTGACATGGCATTTTGCGGTTACTATTTTTACACAATCCGCGGCCTAGGCTTAGCGAAACTTGATTAAACTTCTGTATCTTATGGGGCATCACAAACCTTGCTTTATACATGCACAAGGTTAGGTTTTGCATGTGCAGTTTTTAAAAATGGTATTTTCTTGCAGTTTAGTGGTAATATTTTATATGAGGACTATTCCCTCGAAACATGGCTATTACATTTCCAGTCCCGTAGGAAGTTATCTGCCTTAAGAAGATCTTCTAAACCGTAGGATAACCTTGTGAGGGAACAACCTCTATCGAAATTTTTCTGGAGACCGAAAATTAAAAAGATTATGGCAAATTTTTGAAAATTCACCCCTGTAAAATTGATTTCTCGACAATCAATCTAAAATATGTATTTCATGGACTTCGACAAAGTACAACTAATACACGAATTTCGCTCTTTCTCTTTAACGTCGAAGAGAGATGCCTAATATGTAGATGTTAAATTGCCCAAATCCGTTGCGAATTCATCTCCAAAAAAAATCTGATAGAGATTATTTTCTCACAACGATTCAGAAGAGCGTCTAATGGAGAATATGTGTTACGGGTTTGGAATATTAATAGATATGTTCTGGGCGTATAGTTCTATTTTAAAACTTTGCCGCAAAATTATAAGTAAAGTCCATATTCAAAAACTGCGACCTCAAAACCTAAGCTTGCGTATGTCAAAGCTAGGTTTGTAATTCTATCAAAAAGGGGTCTTCCAAGCGAAAGAGGTTTGGTTCGAGTCAGAAACGTTCGAACAAAAAGGGAACAATAGGAAAGTGAAATGAAGAGAGTGTACAAAAATTGAACAATATAATTTCAAGGCGATATTCTTGGCCGACTCTTCTAAACAGCGAAAACAAACCGTTGCTGTGTTCTACACGGAAGCACTTTGTGGTTCCGAAAATGGTTCTGACTACGCAAGAACCATTAAAATGTATATGCATGTAAACCTAATACTTACCATCAAAACAGAAGATGATTTCGAAAAGACCTACACAGATGGTTAGCTCCAGATGTAAGGAGAAGCGAAATTATAGATATAGAAGTACAGCATCAAACGAGAATATTCCCATAAAATCTCATGGAACGAATAGAAGCCGTTTTCTGGAAAACGCTAAACTCTTCCTCGTAAAAACCACAACGGTTTGTTTTCGCTGTTTAGAAGAGTCGGCCAAGAATATCGCCTTGAAATTATATTGTTCAATTTTTGTACACTCTCTTCATTTCACTTTCCTATTGTTCCCTTTTGTTCGAACGTTTCTGACTCGAACCAAACCTCTTTCGCTTGGAAGACCCTTTTGATAGAATTGTTCACTTTTATCGATATTACACAGTAATATCCCATGTATGTAATTCATGCAAAACTAGCATACTTCATTACGCTTACTTATTCGGTGCATACATAGGCTGATAATATACACAGACTTCTCGTCTTTGTGAAAGAGTTATAATTGCAGAAATTTACATTAGGCGAAATCGCCTCTGGAGCACCTGAATAGTTCGATTCTTGATCCATTATCGGCGATCCTTCTGCAACTGCAGTGAACGCAAATACCTTACTTACTGTCAATATCTGTGCGAAAGATTCATGAAGCCCAGCAGATGTCAAGACGACGTCCCGATGACGTCATCAGAAGCCAGATGCACCTTTCACGACGTTTCGATGGCGGGACTATCATAGACAGGGGGCCACTCAGCAAACAAGACAGAAATCATATAAACCACCTACAGAAAACGCTATCAATCCAAGTAGACTCTGCTTCATTCCAAGTGAACTCATGTTTTCGGTTATCACAGCGCGGAGCGGTGGCTTTTCCGTCGAAACTCCCTTATCACTAGTTATATTTGATCGAGGCCCACCGCTCCGCTGCTGGTGATAATCGAAATCAACAGGTCACTAGGGAAGTACCAGAGCTTATTCCTATAGAATTTTTATAACAACAATGATTGATAGCAGTACCAAGCATCTTTCGTGGAAGCTTTTGGTCATTTCAATACATAAATCTTGGAGCCCCCTCCCGTCTGAGATAGTCCCCCGATGACGTCATAAGAAGCCAGATGCACTTTTCACGACGTCCCGATGACGTCATCAGAAGCCAGACGCACTTTTCACGACGTCCCGATGACGTCATCAGAAGCCAGAAGCACATTTCACGACGTCCCGATGACGTCATCAGAAGCCAAAAGCACTTTCCACGACGTCCCGATGACGTCATCAGTAATAAGCACTTTTCACGACGTCCCGATGACGTCATCAGAACCAGAAGCACTTTTCACGACGTCCCGATGACGTCATCAAACCAGAAGCACTTTTCGACGTCCCGATGACGTCATCAGAAGCCAGAAGCACTTTTCACGACGTCCCGATGACGTCATCAGAAGCCAGAAGCACTTTTCACGACGTCCCGATGACGTCATCAGAAGCCAGAAGCACTTTTCACGACGTCCCGATGACGTCATCAGAAGCCAGAAGCACTTTTCACGACGTCCCGATGACGTCATCAGAAACCAGAAGCACTTTTCACGACGTCCCGATGACGTCATCAGAAGCCAGAAGCACTTTTCACGACGTCCCGATGACGTCATCAGAAGCCAGAAGCACTTTCACGACGTCCCGATGACGTCATCAAAGCCAGAAGCGCTTTTCGACGTCCCGATGACGTCATCAGAAGCCAGAACCACTTTTCACGACGTCCCGATGACGTCATCAGAAGCCAGATGCACTTTTCACGACGTCCCGATGACGTCATCAGAAGCCAGAAGCACTTTTCACGACGTCCCGATGACGTCATCAGAAGCTAGAAGCACTTTTCACGACGTCCCGATGACGTCATCAGAAGCCAGAAGCACTTTCCACGACGTCCCGATGGCGTCATCAGAAGCCAGATGCACTTTTCACGACGTCCCGATGACGTCATCAGAAGCCAGAAGCACTTTCCACGACGTCCCGATGACGTCATCAGAAGCCAGATGCACTTTTCACGACGTCCCGATGACGTCATCAGAAGCTAGAAGCACTTCTCACGACGTCCCGATGACGTCATCAGAAGCCAGAAGCACTTTCCACGACGTCCCGATGACGTCATCAGAAGCCAGAAGCACTTTTCACGACGTCCCGATGACGTCATCAGAAGCCAGAAGCACTTTCCACGACGTCCCGATGACGTCATCAGAAGCCAGATGCACTTTTCACGACGTCCCGATGACGTCATCAGCAGCCAGATGCACTTTTCACGACGTCCTGATGACGTCATCAGAAGCCAGATGCACTTTTTACGACGTCCCGATGACGTCATCAGAAGCCAGAAGCACTTTTCACGACGTCCCGATGACGTCCTCAGAAGCCAGAAGCACTTTTCACGACGTCCCGATGACGTCATCAGAAGCCAGAAGCACTTTTCACGACGTCCCGATGGCGTCATCAGAAGCCAGAAGCACTTTCGACGTCCCGATGACGTCATCAGAAGCCAGAAGCACTTTTCGACGTCCCGATGACGTCATCAGAAGCCAGAAGCACTTTCCACGACGTCCCGATGACGTCATCAAAGCCAGATGCACTTTTCACGACGTCCCGATGACGTCATCAGCAGCCAGATGCACTTTCACGACGTCCTGATGACGTCATCAAACCAGATGCACTTTTCACGACGTCGATGACGTCATCAGAAGCCAGAAGCACTTTTCACGACGTCCCGATCACGTCATCAGAAGCCAGAAGCACTTTTCACGACGTCCCGATGACGTCATCAGAAGCCAGAAGCACTTTTCACGACGTCCCGATGACGTCATCAGAAGCCAGAAGCACTTTTCACGACGTCCCGATGACGTCATCAGAAGCCAGAAGCACTTTTCACGACGTCCGGATGACGTCATCAGAAGCCAGAAGCACTTTTCACGACGTCCCGATGACGTCATCAAACCAGAAGCGCTTTCACGACGTCCCGATGACGTCATCAAAGCCAGAACACTTTCCACGACGTCCCGATGACGTCATCAAAGCCAGATGCACTTTTCACGACGTCCCGATGACGTCATCAGAAACCAGAAGCACTTTTCACGACGTCCCGATGACGTCATCAAACCAGAAGCACTTTTCACGACGTCCCGATGACGTCATCAAAGCCAGAAGCACTTTCCACGACGTCCCGATGACGTCATCAGAAGCCAGATGCACTTTCACGACGTCCCGATGACGTCATCAAAGCCAGAAGCACTTTCCGACGTCCCGATGACGTCATCAGAAGCCAGAAGCACTTTCCACGACGTCCCGATGACGTCATCAGAAGCCAGAAGCACTTTTCACGACGTCCCGATGACGTCATCAAAGCCAAAGCACTTTCCACGACGTCCCGATGACGTCATCAGAAGCCAGATGCACTTTTCACGACGTCCCGATGACGTCATCAGCAGCCAGATGCACTTTTCACGACGTCCTGATGACGTCATCAGAGCCAGATGCACTTTTCACGACGTCCCGATGACGTCATCAGAAGCCACAAGCACTTTTCACGACGTCCGATGACGTCATCAGAAACCAGAAGCACTTTTCACGACGTCCCGATGACGTCATCAGAAGCCAGAAGCACTTTCCACGACGTCCCGATGACGTCATCAGAAGCCAGAAGCACTTTTCACGACGTCCCGATGACGTCATCAGACGCCAGATGTACTTTCACCAGCCTGCGTCCCCCTTACCAACTTGCCTGCCTGAAATTGACCGCCTGTGACCATTGGCAGTGGATACTAGCAGTGAGGAATGAAAAGCGTGACGGCCTACGGCCTACGGCCTACGGCCCACGGCTCACGGCCTACGGCGCACACCATGATTTTTTGCTAAGCTTTCGGGCTCACAACTTTGTTATTTGTGAACCGATTCGGCCCAAATTTTGACAGCTGGTGTCTTTTGGACCCCTCCACTTATATCCAGAAGGAAATCTGCAGAAAATTTGTTTTAATGGTTTTATAAACTACTTTATAAAATTAGAAGTGATCACAAGGCCTAGGCAAAACCAAACCTCTCCAGCCGCTTCGCGGCTGGAGCGATGCCCTGTAACACCCTAAAATTTCACCAAACTTTGCCAAGCCTAGGCCGAGATATGTATAGAAACAGTTTCTAAACAGGGCCATGTCAATAGATTTGAGTTTCGGTTATTGCGCAATCGCAGCTGAACCTTTTCTGGTGATAGGACCGAGTTTCTCGACTTTAGAATGGGTGGCATATTCCAAAAATCGAAACTATTTTTATTCTGAAAATGGACAGAATAATCAAGTTACCAAATATGTTGAACTCTCCAATGATTCGATGGTTTCAAAATAGAATATTTTGGGATTCAGATGGTTTCGAATATTCGAAACGATAAAAATTGTAAATTCGAATACTCGAATCAATGAATATTCAGATACTCGAACACCCAAGTAACTATTCAACTTGCAGAATCGTTTTCGAGCATTGAGTGTTTATATACAGCGGAACATTTTCGCGGTGATTGGATGTTCGAGTGTCTTGACCTGAAATGGGCGGGACATTCAAAAAAGCGATTTTTTCGGTGTTTCCATAAACCGATTAATCAAATAATGAGATGTTTCGATCATCCGAATGAACCAACAACTATCAAAAAATCGGTTGATTCGAATTCTCGGACGGATTGAGTGGCCGAAAAAACGACAGGCTTAAATCTGGAAAAAAATCCAATTTTTTATAAAACACAAAGATTTCAAAAAGATCAGGCTTTCGTTTTCCAAAGAGTCGATTGTTCGTGAACTCAAATTTCCCGAATATTATTCGTGCAATCAACCGATTTCGTTTAGGGTCTAGATTACAGGACATGCACTTGTTGTGCGAAAATTAATTTTCGGGTAACTCATATTGTCGCTTCATTCGAAAAAGGTCGATTATTCAAAAGGGCCTTTCAGAGTAGCGTCACTGCGAAATTCGCGGCATCGCTCCTCAGGGGACAGGGGCTCTCTACACACCGAGGAAGGAGTTGTCCCGTTCTCGCAGTTTGAAACGTCACGCCGTTCAACGCGAGCGAATTGGTCCCGACTGGAATTAGAGTTGTAAAAGGCGGGACAACTCTTCCCTCGGTGTGTAGAGAGCCCCTGTCCCACTCCTCAGAGCGAGTTAAAAAACGCGTGGCCTATCGATTGCCGCCGCATCATATTTCTTTCTCAGCGTCTCTTATTTCTTCGCCGCCCTTTAAGTTTGATCAGAGCGCATAAACATTTCGGCGTGCCATCCCTAGAGTGTTCTGCAATCTCAGACATTCTGGAATCGATCAACAAAAACAAGTTATAGGTTTCGAATAATATACCAGGAGGCACTACCACCAGTAGAATCACCTTCAACTGAAAAGATTTGCATAACAATGATGGTGTCCACAACAAAAAATTATTAAATACCATGACGAAATAAATTCTGGATGACAAATCAAGTTACATGAAAAGATAAATCCTGGATAAACAGTTAAATACCATGACGAAATCTATCCTGGATGGCAAACATCTAGTGAAATAGGCAAAAAATGATTCTACAGAGAGATAATCTCAGGCGATTATCGGCCCCGAGCCGCCTGACAGTTCGGCTCGTTTTTCCAATCTGCGAGTCGGCTCCTATTGCTGTCCGAGCCACTGCTGTTGCTTTCCGGGCCACTGCTGTTGGTGTCCGGGCTATTCCGGTTGGCCCGAACAGCAACAGCAGTAGCCCGGAGATTGGGAGAACGAGCCGAACTGTCACGCGGCTCCGATCGCTATTCAGTGCGGCTCGGGGCCGAGAATCTCCTGAGATGGGCAGATAGTAGCGAAGGAACACTAACTAATACAAGATAGTAACGAAGTAACGCTGACTAATATGAAGAAACTACAGCGACAAATAGCGACAGGGACAAAAATGGTCGAGACCATTTGCCTCGCAACACGTCGCAGAACGTCGCTCCCAGCTCGCGCCGTCGCTCCCACTCTGAAAGCGCGACGTTCGCTCCCGTCGCGCGGCACGGTTTGCGCTGCGTAGCACCCCCCATCTCTCACCACGTCGCCGCGACAGCGAATTTTTCTGCGGCGCCACTCTGAAAGGCCCTAAAGGAGATTTCGATTCCCTGAAGTATATTCCTAACTCCGACGATCTCTGTTAGCTTCGGACTAGCTCAAGTGTAAGTAATCGGCAGAGAACTCTGCTCTTTGCTGTTAGCTTTTTCTGTTTCAAGGAATTCCCAGCGATAAAATGTACGCCATCAAAGATTTTAGTGTGGTAGTTTGGCCTCGAAATAGTCCTTATGTTGCCGAACAGCACTTATAGAGTAACCAGTTCGGCATGTACGACCAACCTCTATTATTGGCCTTCTTAAAAGGATTTTTTCGTCCACTTAATGTATGTGCATACATGCACTTATCCGGCGCACAGGTATTTAAGAACTAACCGCAAAATGCAGTCCACCTCCAACTTTCCTTAGTACTCGGGAAAACGACCCATGTCGCTGAGCACAAAAAAACAGCTGTCTCTATCCGATGTGAATAATTGCGGCAATTCATTTATCCTTTGAATTCCTATGGGAACCCTCTCCTGCATAAAACGGCCCTATTATGATTTTCAGCAGACAAAGATCATTTAAGTACACTTCGAGGGATCATTTTACCTCATACGTATAACTTCACACCTAAGTGATACCTCGGATGATTACCTGGGGCTTACTGCTACGCCCCCCACTAATCGCGTGTATAGAGTTTTTTGAAAGCTCGAGGTTTGATCACCGTGATTTTCGGGGTTACAGAAAACTCGGATTTTAGAATTTATCTGAAAATCGGATTTACTCTTTTTTTACTTTATATAAAACAAGAAAGATTGAATTTTCGCATATTACGAAAACTCGATTATTCGGCACATTTATCTTCTGCTCATTCGAAAATTCAATTCCTTTTAACTATCTAAATTTCAGTTGTCCAGAAAACTCGACTATCGAAAGAAAATTATGATTTGGAGATTTTTGGAACTTAAATCAATTGGAAAATCCTAATTCGAGGAATTAGAAAACTCAGTGGTCGATGATAAGCTAAATTCCGAACTAATCAAAAACTGGATTCTCAGAGAAATATGAAAATCGGATGGAATGAAAACTCCATTGCTGGGAAGCTTTTAAATTTTGTGTGATTTGGGAACGTAGTTGTTCGGGAAGCTCATATTTTGAAATATTCAAGAAATCTGAAATCTCAGTCATAAGAAAACTCGATAGCTAAGGAATTAAGTGAACATTGAGAAATTCAAAGGCTCATTCATTTGAAAATGCAGATTCAGAGTTGTTCAGAAACAATTTCGGTTTATTCGAAGCTTGATTGCGAAAAAAATTCAATCTTCGAAATCTTGATAACTCGGAGAGATAAAACTCTTGTGTCTACTGGTAGTGTGAAACTCCATTGTAGCGTAGTATTAAATATTTGAGTTGAACGACAATTCCATACTTTTTGAAAAAAAAAGAAAAGGAAGAAAAAAGGGAAGTCGCAATTTTTTATTCCTTGTCGATCGAGAACTTGATTATTTCCGAAAATGCTGTCCGAAAACACGACTGCCGAAAAATGTCCAGACCTTGGGTCAATAAGAAAAAAATCCCAACACTTGACCTGCACTCCTAGAACTTTGGAGAACGGAATTTCGAATTATTAAAAATCTTCACCGCTTAGAGAATATTCTCTTCCGCTACTGCCCCGCGACCCTGGACTCTTCCGCGACTTCTCCGCGCCTTTTTCATCGGTCAAGCTTACGCAACTCTGCCGCGACTCCCCCAGGACTCCTCCGCGACCTTACCGCGAGTCCGCCAATAAAGAATCGTTAGCGGTTCTGCCCCGCTTCTCCCCGGCGGCTCCTCAGACTCGGCGCCGACAGGGAAGTCGCGGCGGAGTCGCGGCAATATTCCTCACAGTAAAACTCGATCATTTCGAATAGCTCGCCGTAAGCTTTGAATTTTTCGAAAAAAGATGAGCTCTGTAAATCGTAGGTTTTCTTCAAATCTGGTGCCATTTGAAAGCAAACCCGGAACCGTTTAGTGTTTGAGTTGTATTCATATTCGACAGGTATTGGATGCGACGAAAGGGTGAAATTATTTCGTGTTACATTATTTCGCTCACAAAAAGGGCTGGGCGTATTAAAATCATTAAAATCTAATTTTGAATAGAAGTTTTTATCGGGTTACGGAAATCAGGTGCGAAACGCTCACGAATCTGCAGAGGTGCGGTTTTAGAAAAGCGAAACGCTGAAAAAAATTGAATTCATAGAATGGCGTCCTCTGCACAAATTGACTCGCCGTTTCCGCGCGTTCGTACCTTTTGCGGTTTTGAGAAAGGTTAAAAAAACCGAGTTTGCGGGTTTCGGAAAGCGTAACTCCGCTGATTCCTGTTCACAACTTTGCAAGCAAGTGTGGCATTTCCCTTTCTCTGCATGATCACTCTCTTTCATCTTCTACTTTTCTGAATATGTGTTATCGATTCCGTTGTCTTTCTTCGCTCCTGAAAAATGTGATCAGGTTTCTCACAACAGGCACACACACATAGCTCAAAAGTTTTGTTTACCGCTAAGCGCCGTTAATCTCACGAAATCTGAGTTGCACGGCTTAGCACTTGCTGTTGCTGCTTCTGCTAGCAGGAATTGTGTGCAAAGTTCATGGAAGACTCGAGAATATCGGGCACAAACACGGACGTATTCAGTGGGCTTTGTGGGCGGGCAAGGCGGTGCCTCCCAAGGACACGTCTTGGCTGTTTTTAGTCCACAATACATACGTTACCAATACATTGTATTTTAAGCCTATTTCTCCAGCGATCCACATGTTTGGATTCCTTAAAGAGCACTTGTTTCAATCGTGAATCAGGTCTGAATGGAGTTGAGTAAAATTGGAATATCATTCAAATCGTACCAGTCGTGTATTCAGACATTCAATTCATTCGGAATCCGAATGTGCGTTTTTTTCGAATATTCCAATTTTTCGGAAACTTGAGTTATCCGATTTTCGGATATCCGACTCATTTGAGGATATAATTTTTATTTCATTCGAAAATTTGGTTCGCTCTGAAATTCAAATTTTCGTTCTGGTTCAATGTTCAATTGTTTTCGAGAACTTGTATTATAAAATTTTTCTGGTATTTGAGTCATTTGGGAATATAAATTGTTATCCGATTTCCGAATATCGGACTCATTTGAGAATCAGAATGATAGCTACATACGAAATTTCGAATCGCTCTGAAATTTAATTTTCGTTGTATTTGAAAGTTCGATTTTTTCAAGAACTTGCATCATCCTATTTTTCTGGTATTTTATTCATTTTGAAATATGAATTATACCATTTTTGATTATCGGACTCATTCGGGAAATAGAATTTTTCTTTTGTTCGAGTATTCAAATCGCCCGGAAATTCAAATCTTTGATTTGTTTGAATCTTTCCGCAACTTGAATTATCCAATGTTCGAATATTTGTTGCAGTCACGAATTAAAATTTTCTTTTCTTAGAAATATTCTATCTATCCGGACATTTTCGTTTTCATTTTATTTACATGTGTGGATATCCGGGAAGTTGAATCATTTTTTCCCGATTCTTTGAAAACGTCTCCCATGCTCGAACTAGAGCGATTCTATTCATCGAGTTTTGACTTCAATCTGAATTTGAGTTAATAGTTTTTTTAATCGTTAAAGTGGCGAACTAGAATTATCGGTTTCTCGATTATTTGACTAATCACGAAATGTAATTTTTTCATTTGAATAATTTATATATGATCAGTATGGTCCCAAATATTGTTTGATATGTTTTTTTTTGATATCATTGTTTTGACAGTTTTCTTTTTTTCATACTTATGACATGTTCGGCGCGTCTTGAGAACGTGTTAAATGACGAAAATATTTGATCATTCAAAGAACTCAAATTAACCGATTTTCCGAATACTCGGTCCACCCTGCTATTTGCATTATTTAGTCTTTCGATTATCTGATTCATCAGGGAATTTCGATTATCCGTTTTTTATAGTCGAATAATTCAGGAATCCGAGATATTCGGTTTCTTGACAATTCTATTAATTCAAGGGTTTCAAGTATTCAGGCTTCAAATACTCGATTAATTCGGAAGTTTGAATTACTCTCTTTACAGGAATTTTCAATCATTCTGAAATTTAAATTAGCCGGTTTTCGATTCATTTAGGAATTTAAATAATCCAGTGTTCCCGATTCATTAGAGATTCTTAAATATACTGTTCTCAAATATTCGGTTCACTTGAGATTTTGAATTGTGCTGTCTTGCGAACACATGAATCAATCGGGAAAATGAATCATCCGATTTCTTCAAACATTGAGCAGGTTTCAGGTGACGATGTTTAAATTTTAATGCAAAAATAAATTTCCTCAGTCTTTTTCGAATGTTAGTGAAGTAGCATTCGAAAATGCAAATACTAAAGTAGAAGTCGGATGATTCTGGAGAAATATGTACCCAAATACTCACTAGAATCAAATAGGTATAGTCTACACCAATGAAAGTAGTACCTGGTGAGGTTGCGGACTCTTCCTAACATACTGTAGTCTGATTGTGTTATCACCCATTTTTTCCAAACAGCTGTGAAAGATCGGTGGGTCTTTATTTCTTAAAATATGTTTGCTTGAAAAAGTTGGGATCTGGCGACCCGAGAAAAGGTCATTTCAACACTCATTTTCAGAAAGACCTGATTTGGAGGAGTTGAAAATTCGAGAAATCCAGAAAGTCAATTTTCGAAAAATTCGTTAAATTGAATTTTTCGGAAAGGGGTGAATCGAGAAAAAATAATCACTTGGAAATCTAAAAATCGATGGTTCGAAATTTTCATTCATTCAAGAAAAAGGCGTCGAATGCCGATTTTCGTCAAAAATGAGCATCAGCTTCTTATCGTGGTGAATCGCTGTTCAACTTGGATTTTTTATGTATGAAATACTATTCTATCACTGCAGTTTTAATGAGTTTTCAAGGTTTAGTTATTAAATGAGTTCTGGATATTCTCCAGCTTTTTGGAAGTCTGTGATCACTTTTCCATATCCATCCCATCTATACAAGTATGTATAGCCTATCTCCCTTATTTTGAGTCGGTCAAAGTAGGGCCTATCGGGTTTATCATGTCAAAATCTCCTTATCACTTGTATTTTGCCATGACCGACCGCTCCGCTGCTTGCTCTGCCCGCACTCATCCGAGCAAGCTAGGTTTTGTCTAGAAATGCTCTTTGTGCTGTGCAAATTTCCTCGTGATGGAAATGGAATTCGAACGTTCTAGCGTCTACGTTCAAATAGGGTCAACAAGGAAGAACACTATAACGTACGTAGTGCATCAGCTGATCTGTGTGCACTGATCAAACATCGCTATCCGGCGCAGCGAGAGATGTTTGCAGGGTGGTCAGAGAGAGGCCGCGACGCGTGGCTGCTGCCAGCCGCTCCGCGCCACACAGATGCATCCGACCACCGTTGAAATCCGTCATCTTGTTGATATTTACCTTATCTTTGCTCACCAATGATCAAACTCATTAGGCAAAGATAAACGCCGCCTTCACTAATTGGCCGTCACTTCTACAACCGTCTTGGACCATTCCACGTCTATGGAATGACAGATTTGATGTTCTTTTCGGTAGTCGCTAGTACTTGAGTGGATGCTAGTACATGTTAATATTATTTCAATCAGAAATCAGGTCTCGCTCTATCTTCAATCCTTGCTGCGAAACGGTTGAAAGTGTAGTATGAGGTCATTCAGAATGCTTTTCTTTCTTTTTTTTTGCAAACGTTTTTGGGTGTAGGTAATCACTCCGATTAAGTCCTGATCAATTTATAGAAATGAAGAAGTTTCTCGATGTAAGACTTCTAGTACCTTTATCAGTTATTTTCGTCTTACAAAATCCGTCGAACTCACCCTGAGTGCCACCCTCATCAAAATTTGTACCGTTTTCATTCCCTTCTTACTGGCAAAGTCTCTTTTTTGACCTATAGAATCTAGCAAACTTATTCCTCCATATGCCTATTGTGGTCATCGCCATTCTGAGCGAGAGGCCGACGCAGCACCGAATTTCCCGCAGAGAGCAACGTCAAATTTCACCCATGCCGTCGAACGAGTGGTAGTGTCTGCAGCCTGCACAAGCAAACACGTTATTCTACGCAGTGGCAATTTCATTTCTCAGACATTCGCAGCGTTGAACTTTGGGGGAAAACGACGTTCGAGTTGAACTACTGAGGCTATTTTGTCGAGGAGTTGAACTGATGAGAACGATTCGTTGAACTGCTGGGCTTATCGCCGCGCTGCGTGTTGCGTCGCGTGCGCAGTGCCGACAGACGACGGCTCCCACGCAATGTTGAACGCCAAAATCAAACCAGCGGCACATACGAGCCGTCTCGAGGTGGGCTTAGAACGATTCACTTCATTGTCAAGTGTTAACTCCTCGGGCTCTGCCTTCGAGTTGAGTGGGGGTGAGAGTGCCTGCTCCTGCACCAACACGGGTGCTCTATCGTCTGAGCAGGCAAGAGGCAGAGCATTTGCACTTTAATCGATTTTTGGTGAGCCTAGAAAGTGCACACCTGTTTAGGGGCCAGGTGGGCTCAGGTATATAGGGATAACGTTCAACCGTAAGGAGAAACTAGCTAAAACGTGTATAAATATCCATGCAGAAATTATTTGAATTTCCCTCCAATCAGCACTTCTGTTCAACTTTAGTGGAAATCCGCATCAACTACAGAGCAATTTCCGTTGAACTAACGGGGAAATTCTGCTGATTTCCAGTGTGGACATTAGTTCAACGGATTTTCCACGGTAGTTGAACCGTCCGAATGTCGGAGTTTTTTTTCGTTTCACAGTAACGTCGGACGGGACCCCTCCGACGTTAGTGTTCGAGTTTCTTTCTATTGCTCAGTTGTAATGTAGCGTTCAGAAGCCTATTCTATTCTGTATGTATCACTCCGTGCAGTTTCCATAAAAGTCAATTCTTCGAGCTTCAAAGTCAAGTGTCACTAAAATTATGTGGTGCCAGCACCAACTATTCATATTCTTGGGCAGTGCTAAAGAGCTCTCGATTTTGAGTATCAGCAGCAGCGAGCGGTGGGCCGTAACGAATATAATAGTTGATAAGGATGTTTTGACAGAGAATAACCGCTCGTTACCTGCGAACCTCGAAATGCAGAGCTATCAAAAAACGCCTTAGAAGGAAACCACTATTAGTCAGCCTGACCATTCCGGATGAAATGCATCTCTCTAGAACCGTTTTTGGCATAGTCTTTGAAAATCCGGGAACGAGCCTAATAATTTTGTTCAGCGCCTGAAACTAACCCCCTGAGCAAAGTTTGTGTGGAGGCACATTTTCCAGATTTTGACCAGACTGACGGCATTTTGGACTTTACGGATTTCCGGCTGGGCGTTCATTCATAGCAACAATTAGAGGCCTCTGAAAGCGTTTTGAGAAATGTTCCAGGTTTGACCGAAAATTCTCGCAGGGGGGAGGGTTATTTGGGGCGCTGATCACGAATCTGGAGTTAATCTGTCGATTTTGGAAAGTTTTCGAGTAAATTCGTTTATAGCCTGCATTTGGCGGAAGTTTTTGAGGGACAAACGCGACTTTTGACGATTTCGGGATTTCCACGACAGATGTGGCTCAAATTGTTTCTTTGGGGGTTATTGCGAATGCTGAGCACGAATCTCAGATCCTTTTATCGACTTTTGACAGATTACGGTGGGTATACGGTAGTTTGGTCAAAGTCTCGGATTTCACTCAAAATTTGTATGCGGGGGTTGTTCGCGTTGGTGTATAAGAGTTTAATGTCCACTTGTTGATTTTTGAAATACTAAGGTAGGTTTCGCCCCCTAAATGGCATGGTACGTAACGTACAGTAGACCTCAGAATTTCGACAAACTGACTCCAGATTCTTGCTCAGCTTCCTACATCACCCCTACATATAAGCTTCGAGCCGAATCCGAGTTTTTTCTCAAAAAAAAAAAACGCCGACTGTATGGGAAAACGGTCTGCCCGAGGTCCCCGTCATTGCCGGCCGAATACCGGGCTGGGCCGTCCCAAGTAATCCTAAGCCATCTCGAGCCGTGCTTAGTCCCATTATCTATTCATTGTTCACAGCGGCATACTCGAGCGCAATATGGCTGGCTCAGGCCGGCCACACCAAACCCGAAACGGACAAACTCATGGTTAGCGCAATGATGAGACTGGCCTCAGGCTATCACGAAAATAAGACCAAACTGTTTTTAAACCTGTTGTTCACTGTTTTCAATCAGGATTTAAGGCTCAGTTTTCGAGCGCTGTAAATGTTACTGACTATGTCTAATCAGTAACCGATGATAAGAAGTTTATTGCTCAAAACATTTATCGGCAACAATGGCGGGTTTGCTTTTAGTGGCCTTTAACGACAAAGGTTTCTGGCAAAAAGAAGTTAAGCGCATGATACGCGCTAAAACCTTGAAGGATTTTTTTCATGTTTCTGTGTAGATGAATAAAACAGCGAAAGGGCCACCACTCAACCACCTTGAGTTTTTCGGGGAAGTCCGATTTCAATTAATCGTAGTTGACTCGAATTCGTACTAAAGGCGTTGTTTTCTTACAAATCTTGCTTTGCTTTCTACATATTCAGCAAAATTCATTTTTGACAAACCAAACCTTGTCACTGCGTGTGTTTGGTCAAATGCGTGCGAAGGTCGCGTCCCTTTGGCGCTGCGAGTACCGTTGCGACCAAGCGTGACTCAGCGCCTAGGGTCAGGGTTGAGCAGGGTTGTGGCGCGCCACAATGTGGGGTCGTAAAAATTTCAGAAATTTTTGGAAAAAATTGAAAGTATGGGGGGGTCGTAAAATTTTTGGAGAAAAATAGGATTTTTTCCAAATGATTTGCTTATAGTCCACGCCAATGGAAAAAAGCGCCTATACATGACCCTTTCGTGTCCACACGTCAGCCGCGACCGATCTAGATCCTGAAAATCATTACAACAATTTTCGCTCTTCTTTGAAATTTGACACTAAGTAAAACTTTTAAAAAAAAGTTCCCAGGGGCCCCCTCGGGGGGTCGTAAAATTTTGGGGATTTTTTGGAAAAAAACTAAAATTTGGGGGGGGGGCGTAGCCGCGACGAAAATTGCCACAACGGCCTGCTCAACCCTGCCTACGGTGGACCTCGTCGTAGTTTGTTGAGCACTGGAAGAGGTCGCAGCATTTTTCCGGCCATGACGTTTTTGTCGCTTTTGCAAAATTTGCTATTTTTAGGTTCCAGCGGAAAACAGCGTGAGGTGTTGTACTTTTAACCATCTGTCGTTGTGTAATGTTGCTTGCAGCGGCGTGTTTAGTGGAGTAAGCAGTCGATTGAGCTGAGTCAGCAAAGCGATTTGAAATAGTTCAGTGACACGCTGGGTGACTCCCCATATGTTCCATCTTTACGCTCTCGGGTACTCTGCCATACGATTCGGTTCAGCATATGACTTTCAGTTCTGTAGTATTGACGTAACATTGATCATACTACGTGCGCTCTACGGTCAGACCACCTCAGCGCGATTTTTTTCGACGTCTGATTAGATTACGGTTACTTCGGCATGTGGTCCAGCATTAGCGTTGTCATGCAGTTTTTTTTAAATGTTTTGTCAAGGTTAGAAATCTAAATGTCATCAACTTTCCGGCAGTGAAAATATCAGACATTGGTTTCACAACTTAACTAGAGAAAAGTTTCGTTGAAATTCTGTGGAACCATTGCTTATCTATTTATAAATGGCTTTCCGTTGAATTAATCCGCTTTTTTGAAACACATTTGGAAAGATAGGGTGCAAATTCTTGATAAAAGTGTTCTTTGTCCAGAATGGGCTGTCACTGATAAATATTCTGTTGGAGTAGCTGTTACTGGTTAGCTGACCAGAATCGGTGCGGAATGAGATTCTTTGCCAGTATGTGCTTTATTTTCCTTCTTTTTTTTTCAAATCCGGGTTATGTACACCGCGGTGTTGAATTATTCTGAAGTACAGTTCATTCCGGGACGGAATTGAATTGCTTTCATCGCGAGCGTGTGCACACGCACGCTGCTCCATACAGTTATTTTGTGGTGTGTGTGTGTGTGTGTGTGTGTGTGTGTGTGTGTGTGTGCGTGTGTGTGTGTGTGTGTGTGTGTGTTGCGATGTCGTTGCACCCCAGTTACCCCTTTTGCTACACTAACAGACAAAAATAAATAGATGAATTTATTACAAAAAAAATAAAACACAAAAATTATGCACAAAAAGTGCACATGCGCGGCGGGAATTCGAAATCGGGTTTGTAGATCAAATCGATTTCGACGTTGCGCATGGGCTGATCATGCGCCTTTTGCCTTCCGCTGCTTTCTATTTTTGCGCTTTCCTTCACACTATCCAATACATACTTCTTCCCCTTATACTCTCACTGTCTCTCTTAATCGCTGTGTACACGCAAGCGAAGGAACCGTGTGAATGCCGCTCCATAGAGTATCTATTTGTAAAACCTGTCTTCACAGAAGGGGAAGCTTTGTACAGCTGTGGGCGCGGATTTCGTTCGCGAACAGTGTAGCTGTGTGCGGTCGCGTGCTGCTTCCTCTTTATGGAGGCAGACGATAATTCGGGAGAAGAGGTGTATCTCGTGGAAAGGTGAACATTCGTCCGCGTCTTCCCTGCAGAAAACAGCGATGCAGCTACGAGGCGTATCTCGTAGTAGACCCGATTGGTGTAAGCAATCGATGAAATGATTTCACGCCACGTGGCTGCGTTGCGGCTTTCTTTGAAAATGAAGCAAAATGTACTGTCGTTCTCGGAGCCAAATTCCGGTCTGCGTTCGCGGACAACGGCTGTCGAAATGGGATGATAATCGTGCTGAGGTCACTCGGTCCCGGCCCGATTAACCTATCTACCAGCACGATTATCATCGTGGCGCGTGATGCAACAGCCGTAGTCCACAATGGCGGATCGGAATTGGGCTCCTGGAACGACAGTAAGATCGATGCGAAACTGTTCGTCAGATCGGTGTTCTCCGCCAAAGACACAGAGACTGGACACTGCTTAAATGAACGCACAGATACGCCGACTGTACCTATACGACAGACGATTTCTTATCGACTGTACCCTCTATAAAACGTCGAAATTCATATCACTCAAGGCGCGCGCGACGCCTCGGCCTCCGTCTGCCCTACGCTCTCTCACTGTCTCTAACCCCCGCTCCACACCAGCACGCATAGTAACCAAGTGAATTTCGCCGTTTTAAAGCCTGTAGCTGTTTTTGTTGCGATCGATTTTTCGACGATGTCTAATTTCACCTAAACATGTGTTTACCTTATGCACTCCGCAAAAACTAATGTTGCTGTACTCTAATTTCCATTATTCCGTGTGTGAATACATATGTCGTCCAGGAGTAAACCGCACTTTTGCTGGCACTCGTGCAAGGCATCGTCGATACTACGCTCGCTGAACGGTGCAGTGCATTTCTGCAATACTGATCACGCGGCATGATCGATATTAGGCGCCGTTTATACTTCTGCCGCTGAGCGGCGCTGTTGAGTGTGATTCTATGGTATTGATCGTGCGGCTCAGCGCGATCAATATTATAGAGGTGCACTTCGCCGAACCGCTCGGCGGTGGAACTATAAACGACCCCGTAAGCGTTTGGGTGTGCCGAAGCCATACGTTATGCTGCATCGCTGTTTTGAGAACGATCATCAGCGAGGGCTGTGGCAGTGACAAAGCGATTGTCAGTGAATGATAAGTTCCGACCGGTAAGCATTGATCCATTCACTTGGCGAGATCGATGTTTAGAAGTCGAAACATGCTATTAATGACCATTGGCCATAACTTTTCACCGAATGATTGATTTGCTGCGATTACTCGTGAGCCCATGCACTATGACCATGATCGCTGCAGCAGCGGGTACCCAGTCGCTGTGACGCAAAACAGCAGCGATGCAGTACAAATTAGACTTGAAATTGCGGCGTGATTTATGTTTTCGTGGAGATGGAGCGGATGATTTGGTATGGAATCTGAAAATGGTGTGATCGTGGACGTATTTCAGGACGTATGGAGTTGGATACGGGAGCTAGGTCGTCGTCTCCCGTACCAGATCGACCGTTTCAACGACCGCTACGTGGTGATGTAGATGCTGTTGAGCGAGTGAAAGAGGTAATCAGTTTCGATTTTATGTGTAGTGATAATGATTCGGAAGCGACGTAGGGGCCCACAATTGCGCTTGGGCGGAAAGTACCGTCTTTGGTTGAAAACGAAGGTTTTAACCTATCTCTGATGATTATCTTGTCTGATTCCACTCAACTGATTGCCGTTCTGTTCGTTAATCCAATCGATTCCCATAGCAACGCAATAGCGCGGTGATTGATCGATACCGCTTTTTATCACGCATCGCCGCGACGATAGTATGATCCCGGCCGAATTCAGCTTTGCTCGCTCTCCAGGAAAGAGCGTGATTTTTTCCTGTCATCTTGTGGCTCTTTCTATAGTTTAAATTCTTTTTGTTAACACTAAAGTTCAGCTTTTTCAAAATGTGTTACTATTACGGGTGTGGTCACTCACTGGGTTGGTCAATGGTGCCTACGTCACTCAGTCTCATTCCCGGGCTCGCGATTCGATGGGTCCTTCGAATTCAATTTTGTTCGGAGTTTCATTCAATCAAGGAGGCGTCCAGCAAGGGAATTCGATTGGGAGTGGACGATCGTACTTTGCTCAGGATTCTTCTGGCTTTTAAGGTTCATCGAACGCTGGTGTACTCAGGCATTCGTAGAGGGCGACCCGAGGTGTTTTTGGTCGTTGAGGCTGACCCGAGGACAGAAATCAGGGGCGGAGACTTGAATGGGGCGAGGCGAGGAGAAAAAGGGCCCAGCAGCTGAAATCTGGTGTCGCACGTGGATGCGTCGCTCCGACACTGGCAGCGGAGTCCTACGGGAGAAAACTACGATCGCGGTCTCCTACAGGAGCTGTTTTATCCTGTGGGAGACCGAACTAGAGCGAAGCGGTCTCCTACAGGACATGCTGCCGCATCGCTTCCGTTGGGTCTCCTACAGGACAAAACAGCTCCGGTAGTTGTCCTGGAACGCGCACGTTGAACCATTGATCGAACCCGCGCGGTGTACGATACGCGTGTGCATGGGGTGGAGAGCTGATTCGCCCATGCAGGTTCACAGAGGCGCCCCTCGCATAGATTGATTGGGGTGCTTAGGAGCCGAATTTCCTCCTTGAAGAAAAGTGAGGGAGGAATGTAATGGGGCTTAATGCCCTACACTAATTTTTGTAGTTGACAAAATTGTCTACGAGGAAGTGTGAAAATAATGCTTCGATTTAAAAGAAATTCGAAAACAAGGCGGTTTTGGCTTGATTCCAGCAAACGTTATTTGAAATTCCCTCCAAGCTACCGTACAAGTTCCGGTCTCCTACAGGAGAATAATGGGACTCCTGCAGGGGAGAATCAGGACTCCTGTTGCAGGGGA